>OU896721.1:403950-876768 GCA_918026855.4 Phaedon cochleariae | reverse complement strand
GCCGAAACGTAAAACAAATATAGTTAATACTGCAAAATTCACTGCAGCTGAAGACGATTTCTGGAATTAGTATAAAAAATGTTCGGGATTATGTAAATTATTAAATTCTAAAAATATCACAATTCATATTGAGCTGCGCTGTCACTGTCATGCGCTAATTATTAGAGATGGATATCGACTGAGAGAATATGTTCGATTGATATGATTTATTACGTAGGTACATCAGGTAGCGTGGTAACAGTAACATCTGCGTTGTTCATGAATAAGGTTAAATATTTCAAATCATTTCAAAACACTGTATTTTAAATATATACTTGCGATATTTATCAGTATCGATATTCTGATTCCGATTCCGTATACGCATGCGTATACGTGACCGAACGCATCTCTAATCTATGTTTATGATATCGATATCGTTGACACGTTGACCTTGACCCGTTTCGTTTCGTTTGTAAATAATCACAATGCACCAACCATTCTACCTACCACTTATCACGGGATATTATCACTAGCGGCTAAATTCAAATTCAAAAGGTTCCTCATATTTTTAATGCAACCAATGAAATAATATCTACCTATATTATTATAGGTAGATATTAGTCAATTCTGAAACAGCAAGGATAAAGAACACTAGGATTATCTAAACCTATACCTACCTCTACATCATGAAATATCAACATCATAAAGTTTACTTTCTAAATCCTAGATATTATAATTAGGCCTGCAGGTAGGTACTTACTTATTAATCATTATACAAAAATGTACTTATTAATATGATATCGATATACCTATCTACCTATGGATTGTCTATTTGAAATTATAGTTGATGGTACAATTGTGGCATATCATGTGAATTCCTGCATTTTTTGTATTGATTGAATTGATATTATTGACAGGTAAGTTAACCTCAGAATTATGGATAGTTGTTGTATTTTGATAATATTCATCGTGACTTGGCTCACAATGAAAATCATCAGCATGGAAGTTTTCTTCTAGGAAATTATCGCGTTGAGCAAAGGAAGTTGAAGGTAAATTTTGATGTTCATCAAATGAGGCTTGATTTTCTTTTTGCACTGAATTGGCAATTCTTTTTTTGTCCGCTATTGACTCCGCAATATATCCTTCTGCGACAGTAGCTGACTTCCATCCACCATGCCTTTTTAGACTTAGTAAGTCTCCACCATTTTCTGCCAAAAGTGTGGCCGAGCTACGCCTCAGAGAATGACCGGTATAACATTCAGGACTTTCTAATCTCAAATATTGAGCAACTGCATAAGGTACTTTACTGATAGTATTATGCCCAATATTTTGTCTGGCATGTTTACCTTTACGGTATGATATAAATAATTTTTTAATATCAGTTGGCCTGTTAGCTAAGTATTTTTTGAGTACATTACTCCATTCTGGCTCAACAATGACAAATTTTCTAGATGTTCCATTCTTGGTATTAGGAATATTGATAATAATAATATCCTCTCGAACGTTTACATCATCCAGAACCATCTTACAAAGTTCGTCTGTCCTGCAAGCTCCAGCTACACCAACTACCAAAATAGCCTAAAATATAAATTCTTGTAGAAAACTAGTCATAAAGTTATGAGTAAAATATCTATACTACCTTCTTCGATAAAAATTCATTATCAGGTGCCTCTTTAATAAATCTATCGATTTCTCCTTTCGAAAATACTTTAGATTTCTTTGGTTTATAGGAACTATTCTTCTGCTTCAAAAATGCCGTGAGCTTGAAGAATCTTGATATGTCGATATTTTCTTTTATTGATAACGTTGTCTTGAGCATCGAATAGTTGCTCCACAATGTGGATATTTTATTATTATTAGCTTTCTCTTGGAAATATGCCAATAAAACATTTTCTGATAATTTAACTATTTTTTTGCTTTCACACCAAATTTTCAATTTGCTATATGCATTCATATACAAACGCTTCGATTTGGATGGCAACAAATCGCCACTTGCATCAATTGCCGCTTTCCTAACTTCGGGCGGGGTACATGCTTCCATATCAGTGTCACTTGAATAATTATCACTCATTTTTAGTTTATATTCGAAATTTCACTTGGAATTTTATACCTTCAGCATCTAGTTTCTGACAGCCAAGTCAAATTTCATTTTAGTTTGTTTGACCACTGGACTCCCAGGCTACTTGATATATATCGACATTTTAGTAATATGCTTGATAAACACGGTAAATGGCATAGCTCCCTCCTTCAGTGAAAATGAAAATCTGGATGATAAAATATGTTGATATTTCAGTGTTAGTAGTGAAAAAAATATTATATACACTTCGGGAGAGAACGCTATTATATAGCTCGCACATTATATCCTTCGGCGCTTCGCGCCTCAGGATATAAAAGTGCTTGCTATATAATAGCTCACTTCTCACCCTAGGTGTATAATATACTATTTTATCTGTGTTCGAGCGTAGAGCATGTACATACATAATATGTATGGAATGTTTGACTTACATCGATGACATGTTGTAGATGTATCCTCAGTGAAACTAATAACTGTATCTTAACTCTGTCATGTTGTCAAACTCACACTTTATGAGCTATAACATCAATTTTTCATTTCCATCTCTACAACTTACAACTATAACTAATTTATTGCATTTTCATTTCAATTCTGGTTGGAATAGTAAGATTAAGTCGATTATATCCCAGATACATTAGACAAACTATCCGGCAGTGGCAATTTGGATGAACATATGACAGCGATATTGGAAGATCGGAAAGCTATTCATGACAAATTCTCATTTAGGAACATGAAAATTTACTGGCATTCTTCTCCGAATCGCATCCTCCTTGGCATTTCCATTACGAGACTTTTGATTGAAATTTGGAGAATAGCTTGTCATCATCCTTCCAATATCGCGTCGCCAATGCATCCACATTATTAATTTCATCCTCATTTTCTTTCAATCTCAGTTTCATACCATGCCCTATATGCTCAATAAGACATTACTGGCAACAAAGATGGTCAATCCATTTTCTCGAAATTGTTTTATTGAAACTCCAGTAGTGATCGATGATAAAGGAGATCAGGCATTATCATCAACCAGAGTGATGAAAATAAAAATCGTGATTGAATATTATCTGTCTCTGATCAGTTTTTTCGATGACATCCTCATCAGATTGCTCTGTTTCTTCAGAACGATAAGAATAATCCTATATGGATGAGGAATTATGGAATAATCAAAATCTATTCTTCTCATAGAGCATACAATATATATACAATACAATATTATTAATTAATTAATTCAATTTTTATATCCTGTGCTTATACAGATCTTGCCAGATCAAGTCCAACATGAATTTATTCCTCAGAAATCTTGAGACTATTTACACAAATTTATCTGTACATTCAGAAATATTAGTATTAGTATAGCGGGCGATTCAAATTCAAACTATACAGAGGAAAGTACAACTACTCAATCGTTGAAGAACTTATTGAGCTCATTCAATCTAACAATGTTATGTGAGACAGCCGACTCGAATATCAAAATTCCCTGCTACTACTATAGATTATGTTTGTCTCAATTTCAATGGGGAGGGTACTTACTCAATCTCTAGTTATCCTCCCGGCACTCTCAGATCATGAAGCTGTTGTTACATATTTTTCATTTAGGAAACGGAAAAAAGGGGAAAAGTAAGAGGCAGAGGAATGGCAGGCTTTATACAAAGAACAACTTCAACAAATTCCAACTCAATGCCGATGAAGTTAACTGGATTAGTGTTTTGAACTCTGCTGAACACTTCCCAGCGAGTACAAAAACATCTCAGAGATGTTAAAAGTACGAGATTTCGAGACATTGAACCTCCACTGCGATGTTCTGTTCACACATGAATGGAACTATTATATAACAGCCAATGTCCGCCGCAGGCGGCAATTATCGAGATGTCCTTGATATGTCACAAAACTACCTTCTCCCTAGTTCTTTTTGAAGCCTTTTCATGGACACAACAGAACATTTTCAACGAGTCTTGCGCACATTGAATCGCTATAATAAAAAACATTTTCGAGGTACTTTTCTGAAGCCTTTTGTCAAAATGAACTTTTGCATTATGATTCCATTTCCCTTGAATGAGAAAATGCATTAAAAATAGATTGAACATAAAAATATTCTCTTGATATGAAATTATCTTCTCAATCGGTTTCTGAGTAGTGCTTTCTACACACAGACACATAGGTTTCCTAATTTTTGAGATGTTCTCCAAAATGCATAATTTTGCAACTGCGGAGAAGCTGTGTATTGATGAATTCGTACTTTTATATATTGATTACACTGAGGCACCGAACAACACATCTTGCATCTGATGGTCATTATTACAAACTAAATAAGTCTTCTAATACAATAAACTTCACCAAATCCCTTTCTGTTCGTTAGCAGCGTGATGTAAGCGTGAAACGCTGCAAACGCGAATGCCAATTGCGAACAAAAAAAACAAAATCGAAAACAAATCAGAATTCATCGTATTGTGACGTAAGCATGAGACGTTGTGATGGGCAAACAAAGAAAGGACACAAAAGAACAAAACCAATACTCTCAATATCCTTCTAAGACCTCTTTGGGAAGTGCATATTACGCCTCAAAAAAACATCCTGATGCCTACATTTTTAAAACATCCCAAAACACCCCAGGGATACCTCTCAGTAGGCAAACAAAGAAATGCCACAGAAGAACAAAAAGAATACTTCAATATCCTTCAAAGATCTCTTTGGTCAGTGCATGTTACGTCCCAAAATAACATCTTTATGCCAACATTTTCAAAACATCCCAAAACATCCTACGGATGTTTGTGCTCGCTGGGTTATGTGCATTTCATATTTTGACTGAGGTCTTCGTACAGTGTTTTCCTACTCAAAAAATTAAGAGTAAATTGAAAAAGCGTTGGGTAACTAAACGATTCAGAACCTCCTCAAGGAATATGAGAGCCCTATATATGATCAGGAAATATACTACAAGTGGAGTATTCCATATATATTTCAATGAGTACCGAAAAATCTATAGGAGCATTATTAGATGTGCAAAAGGAAAGTATTATACTGAGAGGCTGTCGAAGGCCCCAAATAAATCCAAAGAGAACTGGGCTATTTTCAATGATTTGAGAGGCAAAACAAATAAGCTTCCGGAGCAAATTGACATCACTCCAAATAGTCTCAATGTTATTATTGTACAATAGCTGAAAAACTCAAATCTAACATATCCAAACGAAATAACCCTTTAGACTACCTCAGTGAAGTAAGAGTACCTGAAGAGTTTATTTCAAAACATACAAATATTGAAGAACTCAAGGAAACATTTGAAGATATAAAAAATAAAAAAAAAACATGGAATTGACGAAATATAATAATAATAATGATAATAATAATAAACTCTCGTCTACCGTAGCCGTGTCATGGGTATGGAGGTCCCTGACACAAATTGCAGGGCCTGCCGCATGGCGCCCGAGACAATAATGCACCTGCTGTCTTCTTGCACAGTGTATGCAGTCTCGGCCTATATCCATAGACACAATGCGGCATTGCGAGTGCTCTATTATCACTTAAGGCACTCGTACGGAATAGACGAGACCTCAGTGCTGCCCTATGCTCCGGGGGATATAGAGTCCGTTGTGGAGAATGAGAGGTGCCGAATTTATTGGAACTTCTCATTCCCCACCCTCAGGCAAATACAAGCTAACAAGCCTGATGTAGTCCTCCTCGACCATCAAACCAAAGCGATGTTCGTGATCGAGTTTTCGGCGCCAGCCGAACCGAACATCGTTTTGAAGGAGGAGGAAAAACGGACTAAATATCGAGATCTTCTCTTCGAACTCCGCCGGCTCTATCCAGACCATTCTGTGGAATTGGTCATCCTGATAATCGGCTCCCTAGGAGGCACACGACACACGCTGCTCTCGGAGATCCAGAAAATCCCAGCGTGCCGTGATAAGGCACACATCCTGGCTGGTGGAATGCAGAAGGCCGTCATACTAGGATCATTGCGTCTACTCAGGGCACACGGTACTTGGTCCCAGTGATTACTCACCTCACAGGCTGTGAGGAGTAGTCACTGGATTTTATCCAGCACAACTCTGCGTGACGTCGGAGGCCGCAGGGTCGTGACTGGAATTACATAGATTCAAATGATAATGATAATAATAATAATAATAATAATAATAATAATAATAATAATAATAATAATGCTCCTATGCTCCGGGAGATATTGAGTCCGTTGTGGAGAATGAGAGGTGCCGAATTTATTGGAACTTCTCATTCCCCACCCTCAGGCAGATACAAGCTAACAAGCCTGATGTAGTCCTCCTCGACCATCAAACCAAAGCGATGTTCGTGATCGAGTTTTCGGCGCCAGCCGAAACGAACATCGTTTTGAAGGAGGAGGAAAAACGGACTAAATATCGAGATCTTCTCTTCGAACTCCGCCGGCTCTATCCAGACCATTCTGTGGAATTGGTCATCCTGATTATCGGCTCCCTAGGAGGCACACGACACACGCTGCTCTCGGAGATCCAGAAAATCCCAGCGTGCCGTGATAAGGCACACATCCTGGCTGGTGGAATGCAGAAGGCCGTCATACTAGGATCATTGCGTCTACTCAGGGCACACGGTACTTGGTCCCAGTGATTACTCACCTCACAGGCTATGAGGAGTAGTCACTGGATTTTATCCAGCACAACTCTGCGTGACGTCGGAGGCCGCAGGGTCGTGACTGGAATTACATAGATTCAAATGATAATGATAATAATAATAATAATAATAATAATAATAATAATAATAATAATAATGCTCCTATGCTCCGGGAGATATTGAGTCCGTTGTGGAGAATGAGAGGTGCCGAATTTATTGGAACTTCTCATTCCCCACCCTCAGGCAGATACAAGCTAACAAGCCTGATGTAGTCCTCCTCGACCATCAAACCAAAGCGATGTTCGTGATCGAGTTTTCGGCGCCAGCCGAAACGAACATCGTTTTGAAGGAGGAGGAAAAACGGACTAAATATCGAGATCTTCTCTTCGAACTCCGCCGGCTCTATCCAGACCATTCTGTGGAATTGGTCATCCTGATTATCGGCTCCCTAGGAGGCACACGACACACGCTGCTCTCGGAGATCCAGAAAATCCCAGCGTGCCGTGATAAGGCACACATCCTGGCTGGTGGAATGCAGAAGGCCGTCATACTAGGATCATTGCGTCTACTCAGGGCACACGGTACTTGGTCCCAGTGATTACTCACCTCACAGGCTGTGGGGAGTAGTCACTGGATTTTATCCAGCACGACTCTGCGTGACGTCGGAGGCCGCAGGGTCGTGACTGGAATCATATAAACTCAAAAAATGATAATAATAATAATAATAATAATAATAATAATAATAATAATAATAATAATAATAATAATAATAATAATCGAGCAGCCGATGAATTGTCTCTGATTTTCGACTCCGAGCGTGGGGCTCAGGACTCAGTTACTGAGCTGGAGCCTGCTCGGAGAAAAGCCCGCATCAAAGCTGCAGAAGTGAGAAAGCTCCTGCAGCTTCACATGGATAAGCCTATGCATTCGGTCTACTTCAAGACCATTGAAGACCGGGGCTTATCCAGAGAACTGACTTTCGCTTTTCTCAAGTCAGGCGGGCTCAAATCGGAAACAGAGGGGTTCATCATGGCATGCCAGGATGGGGTTTTCAACACTCTCGTCTACCGTAGCCGTGTCATGGGTATAGAGGTCCCTGACACAAATTGCAGGGCCTGCCGCAGGGCGCCCGAGACAATTATGCACCTGCTGTCCTCTTGCACGGTGTATGCAGTCTCGGCCTATATCCATAGACACAATGCGGCATTGCGAGTGCTCTATTATCACTTGAGGCACTCGTACGGAATAGACGAGACCCCAGTGCTGCCCTATGCTCCGGGGGATATTGAGTCCGTTGTGGAGAATGAGAGGTGCCGAATTTATTGGAACTTCTCATTCCCCACCCTCAGGCAGATACAAGCTAACAAGCCTGATGTAGTCCTCCTCGACCATCAAACCAAAGCGATGTTCGTGATCGAGTTTTCGGCGCCAGCCGAACCGAACATCGTTTTGAAGGAGGAGGAGAAACGGACTAAATATCGAGATCTTCTCTACGAACTCCGCCGGCTCTATCCAGACCATTCTGTGGAATTGGTCATCCTGATTATCGGCTCCCTTGGAGGCACACGACACACGCTACTCTCGGAGATCCAGAAAATCCCAGCGTGCCGTGATAAGGCACACATCCTGGCTGGTGGTATGCAGAAGGCCGTCATACTTGGATCATTGCGTCTACTCAGGGCACACGGTACTTGGTCCCAGTGATTACTCACCTCACAGGCTGTGAGGAGTAGTCACTGGATTTTATTCAGCACGACTCTGCGTGACGTCGGAGGCCGCAGGGTCGTGACTGGAATTTCATGGACTTAAATGAATAATAATAATAATAATAATAATAATAATAATAATAATAATAATAATAATAATAATAATAATAATAATAATAATAATAATAATAATAATAATAATAATAATAATAATAATAATAATAATAATAATAATAATAATAATAATAATAATAATAATCGTTTCGTCCGTTCCACGGTTATACATACCTAGAGACCAGGGTGGCCGTGGACTCTTGAGCTTGGAGTATCTCCATAACAGAATGGTTCTGGATGGCGCCTGCAAAGTCATCAGGAGTTCGGATCCCCTTCTGCAAATGGTTAAAACCCATGAAGAGGCAGGAGTAGGAGCTTTTCTTTTCAGGGCAGCACGTCGAGCAGCCGATGAATTGTCTCTGATTTTCGACTCCGAGCGCGAGGCTCAGGACTCAGTTACTGAGCTAGAGCCTGCTCGGAGGAAGGCCCGAATCAAAGCTGCAGAAGTGAGAAAGCTCCTGCAGCTTCACATGGATAAGCGGATTAGCCCATGCATTCGGTCTACTTCAAGACCATTGAAGACCGGGGCTCATCCAAAGAACTGACTTTCACTTTTCTGAAGTCAGGCGGGCTCAAATCGGAAACAGAGGGGTTCATCATGGCATGCCAAGATGGGGTTTTTAACACTCCCGTCTACCGTAGCCGTGTCATGGGTATGGAGGTCCCTGACACAAGTTGCAGGGCCTGCCGCAGGGCGCCCAAGACAATTATGCACCTGCTGTCTTCTTGCACAGTGTATGCAGTCTCGGCCTATATCCATAGACACAATGCGGCATTGCGAGTGCTCTATTATCACTTGAGGCACTCGTACGGAATATACGAGACCCCAGTGCTGCCCTATGCTCCGAGGGATATTGAGTCCGTTGTGGAGAATGAGAGGTGCCGAATTTATTGGAACTTCTCATTCCCCACCCTCAGGCAAATTCAAGCTAACAAGCCTGATGTAGTCCTCCTCGACCATCAACCCAAAGCGATGTTCGTGATCGAGTTTTCGGCGCCAGCCGAACCGAACATCGTTTTGAAGGAGGAGGAGAAACGGGCTAAATATCGAGACCTTCTCTTCGAACTCCGCAGGCTCTATCCAGAACATTCTGTGAAATTGGTCATCCTGATAATCGGCTCCCTAGGAGGCACACGACTCACGCTGCTCTCAGAGATCCAGAAAATCCCAGCGTGCCGTGATAAGGCACACATCCTGGCTGGTGGAATGCAGAAGGCCGTCATACTAGGATCATTGCGTCTACTCAGGGCACACGGTACTTGGTCCCGGTGATTACTCACCTCACAGGCTGTGAGGAGTAGTCACTGGATTTTATCCAGCACGACTCTGCGTGACGTCGGAGGCCGCAGGGTCGTGACTGGAATCATATGAACTCAAATAATAATAAAATCATTTTCAACTGGTATATTCCCAGATGTGCTGAAAATCGCTGTAGTGGTTCCAATACATAAGGGGAGTGAACTTGATGAACCATCCAATTTTAGACCGATTTCGTTAATATCAACCTTGTCAAAGGTGATAGAGAAGCTTTGTGAAAAGGAGGTTACTCACATTCTTGGAAAGGCACAATATACTGAGTGGCTCACAGTTTGGTTTTCAAAGTTCCAAGAATACGAATGATGCCATCTTTGACTTCCTGGAAGAATTATACAGGGTGCGGCACCGAAAACGAAACAGAGGCTCTGTAGGTCGCCAAAACCGGATTATCAAAAAAAACTGAAACAGGTCAACTACATTTTCGAGGGGGACATCTTTCTAAAATATTTTCAGCCCTGCGGCGTTGCCGCTTCTAAAGAAAAGAAGCAACAACTTTGTTATTTCAAATGGAACACCTTGTATTTTATTGCATTTTAAGATTCTCCCCGAAGAGCTGATTTCATCAATGCATCACACTTAGGGTCTAGCTGTAATGGTTTCAGGGATATAAAGTGTTCAAAATCGAGATTTTTCAACTTTAACATTTTTTTGTGTCGAAACTATTAATTATTGGTCAAAACGGCTCTCATGTCCCGATCTCAACTTGTGATTTACTATCTACTGACATTTATTTGAAACAAATACAGGGTGGTTCAAGATTCAGAATTCTGATCACCCTGTATCTGTTCCAATTAAATGTCAGTAGATAGTAAATCACAAGTTGAGATAGAGACATGAGAGCCGTTTCGACCAATAATAAATAGTTTCGACACAAAAAAATGTCAAAGTTGAAAAATCTCGATTTTGAACACTTTATATCCCTGAAACCATTACAGCTAGACCCCAAGTGTGATGCATTGATGAAATCAGCTCTTCGGGGAAAATCTAAAAATGCAATGAAATACAAGGTGTTCCATTTGAAATAACAAAGTTGTTGCTTCTTTTCGTTAGCAGCGGCAACGCCGCAGGGCTGAAAATATTGTAGGACGATGTCCCCCTCGAAAACGTAGTTGACGTGTTTCAGATTCTTTTCATAATCCGGTTTTGGCGACCTACAGAGCCTCTGTTTCGTTTTCGGTGCCGCACCCTGTATGTGGGGCTAAATGTAGGTAAAGTGGCTGCAGCAGTATTCTGTGACTTCTCCAAGGCCTTTGATTGCGTTGATCACAGAGTGCTGTTGCAAAAATTATTCACTCATGGTTTCAAAGGAACAACCCCCAAGTGGTTCCAAACTTATTCATCGGACAGGAGTCAAATGGTGAAGCTATCGAATGAAAGTTCTAGTGTCTCGAAAAGTGCTTAGCTAACCTTGGTACCTACTATATCGAACCCAGGGTCTATGTTATTGCTTTGACCTGGATTAGATATTGTGAGAATATGTAGGCTTCAATTACAAACCCTGGATTCAGTCTGGAATGCTGCTTGCTATCTTTATTTTGGATAATTACAGGAATCAAACCAAATCGTCAAAGACAGTCCCTGGTATTTTCAGGTTAGGCCTGGAAAATTATTTATTCAAACAATTCCATTCAGTTCACCTGGAGAATCAGAAACACTATTCCAAAAGAATGAAACAGATTCTATTCGTAATTATTCTTCCTTCAATTTCCAAATTGCTTGAAAGAGGAATTTTTCGAGGTTAATGGGCTCATATCACAAAAACATTTTATTTCATAATTCGATAGAACTCACTCAAACTAGCTCACCACCGCAATCCGTTTCGTGAAGTGAGCTCTCAACGTTTTATAAAAAATTATTGAAATCCCCGATTTTTTGAACCTCTGGAAACGAGGCGATGATGTGACGTCAAAACCCTAATACTGAAACAAGACTATCCCAGACAGAGATGAATGATACATGATTTCTGACAAAGCACCAAGATTGGTGAATCGGCAAGTTGATTTTTGGGACAAAGATAATAAGAACAAGAAGATCAATTCTAACCTATATTAACTTTTTGCAAATCGCGAAACTTTCGAATATTAAATTGAAATATTTCGACAAAAGTATGATTAAGAAATGATTTGTGCCTAATTGCAATTATAAAAACATCATTTAGCTGGGAATTTTGGGAACAAATCTGGCCCCTCACTGGGTAAGCACAATATTATAGTAGTAGTTTTGCTTTGCAGATATTCATTGGGAAATTGCTTGAAAAATAAATGATCCATCTCCTATAAGAACATTCAGGGGGAGATGCAAGCAGTATCTAGTTTTGGGAATAACATTGTTTCATACCAATTGATCATATTGTTGCATAGGTAAACATATCAATCAGTGACTGATTTAATGAGGATTCTCCATATGATGAGTATTTTGATGTTAAATATCCTTCCAGGTGAACAATTTTCCAATACAACTATAATAGGTACAAGCAATGAAAATTGAATGAATATTGTGGAACTTACCTTTCAGATTTTCTATTCCTCACTTCAGCACTGAGGAACTGTATGTTAGAGACATAAAAATCATTAAACATCTTCAAATAAATTTTTGGTAGATTATCTGATGAGCCTTTTATGAATCCTGATTCAACTTTCATGCTTATATTCAATATATGATAATATGAATCAATATAATATAAAGGAAGATTTGAAGGTTAATTTCATTTCGTGTCTTCTCTTCCATGTGAAACGGGTAAACAAAGCAATGTTGCTGCGTTTATGAAATGTATTGGATTATTGTGAAATTGTAATGGTGCAAATGGTTTTGAGATTGAGACATTTCGTTGTCTAAAGATTATTTATAATTCAATGATTCAACCTACAATTGACAACTTGAATATATTTCTCTGCAGTAGTAGTATTGGATATCAAAAGATATTTCAATATCGATCTCGATCTCTCGGATATTTTGTTTGTTTTGTTTGGATGATATGGCAACAGTGATAAGTGTCACACATGGGTCAAGCTCATTGGTACCAGGCGAGATGAGGTTTCCACGTCATAAGAGGGTCCGTTTTCAGAACGTACTATTATTTATGTCCAAAAATAAAACATTCCAGTTAATTTTTTGATCGAATTATGTCGTCAATCATTTTTTATGTATAAAAGGATCATTACAAACATGATTTGAATTGAAAGTTCTACTAAGGTGTACACGCCCATTGTCATGATTGTGTCCTTGATGTCAAATTCAAACTTTTAAATTGCAATGTAATGATGAGCGAATCATAGTGATAATACTGTTCATTTACTTTTTATGGAACACATAATCGCTATAATTTTTTTTTGAAAAGTGACTTCATTAGTAGGTACTTAAATAATCGAATACAAACTCCCTCTGGAGCATGCCCATTTCATGAACTCGTATAAATGTCACCCTGCCTTGAAAATATATCGCATACCTCTATGTATATTTCAAAGGCAAGTTGATTTAGCTGCGTTGGTACATATGTAGGTATATGCAGATGCGATAATTTTCTCCTCCCCTTGAATCCTTACAAAAAGCACCGATATAATTACTTATGTAAAGCTTTAGATCATTCTGATTTTTCCGGAACACTGGATTTATCATTCAGCCAGATGTTCTGACATGTTTGCAATCGAATCATAAATCAGTGCTTGTCACAAGCGTTTATGAATAACTACCTGGATCGAAAACATGAAATTGGATTGAGGCAAAAAAAGTCAACAGATATTTTATTCACAGAGTATTAAAATACTGTCAGATTTTATGTTAAGGGTGTCCCAACAAGAGCACCGGATTTAAATATGCCGCCATTTTTGTTAAGAGGAATGGTATGGTGGGTTCTTTCACCGTTTTCGAGTTTGGACCCTAGGATTCACCAATATGGAGGAGAATATTCAATCAAACAGTTCGTCAACTACACTCAGTTCCAAAAAAAGTGACGCACTTGATATTTGACCTATCTTCATGAAAAAAAAAAAATAATAATAATAAAATAGTAGGCCGATTTTGATATTTTTCAATTTGTTGTTAGGTGATGCATTTGTCTTTGAAAAAAAAAGTGTTGAAAATTTTTTCAAAGCCTCCTTGATGGTGGTGGAATAACTCGAACCATGATTTATTCTTAATATTTCACTCACCCTGTGTGCTAATTGAGTAATGGTATACAAAGTGCTCACACCCTATACGAAAGAGGCTTTTTTTTGCGAGCATTTTGTTATTTTATTCATTGATTTATTCCTAAAATCTTCCGAATTACAGCTTTCTTGCTGATACCTCATGCTTATCCCACAAATTGAATTTATTGAAGGATCAGAGTACTCAAAATTGATTGGGTTGTACTCTGGAAGGATCACATTGTCTTTGAAAAAACAAATGCTGATGCCATAGCAACTAATTTGTTGTATGCCTCCATATTTGACCATTTGTCGTTTTGTCATTGATTAAGTGTCTTAATTTATTGACTAGAATCACATAAAATGCCTCAAATGAATCCTGAACAAGTTGCAAGATTAATTGCCTTAGTAAACGATGGGCGTAGTAAACGTTACGCCGCTCGTGCAGTGGGAGTTCATGAAGCAACTGCTCGTAGAGCAATCCGAAAGTACTAACGAACAGGAAGCACCGCTCGGAGGGTCGGTTCTGGTCGCCCCCGAAAAACTTCTCCAAGAGATGATCGCTTCTTGAGATTGCGGATTTTACGGAATCGATCAGATACTGCGGTAAATGTTCAGCAAGATATTCGCCAAATTCGTGATGTTGCAGTAAGTAAGCAGACGGTATGTAGACGTCTAAAAGAAGTTAATTTGAAAACTAGAAGACCTGCAAAAGGTCCCAAATTATTGCCCGAACATCGTGCTGCTAGAAGAAATTTTGTTGAAAATTATGGACAGTGGAATATTCCTGAATGGTCGAATGTCTTGTTTACGGATGAGTCAATTTTTTGCCTCAACATGGTGGATGGAAGAAAAAGAGTGTGGAGAAGAACTGGTGAACGGTTTATTCAAAATTTAATAACAGAATGCGAAAGTTTTAATGGTGGGTCCGTTATGGTGTGGAGAGGGATTTCAATGAGTTGGAAGACACCCCTTCAAGTTTTTCGGGTGCGGCAGTTGATGAATGCCCAAATTTACATTGACATTTTAGAGCAGTATGTCTTACCTTATGCAGAATTAGTGGGCGCAATAATTTTATATTGATGCAGAATAATGCCCGACCACACACCGCAGCAATAGTGCGAAATTTCTCAGAAGCTACTGGTATCATCACATCACAATGGCTTGCGAGAAGCCCCGATATGAATCCTATAGAACATTTGTGGAATGAATTAGCGAGGAGGGTACGTTTTCGCGAGAGGTCTCCGGAAAGTCTCGCAGAAATGGCAGATGCATTAGTGGAAGAAAGGGGTCGTATACCAATGGAAACGATAAGCAACTCAATTTCCAGTATGCCTCGTAGATTAGAAGTTCTTAGAGTTGCTAGAGAATGCAATACACGGTGTTAAGCAGTCATCCCAATTCATAATTTTGTGTTTAATAAGAATGTTTTTAAAAATCATTGGTATCAGTTTGTTTCATTAGAAAATTGTTTCTCGATAAATTCAGAAAGTTGGTAATCTGCAAGGATTCAGCAAAAAAGGTATAATTCGGAAAATTTTAGAGATTAATCAATGAATGAAAAAACGAAATGCTCGCAAAAGAAGCCTCTTCCATATAGGGTGTAAGCACTTTCTATGCCACTACTCAATTAACACACAGGGTGAGTCAAAAATTAAGAATAACTCATGGTTCGAGTTATTCCACCACCATGAAGGAAGCTTTGGAACAAATTTCACCTCTTAATTTTTTTTAAGACAAATGCATTACCTACCAACGAATAGAACAAATGAAAATTGGCCTACTAGTTTTTGTTTTTTTTCTAAAGATAGGTCAAATATCAAGTGCGACACTTTTTTTTTGGAACTGCGGGTGTACATAAAGTTTTCGCAAAACTATCACCAGTTCCATGATGTGTTTTTCAATAATTAAATAGAGGTTGTTCGGTCGAATATTTCGCCATATTCTCAAATCACGGGGTCTAATCGTGACAATCATTGTGGAAAAAAATCACCTCTCAATTCGTATTAACACACTGGCGGCAAATTCACATTCCCGTTTTGTTGGGACCCCCTTTAGAACTTTTGTTGATCTGGAGAGTGATTGTGAAGTTTTTCCCCAATAATATCAGATATTTTCGCTAAATATCTCAGTCTCCTTAGGAGATATATGGAGTTGCAGGTAGGAAATTCAATATTACTTCAAGTTTGCGTAAATATGCTCTCAGAGTAAACAGCGCCTATTCTGAACATCAGTATTTTATAACAATGGTAGAAACTTCCAACGTGTTGAGAGTAATATTGTTCCATAGGGAAAATGAAGTGTTATTGTGATTAATGGACGTTTTGCTTTTGACGCCACAGTCAGAAATATAACGAAGAGAAAGTAACTAGTACACAGTGGAAAAAGCTCACTAGTTCTTTATTCATATAGATGGTGTTATCCAAGCTTGTGGCAAAACTTATAGGGAGATTTTTCAGGGTATTCTGACATACGTCCGTAGATGCATAACTTTAAAAATACAGAGTGTCAACGACAATATTTTAACAGTGAACATTCTCAAAAAACAATTTTTTTAAAGCTGATTATTACTCAATTAGTTTCTCACTACCTCAGAAAATACTGGTGAATGGGGAAGACCACAGAGGAAAGAAATCCGTGCAAACCTCTTTCAATCGACGAATCATGATTAACGTTTGATCAACAATCAATAATATTATGAGTTGAAGTTGAAGGGAATCGAATCTATATCGTTTTGAAATCAGCATATTTCATTCGTTATTTCGAAAAGCCAAATATGATGGTGGAGCTGTGACGTATCAGTCCCGCACTGTAGCTATCTCTCTCTGATACCTCGTCATTATGCAGTGTTGCAGTGTGCTTGGTGAGTTCAAGGACAATAGGCGTGTTGGGACTAAGACGTCGCACCAGTCTCACCAATGAATTGACAAGATTTAAAATAGCACAGGAATTGTGTGTTTAGAATTGGACATATTCTAATTTATTGTTTTCATCGTCTTAGCATGAATGATAAAATTCAAAATTAAGTCACTGGTAGTTTTTCAGTATAGAGTTCACGATAATGTCGTTCCAGAAAATCATTGGTCTCCCCCATCATACGTTGATATGAGGTTGTCGCCAGTTAGTTGCTTACTATACGGGGTGGCCACACAACACAAGTCAACTACATTTTCGAGTAGGACATTGTTCTAGAACATTTTCATCGTTTCAGCGTTGCCGCTTTCTTTCGTAAAGTAGCAACAACTTATCTCATTCGATGTCCTATTATGAAATTCTCCAGAAAAGTGGTAGTTCTACTCATTATTGTTCAATTGTTTTTATCTCTTGGGGCGCACCAAAGTAAGTCTCTAAATCAAATACCAGGTAGCAGAGTGACGTCCAATTGACGTCATTTTTTGGTCATAAAATGATGAAGTGGACGTCCAAAAATGACGTCTGAGAGACCCTATAATGACGTCAAAATGTCACAGCCATATGACGTCATACTTAGACGTCATAATGACGTCACAGAATTGCCAATAAAGGACGAAATAAGAAAAATTAGGAGGTTTATAAATATACGATATTATTGGTACATGATAATACACCACAAACCTTTGATGACATTCTTTTTGTAACTATACGTTGTGGTAACTTGGTTGATGGTCCTCCCGGGCAGTCCTGTTGAATCCTAGCGCTATCGCTACTACCTATGAATCTCTATATGACAATATCGTTAGCTACTCTTATATTTGTACCTAAAATTATGTAGCGAGCGTCGACGAGATATAAGCCGAATAAACTTATTTTTAGCTAAACTATCCATTTCTGAGGAATCCTCTGCAACAGGTCGATTTCATTTTCGATTTGCCACATTTGAAAGTAAGAATCATATATATACAGGGTGATCCACGTTTAAGTTAAGACGTCCGCGGCAATTTTTTCACACTCACTAGTGACACTCGTGATGCATACAAGATTTCATTTTTCAAGGGCAAACTATCTTATCATGATGGAAAATCGATTTTAATAGGTAGGTGGTAGGTCATTGCTCCTAGAGTATTTTCTTCCAATTTTTCCTATCATGGCATTTGTCGATATTTTGGTACGTTTGTTGAATATTTCCGTCATCATATAATTCAGTGAATGTCATTGCTGCTTTCTTTGTGTAGTCTCATTGAAATAATGGGAATGAATACGAAGTAGTGGGAGTTATGATTCATAATGCCCTCCATAACGCTCCGGACGTAATGGGTCTGTTGATAGCAGCCGTTGCCAAAGTATCATGAAGCAGAAATGGACAAGTGAAAAATAAATTCCTGCGAGCACAACTCGATTACCTTGGATAGTCCATTATTTCCTGAATATTTCATAAAAATCTATTAAAGTCGAATTGTTCTGAAGGAACATCACTGAAAGAAATCAAAATAGATGACAGAATACAGAGAAGAGTTTTCAGTTCATACTTTCTTCGTCGACCTCACATTTTACGTTCTAATTTCCGAACTGAAAAGGGACGGATGAAATTTCGGCCGCAATAAGGTCAAGTCGAGGGTCAAGTACTTAAAAAGGACATGTAAATTCGGCCAGAGGTTTGAGGGTTTGTTCTTATCTTATAAGCATTTTCGGCCTAACGGAGGTAGGTAAATTGTTTTGTGAAGGGCTCAGTAAATAATAACATGAGAAAGGAGACTACTTTTTCCAAAAAATCTTACCTAACTCGGCCTAATATATTATATAGGTATACATATACGTAGGTTAAAATATAAAGCAGGAAAATATCCTTTCTGCATAAGAAGGAGACTACTTTTTCTAAACAATCCGACCTAACTCGGCCTAATATATCATATTGCTATTCAAGTAGGTAATAAATAATATGTGGAAGGATATATTCAATAATAAGGTTAACCCATAAACCAATATTTCACATAATCATAACATGTACCCTCGGCCGAAATTTCCTCGGCCGAAATTACTTACGTCATTAGATGGGCCTTCTGCTTTGGACAGGTAGCCAAGGTACTTTCCGACCGAAATTACGCCCGCCGCTGAAAAGTGACTATTTCTGGAGGCAAGTACTTTTCGTCCGCAGACACTAGCCTTTCGTCCGAGAACTCTTTTCGTCCGCTACAGTGTTGCCAGTTCTACTGTACTTTCAGTAGATCTCATGATTTGCGTGTTGTTCTACTGATCCACTAGTGGTGTCCGCGAGAGTCTCGTTTTCGAGAGTCTCGCAAGGTCTCGTCTCGTTTTCGAGACAAGACTAGAGACGAGACTCGGACAAGACGAGACGAGACTTTTGTTGGTCTTGTGCATGACTTCTCGTGTCTCGTGCGAGAGTCTCGCAGGTAAATTTTTCTGCGTGCCGACTGCAGACTTGAGAATTCATTCATAAGACAACATGTTTAGAAATAATTCAGACTATTTAGCACAGATAGACAATACATTTCATTCATAAACGGCAGTGGAGGGACTAAGGCAAGAAGATTCTGAAGCGGAAAAGTTGGAATTTTCAATCGGTTTTGATGTTTTGTACGGAGTAAATCCTATACCTGCCAAAGGAGTATGGATGCAAGAGTTTCAAAAATGTTATTCTGTGCCTCGGTGCAATAAAAACACAGATATATTGCTATGGTGGAAAATTCATGCTTCTGAATTCCCCATTCTAAGTTTGATCGGCTACTTCAGTCCTGGCGGAAAGATTATTCTCACATGCTGCGTTATATAAGAAAACATACTGGGTAAAAAATAGAAACATTTGCGATCATGAAGGCTGATCTTTCTTAGATACCTATTTCTTAAATGAGTAAAATATTGTTGGATTAAATTTTTTGTTTTGTTTATTTGTTTAGAATATACGTGTTACTTTTTATTTCATTTTTATATTTTTCGAATAATATAATGCTGTTTTTTTCTTGTTTAAGTGTATGATGTAAGTATGTCCCTATTATATTAAAAATTAGGTAAAGGTATATAAATCCCGTACTAGACTGGAACATTATGCATGACGAAATTGCGATACATTTGCGAGACTCTCGTACGAGAAACGAGACAAGACGAGACTCGGGGCTACGAGACAAGACTCGAGACGAGACTTCATATTTCATCGGCGAGACGGGACGAGACTTTATGAAAGTCTTGTCTCGTTGGTCTCGTGTGAATCACTATGATCCACTGAAACATTTCATAACATACGATGAAATATTTTGATACTTATTCATCCATATCATAACCTTCAATATCATCAATCGTTAGTTATTCACATACACTTAGGAATTGCATGATATTTCGGCATGCTCTGCCTAAATCGAGTTACCAATGATATGTCGACAAAAAATTTTAATATGCACCTTCGCGAAAAACTGTCTACTCCGGTAGGCTACTACGTCTCCATTTCCCGAAATTTCCTAATCTCCATCACAGGTTCGTTTATTTCATCATCAAATTAGTGAATGAGAATTTTTTCAACTTTTTAATAGGCCAAATAAGAATTTTCATTTTCCCATCTGAGACTTCAGTACGATATAGTCACCGAGCTATCTTCGGACGGCCGAAAGTGCCAGAAAACGGCGGAAATTCACGCGAATCATTGCTTTCTCAGTAGGAAATGTCACGCTGGATCGAATGAGACTATAATCAGTCGGATAGGACAGATAGTTTTCGAGATATCGGCGCTCAAAGGCAGCTTTTCGATTCCATTGCCAATAGGTGCACTTCGGTAGGCTACTACGTCTCAATTTTCCGAAATTCACGAATTTCCACCACATATTCGTTCATTTCGACAACGAATTAGTCTATGTGAATTTCTCCAGATTTTTAATAGGCCAAATAAAAATTTCCATTTCCCCACCTGAGACTTCAGTACGATATAGTCACCGAGCTATCTTCGGACGACCGATTGTGCCAGAACACGCTGAATCGAATGAGACTATAATCAGCCGGGTAGGACAGATAGTTCTCGAGATATCGGCGCTCAAAGGCAGCTTTTCGATTCCATTGCCAATAGGTGCACTCCGGTAGGCTACTACGTCTCAATTTTCCAGAATTCACGAATTTTCACCACAGATTCGTTCGTTTCGGCATCGCATTAGTCTATTTGAATATTTTCAGATTTTTAATGGGCCAAATTGAAATTTTAATTTTCCTACCTGAGACTTCAGTACGATATAGTCAACGAGCTATCTTCGGACGGCCGAAAGTGCCAGACTGATTACTAGCTTATTTTTTTATCGCTTGGAGCGCACGAAAGGGAATCCCTATAATGTTCAAAGAACATCGTGCGTTCCTAGGGAGGATAGGGATAGTAGGTAGGTATTGGATTTTTTTTTAACTTCTGGAGATTATATGTTGTTGGGAATATTTCCTCAGGCAATGAATTCCAGAGCCTACTAGCCGTTTCATCAATCTGCCAAGTCGACTATAATAGACAATTTTTCGTCCTTGGTACTTGAATAACTATTTTGGTAGAGGTAGTCTAGTGTCAATGCTGATGTTATATATCTCCTACGGAGTTTCCAATTGATATCGAACAATTCACCCATAAAATCATATCTTTCATCACCGGGAAGCGTTCAGAAGCAACGATTAATCACCGCGAAGTGCCAGCCGAAATGATAATTAAAGCATCGAAACTTCCACTCGAACACTTTTCCCTCGCAAAGATAACACTTTCCCGATTATCCTGATTATTGTTGCTGGAATTTCCTGAACTTGCTTGCCATCAGCGAAATATAAACTTTTATCAGTTCCAATGGAAACAGGATTTCGAATCTATGTATACAAGGTGATTCTAAAATAGGTGGTCAAACTTTGGGAGTATAGAGAGTGAGTGAAATAATTACGAAAACCTCGGCAACATTTTTTCTGAAGTGCCCGCCAAGAAAGATACAGCCCCTCAAAGGGGGGCCTCGGAGAATGATTTTGTATTATTGTCTCCAACACCTTGTATGATGAAAATCTTAAATTTTGTCTATCCACCAACTATTCAGTACCGGTTCGGATGGATATGAAATAACCTCAAAATTAAATACAGGGGTGTGTCAAAATAAGGAGGTAGGGAGTAAAACTAACCCCAACTTTTTTGTTCATCGCAATTTCAGTTTTTGTTTCATGAAATTATGAAATCTCAGGGCGTCCAACATTGAAGAAGAGCTCTTTTTGAGTCTCGATAAACCGACCATAAGCGAATATTGTTCCAAGATTTCTTTCAAATTGCAATTCTGGTATGCACTCAAGTTTAATTATCTAGTTCAAATCTTGCAACTGAATTTTCACCTACTTCTAATCGTCTGATCAACTTGGACTCTGGCACATGACAGTTGACAACGCGTCATAAACTTTTTGATAGAAAAAATATGGCGGTTTCAATGTGGCTGACCAGATTTGTGATTATGGTCCGATTCGATTCATAATTGGTTTGTACCCAAGTAGCACACACATATTGGGCCGATATTGGACCAATATAGATGAAAAATTGGCGCAATATCGAGAAATCAAGTAGGCACAATATTGGATCCAAACATTCAACATGCTATTGTAGATCGATATTGATTCGATGTTTCATAAAAAGATTGTTAAATCATTCAACAGAATATCTGAAATAATATTGATTTATAATCATCCTACAATATTGATTTGTTGATATGAAAAAAACAATGAAGTGCGTTGATTGAGAATCATTCATCATCTCTATATATGTAACTGATGGCTCATCGATATTGACCAACAATATAGTAGGTTGAAGATGAGCAATATTCTTGGCATCACCACGTAGTGATATATTATAAATATTGACACCAAATATAGATCAATAATGAGAAATAATCTTGTTATTGCATTCATGACTGATGTTGAGACTAATTGAAAAAAAAAATATCGACACATATTCAAAAGAATGCTTCAAATTATATCAGTATCTTATATTCATACTATATAGTAACTCAGACATTGGGTAGGAATATGGACGGGTTATTTATTAACAATATCTCAAACATATCGCCAAGAAATATATATTCCGTATAAAATATCGGTATGCTTAGGTATTGATGGATGATATTCATGTTTCTATCTATCAAACGTTGATACAATATCTATCCATAATATTAACAGGAGATTCAAAACAAATATATACACATATTGAACAGTATGCTTGGAACAGAATCAATATAAAATATTCATAAAATATAGTTATGCGAATATTGGTTGAGAATATGTGGTGATCATTGAAAATTGATATTCAAGATATATTTAAGGAATATATAAATATTATATCCAACATCAATATGCTGGGATGATAGATGATCATATATGGAATAATGTCGTATTCGAAAGTTCATGGAACAATGATATTCCAATGTGGGGAGTGAATTGAAAAAAAATATTGACAAATATCAAAAATAAAGCTCAGAGCTATATCGAAAACTTATATATAAACAATATAGTTGAATAGATATTGTGATATATCTACAAAAACATATATCTTTCATATTGAACATCAGTATAATGTGATATTGATGGATCCCATTGAATAATGTCATAACTGGAAGTTGATACGAGATAGATAATGAATGAAAGTAGTATATTGATCACAAATATTGACACATATTCAAAATAATGTCGGAAATTATATCGATGGCCAATATTATTACATATATGTATGTGGATATTGGCGAATAATATCTAGTAGCTATTGAGAAAGAAGTCTACAGAAATATCTACAAACAATATCTATAACATATTGAACAGCGCCTTTTCAGGATATTGATAAATCATATTGATCATTCTCACACTTTGAAGTTGATACAACATTCATTTTCAATGCGCGAAAAATGTCGAAGTGAAATATACCTATATATTCAAAATATTGCCCTAAATTATATCTAAGGTAGATATTCACACAATATCATCATCCAGATATTGAATGAGGATATAGAGTGGTTATCCAGGAACAATCTCCACGATATATCTTCAAAAAATTGTTATTTTATATTGAACATTCACGATGATACGATATTAATGAATCATCACGATCAATCTCTCATTTATAAGTTGATACACCTTCGATTCTGAATGTAACGGATACATTGAAAACAAATATTGACACATATTCAAAATGATGCCAGAAACCATATCTATGGCATATATTCTTACAATATATATATATACATATATGTAGATATTATCAGAAAATATCTAGTAGCATTTGAAAACGAATTTTCCAGAAACATCTACAAACAATATCTGCAACATATTGAACAGCACTTCACAAGAATATCGATGAATAATATTGATAGGGCATTATCACATTATATTGATTATTTTCACACTTCAAAGTTGATACAATATTTATTTCCAGTATTGGTAAAACGTTGAAGGGAAATTTACATTTATACAGTCTGTCCAAGATAAGGTTGAACAGCATGGGGATCTCGAAAACGGTAAGAGATACGAAATCGGTTAAATGGGGAAAAAATTGCGCATTCGGAGGCTCATATCAAGAGCCTTCGAAAATTTTGAAAATTATTTTTAGTTTTTGAGTTATATCGAAAAAAGTGAATTTATGGAATTCCTATTTTATTTTTTTTCTCCGTTATTATTAGAGATACAGCAAAACTGAGAATACTTTATCATAGCAACTTTTGATGACGGTCAACGTGGTGCTACCGATTTTTTCATGCGACGTTTCGTATTCGTGGAACCATCATCAACTTTTGTTTTTTGAATACGGTCCTGATAATTTTTTCACAGATTCTAAAAGGTTTTTTTATTCTGAATCCAACCATGTATTATACAAGGTGGTTCATTCGTGTTTCGACCTATTTCCATCCATCATCAATGTTTTTTCGAAACTCCAAAGGAAAAATGCCATCAGTTCCACTTATTTTGAAGGAAAATTAGTCAACACACTAATACCTCATCAACTGGTTTCAATCAACAACCCATTTCATTTTGCGGAAACAAAAATTCCATCCATACAAATTCAGAATATATATGTCAAGCGCTAAAACCAGGAAATGACGAAAGGCGCAAGACATCTTGTGAGTGGTATACCAGGAAATGTTAAAATTTTGCAGATTTCTTTCGAACAATCATCTGGACTGATGAAAGCATGGTCACTAATCATGGTAGCTTCGATAGCAAAAATACACAATATTGTTCACGAGAAAATGAACATTTATACATTACAGCGAGACACCAACACCGTTTCGGCTTTAATATGTGGGTTGCAATATTTGGTACACGAATTATTGTTCATTCTATTTACCATGAAACACAGACTTCCGAACGTTATAGAAATTCGCTTGAGAATCATCTTGAGGAAGCTCTGGATGATTTACCGATTGCGGAAGTTCAGAACTCTGTTGGTTTCAACAAGATGGCGCTCCGGTACATAATTCCAGAGAAGTCCGTGCGTTTTTATCCCTTGGCCGGCGCGGTCGCCTGATTTAACACAGCTGGATTTTTCCTTAGGGGATATATCGAACTTTGTACACGCAAATAACTTTGAGGATGAAGAAGAACTAAGGGACAGTGTCATCGAAGCATTCAATAGAATAACCCCAGAAATGCATAGCAATGTCTTAGAAACAACTGTGAGAAGAGGATATCTTTGTTCAGAAAATAATGGTTATCATTTTGAACATTTGTTATGAATGTCTCTGTAGGTATTGTCAAAGTTAAGTTGTTGAAGTAATTCGTGTAAGAATTCATCAACAATTTTAAACGCTGCATTGATCGAATGATGTAGTGAAATATTTTTTATTCACTTTTCAGTATTGAATAACTAATCCATCAAGTTTGACACTAGATGATAAGAAATAAGTGGAACTGATGGCTTTTTTTCTTTTGGAAGTTCGAAAAAACATTGATGATGGTCGAAACACATTCGAATCACCTTGTATAGTACATTGTTGAATTCAGAATAAAAAAACCTTTCAGAATCTGTGAAAAAATTATCAGGACCGTATTTAAAAAACAAAAGTTGATGATGGTTCCACGAATACGAAACGTCGCATAAAAAATCGGTATCACCACGTTAAACCTCATCAAAAGTTGCAATGAAAAAGTATTTTCCGGTTTTCTGTATCTCTGATAATAACGGAGAAAAAAAATAAAATAGAAATTCCAAAAATTCACTTTTTTCGATATAACTCAAAAACGAAAAATAATTTTCAAAATTTTCGAAGGCTCTTGATATGAGCCCCCGAATGCGCAACTTTTTCCCCATTTAAGCGACTTCGTATCTCCTACCGTTTCCGAGATCCCCATGCTGTTCAACCTTATCTTGGACAGGCTGTATACACAATATCGTCAGAAATTATATCGAATGCTCATATCCATACAATATAAATATTTAGATATTGAATGAGGATAAAGAGATCTATCTGCACAATATGTCTACAAAAAATCTATTCCATATTGACCATCACGATGATCAGATATCGAAGAATTATATCGACCAATCGCTCATTCATATGTTGATTCATTTCCGAATCTGAATGTTAGGGATATATCTAGAATGAATATTGCAACATATTCGAAATGGAGTCTGAAATCAAATCCATTGCTAATATCCGTTTAATATCAAAAGACAATTTGAGTTGAAATTGGGTGACAGTATGGAGTTTTTTATCACTTTTAGCGCACGAAGTATATCTTCCTAATAGTTTCACGAGATATATTTATTTCATATTAAACATCACTAAGCATAGTCATTGATGACACATATTCATTGATCTTCAACTGGAATGTTGTCACAACGTTGACTTTTAATATCAGCATTAGACTAGAGATAATTATCGGCACATACAGGGTGGCCCACGGTCGATGGTACCTTAGACGTATACGGAAAACGGTACATTGGATTATCCTGAAAATTCGGTTACTATAATAAGCAAGATAATCCGATGTACCGTTTTCCATATACGTCTAAGGTACCATCGACCGTGGGCCACCCTGTATACAGAATAATATCGATCAATCATACACATACCATTCAGCTATACACAGAGATTATGATATTGAATCACCATCGAAATTCAATCTTCTCAGTATACCTATATCTTAAGAAGATATTCATTCCATGTTGAACATCACTATGCTGGGAATATTGATAGATCATATGGATCACTCTCGCATTTGAATAATGAAATGATATCGATGTTCAATATTGCGAATTTGTTTGGAAATTGATATTGAAATTCAACCAGAATAATCCTCAAAATTTATATCGATGGTTTATATTCATATAGATATCGAGTGAGAATATGGTATTGGCAATTGAGATTCAAACTCCTTAATACATATACATACATATAATATTTGTTTCATATTGAACATCACTAAGCTGGCATATTATTTGATCAAATTGATCAATGTCTCATTTAACCGTTTATACAACAATGATTTTCAGTGTTGTGAATATATTGAAAAGATATGTTGACATTTTGTATCGAGGAGGATGCCTGAAATTATGTCGAAAGCTTATATACATATACAATATAATTATGTAGATATTGAGTTAGAAATGGATATTTCCAGAAGTCTACGAAATAAGACTGATTTCACATTGAATGCTACAATGTATACTGGAAAGTTTATGAGATGCTATTCGATATTGAACCTATCTAAAAACGGCAATATCTCGAAATGGGAAACACTTTGTATGATAGTATATACAGTGGAATATCTTCAATATCAACTTTTCAGATATACGTCGGTTTGTATAATGAAATAAAAAAATAATATCTCAAATTCTTATGAAGAGAAATATTCAATAATTTATTTTCTTCCCATTCATTATGTCATTCTGAAGGCCTGGACTTCCTTCCCCCATCTCTATCTGCTGCTTGCGCCAAGCAAGAACGAACATGCCTTAGGATGTCGTTCTCGCAGGCAGTAGGAATCACTACTCTTGTAGCGTCTGGAAATGTCGTATTTACTATAAGCTGAGTGATTCAACTCTTTTTTTGTGAAAATTGTAGTGAAGGGCAATGAATTTCCATTATTTTATATAGGTATTATGTTTGGTTGGCCGGTTCCCGTGTTACCCTATACATATTCAAGAATGAAAAATTTTGAAATAATCCCCTCTTCGAATTAGTTTTGTCACGTTTTTAAATCAGATTTTATATACAGGGTGTTTCATTGGGAAAGGAGAATAATTCAACTGTGGATAGGGGTCACTGGGGTGATTTAAAAAAACCCATGGTTAATGGATCTTCGACTTCTTATAACCGAGATACAGGATGTTTCATCAATTTTGTCCATATCTTCATTGTCTCATAACTTTCCAACCAACCTGTATATATTTTCAAAAATTGTTACACTTGCTCAATCTACCCTGTGGAATTGATTGAGGCAACAACAAAAGATAAAATCCAGGTCCAACTTCACTTAAGATTCACAAATTCTTTCTGTCAGAAAATAACACCCTATACATTCGAATTTCTCTTTTTTGATGACGGACCTGCAAGTAAGTCTGGAACAAAGAACGATATGAAATACTCCTTCTAAATGTAATACTCACGTACACTGAATAGGAAGTAATAAAATTAATAAATCTCGTCTGATTCCAATTTTGTACCCCAAAATGAGCAAAAATAATATTTTGAGCACATAATATGAATAGTTAAAATCGTCTGTGCACGAATGAAAAGCACATCGTTGAATAGAAATCTCGATGTTCTTTTCAGATATGGCAAAAAAAATGAGAAATTCGAATGTATAGGGTGTTGTTTTCTGGCAGAAAGAATTTGTGAATTTTAAGTGAAGCCGGACCTGGAGTTCATCTTTTGTTGTTGCCTCAATCAATTCCACAGGGTAGATTGAGCAAGTGTACCAATTTTTAAAAATATATACAGGTTGGTTGGAAAGTTATGAGACAATGAAGATAGGGACAAAATTGATGAAACATCCTGTATCTCGGTTATAAGAAGACAAAGACCCATCAACCATGGGTTTTATGAAATCACCTCAGTGACCCCTATCCATAGTTAAATTATTAACCTTCCCCAATGAAACACCCTGTATAGAACTTGACGATCGAGCTCAAAAGCACTATTGCTCCACCCTGGATCTGTTCCAATTGAATATCAGTAAATAGTAAATCGATTGTTAAATCATAGATTAACGGGGGAGTCATTAATCTATGGTTAAATTAAGGACATGTAAGCCGTTTCGAACAATAATGAATAGTTTCGACACAAAAAAATCCAGAAATTGAAAAATCTAGATTTTGAACACCCTATACCTCTGTAATCATTTTCGCTGGACCTCAAGTGTTATGCATTTCTAAAACCAGCCTCCCACGGAAAATCTATGAATGCGAAAATATACAGGGTGTCCTATTCAAGAAAACACATAATCGGACGATATATCTTGGAATGCTAACACCCTATAGATTTGAAAATAATGTTAGGTGACAGTTATCATGGAACATTATAATTCATAATTATTGTATTTGAATTTTTTCTATACTGAGTGTTTCCTAACTTGGGGCGATCAATGAAATGGATGATGGAGACGGAAAAACAAAACGAAAAAAATCATTTTGGAAGAAATTGAGCTCCAAAGTTTGCCTGAAACTCTTGTAAATCATTGATAAAAGGTTAATAGCCCAATTCAAGCGTTAATTTGCTTTCTGCGAGATCACAAGCACCGGAAGTACCAATGACTTTTGCAATATTGCCGGACGTTCAAAAATAGTTGAAAGATGAATTATGGTGTAAGCGCACATTTTTTGACAAAATTTCAGAACAAATTTTTTCTGTCTCATAAAACACCGCATTCCATTTATCGCCCCAACTTCGGAAACACCCTGTATATCTGATGTCTGGCTAATATGGAAGAACATACTATCGCTTCACCCTGTTTAGGTAAGTACATATTATCCCATTTTCTATGATAGATATCTCAGTTGTATTTGGATATACAGCGTTGCGGTTTTCACAATACTGTACTATTTTAAAAAACCTGAGTCCAACTATACATGAACATACTAATGTCTCATTTGAAAAGAATTCATGTTGGCTCCATTTTCTGAACAATAATCATTTATGGACGTCAAATAAATACGCCAGTGTATTCTACGTAAGAAAAGCAGAACTGTGAGAATTCTGTTTGCGGCCAGTGGCCGATCAAGGAAGCGGTAAAGGGAGAGATTATCCCTTGAGCCTCGTTGAAGATTGATATAAGAGAAGTGTATAGAAATCGGCCAGTGCTGTAACTTCTGAATCAATCGTGATAGGATTTCGAAATTTCGTGGGTAGCAACTAGGTATACCAAATTAATCATTTATTGATAAAATCACTTCCGTTTCAACCGGAATCAACCTCAACTTTTTATGTTTGAATAGGAAACCCTGTATATTCTTTTATATTCATCTTGGATTTCCTGTATATACGTAAAAAATGTGTATCAAAGTTGGGCCAACAGGGCCAACATAAATAATTTAGTAATGTGAAAACCGCAACTCTCTATCTCCAAAGACAACTGAGAAAATCATCGATAATGTCACACATTGTATACCTACCCCGAGATCTAGGTACCTATATTGAAGTTTCATCATCGAACAATACTCATATGTTTCAAAAATCGCATTACCGTTATTAATAAAGCATCTGTACTTAGGTATGTAGGTATGTAGGTACAATATTTTGTCAAATCTAGGAATCCTATATTATACCATTATTATTCCCCAATATTGTACCAATAACTTCTCAACAATATTGATTCGATATCGTGCAGGAATGAGACAACTGAGAAAATCATCGACATTGGAACACATTGTATATACCTACCCCGAGATCAAGGTACCTATTGAAGTTTCATCATCTAACAATACTCATTATGTTTCGAAAATCGCATTATCGTTATCAATAAAGCATCTTCAATACTTAGGTATGTAGGTACAATATTTTGCCAAATCTAGGGATCCTATATTATTCCATCATTATTTCCCAATATTGTACCAATAACTTCTCAACAATATTGTTTCGATATCGTGCTGAAATGAGTAGGTACACATTGTGTGTGCTGCTGGATAACTTATGGCGAACACTGATGTGTACGTAACAAAAAAGTATCTACGATTTTACTTAGGTACATGGACTTTAGTACTCGATTGATATCAATAGGTTAACTTATACTTGTTACATAGTAAGTAGGTAAAAACATTTTTCTGACTGAACTACCAAACTGCACGAGGGCATCGAGGGGTCGAAAAAATTTTTGGATTTTGCAGCATCAGCACATGGTATGGCAAGGAAGAACATAATCAAAATTGTATCAAAGTTGAACTAGTATCAATAATTGGGATGAGTAATTTTACCTTATTATTTTTTGCACCACTGTTATAATAAACCACTCGCGATCCACGCCACACGCTTGAAAACTCTATGAGACAACTGAAAGAACTGAGCTAGTGAGTGTCGAGCAAAGATAGTCACTCTATGACCTGAGGTATTTGCCCGACAGTGTTGTCGGGTGTACTAGTAGACACGTTATACTAGAAACATACATTTCTTGTTCAGACAAGAATATCAGAATAATGTGAAAAAACTGGAATGCCTACCTAGGTGTATCTTGAATTGAAATTCCACAATGAATAAAATCATTTGTTTGATGTAATATTTGTGCACAAGTTCAGAATCCCCAAGTGATATGGAGGAAGCAACACAAAATGCACTATTCTCTTATTCATCCATTCATAATTTCGTTTCATTTCATAACTTGTGTTGAAATGAACATTTCATCACCAATTATGTATTATTCCACATCGCGCATTTGTTTATACAGTGTGTCCCACTTACCATGCTCACGATGGGTATCTTTTTAACGGTGAGAGATACGAGGTCATTTAAATTACACCAAATGTGGAGTTTGTCAAGGCCAACTATAATGTGAAAAAATATCTTGATAAAATCTATTCGTTTTTGTTTTATACGCAAAAAAACAAATTTTGATCATTTTCATGTCTCCTCCGTAACTTCTTTATTCATGAAAATATTCAGATAGGAATTTCACATTCTCATGGGAGTTTTTCGAAGTGAATTCGAAAAAAATATGATAACTCTTCTAGAATTTGAGAAATCAGCACCAACTTTAGTTGTTCAAATGAAGCTCATAGCTCACTATGACTTAGTTACAAATAACTTTTTTTCCTCTTACAGATGACATGTCGCAGTTATAGTTTTGTGTTGATAACAACGGAGTTATCGTCATTTATACAAAAACATAAACTTATTTGGAAGCCGCCATCTTGAATTTACAAATTTTAACAAAAATATCATGATCGTCGACCTCAAAAACCACCATTTACCAATTTTGAATGGAATGGGACCAAATCTTGTCCGCCATCTTGGAGCAGCCATTTTTTTAGAATTATTTCCATTTCCATTTACTAATCAATGCATATTGTTACATACAAACAAAGCGTATGGTCAAATTTAGACGTTCGTTCAGAACTACGCAAAAAATAATCTCATCGAATACAATTCGAACTTTGAAATCTTCAAGATTATGCATCTTAAACTTTCTGCACAATTAAAAATAATCGTGTCCGTTCAACATAATAATCCTTTCGCATCGTGATCGGATTATTTCAACTGTTAAACTGATACTCTTCGTAATTATATGCAACAAAAGTTATCGATGTTTAGCCCTAATCTTTTGAAGTACTTATAGTATTATAGTATTACTACTGAAAATACTAGATTTAGTGACGAAACCAAGATGGCAACAGTGGTGACTAGTCTTGTCGTTCACGGTAACACTCGAACGTGCGCGAGAAAGCTATAATATTGAGAATTCATCATTGAATTGATATTAGGTGTTTGATATGGTACACATATATGAAATCTAGAAGGTGAGTTCACTATATTGAACCTGATGTTTGCTAGCAATATTGAACTAATCTTCATTTCTCAATATTGCTCTCTAGATACTATCAACATGATGATAATGTTGATAGTATCTAGAGATTACGCCTCAATATTATATCAATATAACTGACTGAACTCAAGATGGATAATATCGCTTGCACATTGTGATGACAACATCGAATTGATATTGGGATCTGATTATGGTACAAATATATGGAATCAGGAAGTTGGTTCCACAATATTGAACACTATGATTATTTGCAATATGAAATTCATATTCATTTATAAAGATTGCTCTATCATCATCTTGATGATAGTTTCAAAAGAGATCACAGCACAATATTGTATACATAAAGTTGACTGGAATAAGCATTAGAAAAATTGCTCTGATATTGAGATTGTATCATTGAATTTACACTGAGTTTTTGATGTGGTACACATTAATGGAATCAAGAAGTTGAACTCACGATATTGAACCTAATGATTATTTGCAATATAGAATTATCTTCATTTCTCAATATTATCCCTTTATCATCCTGTTGATAGTATCAAGTGATTACACCTCAATATTATATCAATATAACTGACTGAACTCAAGATGGATAATATTGCTTGCACATTGTGATGACAACATCGAAATAGTATTGGGATCTGATTATGGTACAAATATATAGAATCAGGAAGTTGGATTCACAATATTGAACACAATGATTATTTGCAATATGATGATCAAATTCATTTAACAATATTGCTCTTTCATCATCTTGATGATAGTTGCAAGAGATTAGAACACAATATTGTATACATAAAGTTTACTGAAATATGCATAGGTAATATTGCTCTAATATTGAGATTTCATCATTGAATTGACCTTGGGTTCTCGATATGGTTAACATGAATGGAAACAAAAAGTAAACCTCACGATATTGATCCTAATAGTTATTTCCAATATCGAATTATCTTCATTCCTATTTATGGATGATATTATTGCTTGCACATTGTGATCACAGCATCGAATAAATATTGGGATCTGGTTATGGTACAAATATATGGAATCAGGAAGTCGGTTTCACAATATTGAACATAATGATATTTCGCAATATCTAAATCATCTGCATTTCTCAATATTGCTGCAACCTCATCCTGATGAAATCCACTAGAACAATATCGCTGGGATATTGGGATTTGATCATTGAATCTATATAGAGTTTGTGTTTGTGATGTGGTACACATATATGGAATAAATTGATCGACCTCACGATATCCAACGTGATGATTCTTTGCAATATCGAGGTCATCTCCATTCCCAATATTGCTTCATCATCAAACAGATGATGGTGTCATAAGAATACAACTCTTTATTGTATACATATAATTTACCAATATCCACACAAACAATATTGGTGGAATATTGGGATGTCATCATTGAATAGCAGTTTTGTATTCGATATGGAATACATTTATGAAATCAAGAAGTCCACGTGACGATATTGAACCTGATGTTTTATTGCAATATCCTCCAAGATACATTCTATCGATATAGGTTACATATCCAGTTGTAATATGAACTGATATCAGGCAATCAATATATCTATCATGAAGATTTATCAATATCGAGACATAAATCATCAGGATATAGGAGGAATATAGATTTCATCACATATGTCATTATGAATATCGATACAATGTAGGATTCTCAAGATCCTGAAAAATGTAAGCATATCAACATTGTATTCATATTGATCCGTCTAGCTCATTTATTCAATATCGTTACAATATCATCCGACCGATTTACGATATTCAAATATTGGGCCAATGCAGAGCCGATTTGCAGCCGATATTCTGTGCTACTGGGGTAAGGGTTTTTGGGGTTGTAAATTTCGGATTCGTTGTCGGAATTCATGAATTAAGAATAAACGACAAGTTTCGTGATTATGGTCTGATCCTATCGAAAATACTAAAATGAAAAATATTGTTAAAAGCAAGATTTTATTATGTTAACTATAGAAATGAAAAATTGAAGATGAAATAAGGTGAATGCTCTAAAAATGGAGAAAAAATGCTTCTAGATATCTTTTTCCACTTCCAAATGCTTCAGGAAGTGGAAGAATATTTCATCAGATATGTAAGCTATCGAATACCTTAGTCACAGAACAACTTACGTGAGATATCCAAACGCATTTTTCTCTAATTTTCAGAGCATTTGAATAAAGGCTTATCTTTTTTCACCTTATTTCATCTTCACTTTTTTATTTCAATAGTTAAAGTGATGAAAGCTAGTTTTCAACAATATTTTTTATTTTATTTCTGATAGGATCAGTCCATAATAACAAAACTCGTCGGCTATTTTGATTTCATGAATTCCGACAACGAATTCTGAATTTCCAACCCCAAAAACCCTTACATACCAATTTTGAATCGAATCGAACCATAATAACAAATGTGGTCAGCCACATTGGAGCCGCCATAACGCATTGTCAACTGTCATCTGCCAGATTCTAAGTTGATCAGACGATTGGAAGTAGGTGAAAATTCAGTTGCGAGATTTGACCTAGATAATTAAACTTAAATACATACCAAAATCGCAATTCAGATGAAATCTTGAAAATAAATAGATACATAAATTTTATTAGCTAATGGTTCATTTTTTTCGAGATGCAACAAGAGCACCTGTTCTATGTGAATTGCCCTGAGATTTCATAATTTCATGTCAAAAAACTGAAATTGTGATTAACAAAAAAGTTGGGGTTAGTTTTACCCCCTACGTGAATGGACAAAATTTCAGATTTTCAATATACAAGGTGTTGGAGATAATAATACAAAATCATTCTCCGAGGCCCACCTTTGAGGTTCTGTATCTTTCTTGGGGGTCACTTCAGAAAAAAATGTTACGGAGGTTTTCGTAACTATTTCACCCACTCTATATGCTCCCGAAGTTTGACCATCTATTTTAGAATCATCTTGTATATAAAACATTTTCGTGAACGGGGTGAATCGTCCATAGAGAGAACTAGTTGATTTCAGCAAAGTACATACCTACATACCCGTCTTTCTCCCATCCATTATAGAAGGTGCCCCACCAACATTTTTGAAGGAATGACCTCTATGTACAGAGTGGAGACTTCAACTTTTTGTGTCATGTTCTGGTTCCCACGAAAAGGGATATCATGTTATGTTCAGAGAACATCGTGAGAACCAAGGGAAACAAGGTAGGAATTATTGTTCTTCTTGAATTTTTGGAGGATATATATGCCTCGAGGAATACCTCCCTTGGCAATGTGTTTCATAGCCCCGCTGTTCGTTGAATGAACGAGTCTTTGGAAAGAGATGTTCTGCAGGTCTCCAAAGTGACCACGAAGGGGTGCGAAGCCTCAACTCGACGGGTTAATCTCGCGGGGACTGCCAATGAAGGAACGATTGTTGATATTTCAGAAGAGCATCGTCCATGAAAATATCTATAAAATAGATCCAGATCGCCAACTTCTCTACGGTGTTGCAGAGAAGTGAGTGGGTTTGTGAACGAGGCATCACCCACGAGACGAATTGCCCTTTTTTGGACAAAATCCAATAGTTTCGGGTATGTTCGGGTGCTCCACTCCAAATATGGGTACAGTATTCCAGGACAGGTCAGATCTGTGCCTCATAGATCATAAGCAGCTGACTGGAAGTTTTATCTCGTGCCCGAAACAGAAAACCAAGTTTTTGGGATGCACTTTTAGCAATCGATCTCACGTGATTTTCCTAACTAAGTCTATTGTTGATAGTAATACCAAGCATCGAAATGGACGTCTTCAAAGGTATGGTTACTCCTGACAAGATGATGTTGGGCACAGTGAGATCAGCTTTTCTAGAGAAGAGGTATGCTTGTGTTTTTTTGCATCGAAATCTACCAAGTTATTGGAATAAATTCGCTACTATGGGGGAGTGAAAGATTTTTCTGAAAATTTGCATCAACGTTTCAATGTATTCAATGAGAATTATTTACTTTTTTTCTCATTGTACCAGTATTTCACCTGATGAAGCTACTGTGTTAGCGATAGGGGTGGAAAAAATTATCGATATATCGATAATTATCGATAATTATCGAGTATTATCGATAATAATTTGGAGAAAAATTATCGATTTATCGATATTATCGATACTATCGATATTATCGTTACTATCGATAATATCGAAATTATCGATAATGTCGATAATTATCGATATTATCGATATCATCGATTTTATCGGAATTATTGATATTATCGAAATTATCGATATTATCGATATTATCGATATAATTGAAATAATCGATATTATCGATATTATCGATATTATCGAAATCATCAATATTATCGATGATATCGAAATTATCGAAATTATCGAAATTATCGATATAACCGATAATATCAAAATTATCAAAATGAATGAGCATCAGAAAAATAGGTATTTTTGTTCATTATATGGAACACCCTGTATGAAACAGATACCTGTTGGTATGAATTGAGGTAAGTGTTGCTGCTTCCTCATATCTATTAAAATGACCCTGTATTTGAATTATTGTATTACCCTGTACTCGTTCAAAAGAAAAAAGTCATAGTGACATTAAAGAAGACTGACGACATTGAAAAAGTCAAACGTTAGAATATTTTACAATTATTCCGAAAAGACGACGAAACATTGGTCTTTCGAGCCCGACATTCTAGTTCTTGGAGCTGACAGTATCCACAAGAATAAGAGAAAACGAAAATGCAGAGAAAAAGTATCAGTTCATGTGATCTATATCCTCGGACTAAGAGAACAACTGCTGGTATTCATAGTAGACTAGACAACGACTATGAATGGCCCGCTAGTTTTGGATTACCAAAAAAGGTCACAAAAACAGTCAATGTGACAAACGAAAATCATCAAAAAGGGAAAGATGAGCTAGACAATATTATGCCGAATCATCAGGTAGAAGCTTCAGAAATTAATGAGGATCGTGATATTTTATGTTGCCAAACCATAAATACTGACAATCGTGACCCATCAAATGACAAAAAATCTGAAACTTTGAAATCTAATCAATCGAAGAAAACCATGTCGAATATATCTTGTCCTACTACTAGTCGTACTGCGAAGTCCACAATAGAAAGAAAAAAGCGTGCATTAGAAATTGAGAAGGCGAAGTTGAAAATTTTGGAATTGGAAAACGAAATCCATGAGTCTGAAACAGCAAGTAGTCGTGGTCAAAAATCTCTCCACTCTTCAATTATAAATCCTTCAAAGTATGATGATAATATGACGGTCGCAAAGAGTGAGTCTTCTGATGACCCTTTAGCCAGAACTGAAAAGTGGGTAAATGAATTGACATCAGATACATTCGACTGCAACGAAAATATGGGTAGAAATACCGAAATCAAAATGCTATGCAATACTATTAGTGAAGCCATCAAATCTGTGGGTGGTACTGCTTCCAGACAAAATACATTCAGTGCCAGACAAATAGTCGAAAGAGACTTCCCATATTTCGATGGTAATCCAGAAGAATGGCCAACTTTTATTTCTCAGTTCACACGAATTTCATCATTGTGTCAATACTCATCTGAAGAACAGTTGATCAAATTAAGTAAATGCCTGAAAGGTGATGCCAAGTTCGCAGTTTCTGGGATGATGATGTCGCCGAAGAATATTGACCTGGTGTTAAAGACATTGGAAAGAAGATTCGGTCGTCCTGATCAAATCATCGAGAGACTTATTGCCAAAGTTCATGCTATTTCACCTATCAAAGAGCATCATATGGATAGTATCATTCAATTTTCCAATCATATCCGCTGTTTAGTGGCAACAATCAAATCCTTAGAATGTGAAGATCATTTGAAGAACCCTCAAGTTTTGAAAGATGCTGTTCAAAAACTGCCTGATATGTTGAGACTGAGATGGGGCGAAGAAGTGGCAAAATACAATGGTAATTCTGACATAGAAAAGTTTTCAAATTGGATTGATAGTTTAGCTATGGCAGCTTGCTATGTTACTCCAATGAAAACCAGTGTCAAACCAGAAACTCGAACAGATTTCAGATCAAAACCGACGAACCAATATTATACAAAGAAACATGAAACTTCTTTGATTGCTTCTGAAATCAAGACTAAAACAGAACATTGTATATATTGTACATATTGTAAATCTAATGATCATGCCATAAGAAGTTGTTCAAAGTTCATTGATGAAGACGTTGAAAATCGGTGGAAATTCGCCACAGACAATAAGTTGTGTTTTTCGTGTCTTAAGAAAAACCATCAAACGTCTAAATGCAAAGGTAGACATTCTTGTGGGGTAAATGATTGTAAGAGACCACATCACCGACTACTCCATAAAGAAGAAAGACAGCCTAGACAAGAAGACATTTCTGCGATTCCATCACTTGCACAAGATAGCATGCAAAATGATCAAACCATCAACCAAAATGTACTTGCGGTTGGTCATGGTAGTTCAAATGTTTTGCTTCGAATAGTCAAAGTCAAATTATACGCAAATAATTCTTTTCTGGAGACCACTGCACTCTGCGATGGAGGATCATCAGTTACACTTATAGACAAGAGTATTACTGATGAACTGGGACTACAAGGTAGGAAAGAACCTCTCTGTGTACAATGGACGAATAATCTATCAACTAGTCATCAGAATTCAAGTTGCGTCAACATCGACATCTCAGGTGTTTTTCAAGGAGCAAAACTCTTCAATATGAGGAACATACGAACTATTGAAAATCTGTCCCTACCTCTTCAAGTTATTGAAAGATGCGACTGGGAGAAATATTCACATCTTCGAAATCTTCCACTACAAGAAATCAGAGAGCGACCAATGATTTTATTGGGCCAAGATCAGATAAGACTGACAGTTGCAAGGAAAATCGTGACCTCAGGACGAGATTATGAACCTATTGCAACTAAGACTAATCTTGGATGGATAATGCATGGTGCTTCTTCCGACGACCAATCTATTGTAGACCGGAGTTTCTCGTTTCATATTTGCAGTAACGAGGTTTCCAATGAAGCTTTACATCAGCTGGTGAAACAATCGTTTACGACAGATGCCTTTGGAGTTCAACCATTCAATTCAAAGTCCAGAGCTTCCAAAGACGAAGAAAGAGCAATGCAAATCATGGAAACAACTGCCAAACGTGTGAAAGACAGATTCGAGATAGGGCTGTTTTGGAAATCTGATGAAATAGTTCTACCTGAAAGTAAGCCGATGGCAATAAAACGTTTGTACTGTGTAGAAAAACAAATGTTAAAAGATGAAAATTTCAAAAATCATTATTGCCAGAAAATTCAGAGTTATCTGAATAAAGGATATGCCAAGAAGCTGTCGAATGCAGAGGCCAATATGGAGGGACCAAGATGTTGGTATTTACCACATTTCGGCGTGATTAATCCAAAGAAACCCAAAAAATTCCGCCTTGTTTTCGATGCGGCAGCTAGGTCGAATGGTACCAGTTTGAACGACAACCTACTTCCAGGACCCGACCTATTACAATCTCTAGTTGAAATACTCATCAAATTTAGACAGCGAAAGATAGCTTTTTGTGCCGACGTAAGAGAAATGTTCCATCAAGTCGTCATACGGCCAGAAGATCGAAATTCACAAAGATTCTTATGGCGAGAAGGAAATACTGATGCACCTTTTGAAGTCTATGAAATGCAGGTGATGATATTTGGGGCAACCTGTTCGCCGGCATCAGCACAGTTCATCAAAAATCTTAATGCCGACCAGCAAACGACAAGACCCGATATTCTGGAGGCGATAAAGAAGAAACATTACGTTGATGACTATTTGGATTGTTCCGATACCGTCGAAGAAGCATTGTTCAAAATTTCCGAGGTTCGACGAATTCAGAAATTAGCTGGTTTTGAACTTGTTAGCTGGACTTCCAATTCCGAACTCGTCATGAACAGTCTGCCAGATAATGACCCAGTCGTAAATAAGGAAATAAATCAAAATTGCGATTTCAATATACAGAGAGTTTTGGGAATTTCATGGAATCCTAAAACTGATGAGTTTTGTTATCAACTTCAACTTGTAAATACTGATGAGGATGAATATAATAGACCAACTAAGCGAAAGATATTGAAGTGTGTTATGTCAATTTTTGATCCACTGGGGCTCATAACAAATATCACTATCAGAGCCAAAATATTGATTCAAGAAATCTGGAAATCCGGAATTTGCTGGGATGATGCAATTCATGAGGAGCTAGGTCTACAATGGAAATCTTGGCTTGTTGATATTAAAAGACTGGACGAATTGACAATTCCAAGATGCTATTCATCCAATTTAGCTGTAGGTGAGAGGGTTGAGCTCCACATATTCTGCGATGCAAGCAAGAAAGCCTTTGCAGCCGCGTCATATTTGCGAGTACTCAGTAGGGACAATATTGACGTTTCTCTGATTTTTGCTAAAGCCAGAGTAGCCCCCACCAAACCAATATCCATACCTAGGCTGGAACTACAAGCTGCGCTGATGGGAAGTAGGATAATGAACACAATAACCAATATTTTGGAGATCCATATTGACAAAATTTACATGTGGTCTGATTCAATGACAGTCTTATATTGGATCAAAGGTGATGGAGGTAAACTGGGACAATTTGAGTCGCACCGTATAGGAGAAATCCAGGAAATCACGAATACTTCAGATTGGCATTGGATTCCTTCAAAACTGAATGCTGCAGACCAGGCAACGAGAACAGGCTCTAAAGAACGAAATTATGACCTCGGACAATGGTATAATGGACCCGACTTTCTATATCTGAGAGACGAATCTTTTTGGCCTATCAGAAATCCCAATACTGAAGTCTTCGAGAGTACCTCTACAGTTTTATCATCTGATATAATCACAATCATTATTGAATATGATTCCTGTTTACCTGACATAAGTAGATTTTCAAAATGGCTCAAATTAATCAGAGCTACGGCTTGGGTTCTGAAGTTTTGTAAAAATCTACTAACTAAAATTCGAGATAAAAATGTATCCCAACAGCAATTGACCCCAACAGATATTCAAGAGGCCGAATGGAGATGGATACGACAGTGCCAGCGAGAAATTTTCCAGGAAGAAATCAACGCTTTGAAGAACAAAAGCCCCCTCAAAAGTCAAAGCCGACTAAGAAATCTATCGCCAGTTTTGAACAACATACATTCATGCACAAAATTTCAATCGGGTGGCTTTCATAGTTCAGAAGTTATGCGGAGAAATTATTTTAATTTTATCAACTTTGGAAGGATATATCTCCCTTAATATGCATTTTGGGCCATGAGTTTAATCATCAAACTACACTTATTTTTCAATGTTCTATCACCCCCAGAAAGCTCGGTACACATTTTTGACTCACCCTGTATGTGTTCATGTATATCCATTATGAACAGATATGTTTCTTGGGGTATTGGAGGCAATTACTCAATATTGAATTATATCCGTGTATATCGAAATATGATATACCTATATATAGGTATGAATCTAAGGAGATAATTTCTGAGAATGAGATAGATAATTTTCCATACATCAGATGTAATTCAATATTCTGTGGAATCAGACAGAAGAGTAGTTGTTTTCTGTAGAATATGCAGAATGATATTATATGTATATCTTCATTATCTTCATATGAAGGAGAATGCAAATTCTCTACTTCAGAAGATCTTGTTTTCAAATTCTTATCGTTTGTGTCCAATAGATGTTATTCAATATCGTCGTGGTAGGAGAGTAGTTGTTTCCTGTTGAATAAACCTAGAAATAATCAATATTTTCATCACATAGAGAACATTGAATTATATTTGTTGAATATCCAAAAAGAGAGCATGAACAATCAAAATCCTCTGAAATTGAGAATCGACATCATCTCTCAAATCGAATAAAATAAAAAATAAGAGAAACAAAAAAAATCAGCAACATTATTTATTCACCTAGAAGAATGCTTCAAATCAATCAAATCTCATGATTCATACACTGTTTTGATTCATTCGTGATTGGTGAGGGTGTAACTAGGTGTTAATTTCATATAATGAGTGTATTTTTGGGTTAACTTGAATAATACCACATTGGAAAGTAATTACTTTTCATCCTTCTGGTGTTTCTTTTGAATGGATATTTCGGAACCCCTCTAAATTACCACATTCGTGTAATTTTTCACAATGAAGGTGTCAATTGAGACCACTGTACACGGTATTATCGAATTTCCAATAATATACTAATATCATATTGCTAATCAAGTGTTGATTCAATCGCAGCTATTTCTGAAATCCACTCGACTGAAATTACACCCGAAATTGTTTCACCGTGCATAAAATCAATGTCATTCCGAAAAAGATGTGAATACACATTGGATCATTATTTGAATGCATCTATAAACAGTGCTTCAACAATATGTTTGCCAAACATACCACACCAAACATCCAACTTCTGCGGAGTTTGTGTGTAAGTTTCACGAGTAAGTCTGAGATTAGTATAGCGGTAGTTGTGGCGATTCACGTTTCCATAAGGAAAAATGTACTACGTCTGAGGAACACACATTTAGGAGCAAACCGTATTCTCTCGAAGACGTTCAGACATTTCCTCGCAAAACTGTTACCCTCTGGTGAAGTCTTCTTCGTTTAGTTCATGTTCAAGTTGCCGCCCGCGTTGAAAAGTTCTACTTTTCAAAATGAATTATTGCTGAGCGACAAACAGCAAAATAATAAATGAATTCTCAAAATTCATAGTTCATTGTCTTTGATTGGAAGCACACATATCTTAGACAATGATCTTTTCAGTACGTTCCCATTTGCAATACGCACTGAAACAACTCGAACAATGTCATCTGCACCTTTATAAAGTTCTGTAACACGAGCCATAGGCCATCGTAATGGTGGCATATTGTCTTCCACTAGCACTACCAACGCGCCTACTTTCACTACGTTTCCAGCGTCATTTTTCCATTTGGTGCGTATTTGCAAGTTTGAAAGATATTCTCTAGACCAGCGATTCCAGAACTGTTGATAGACTTGCTGCAATCTTTGATATCTGGATAAACGAGAAACTTTCAAATCTTTAACATCCTCTTCTGGTGAACTGGCTAGTGAGTCGCCGATGAGGAAATGTGATGGGGTAAGGGGTATGTAATCATTTGGATCGTTGGAAATAGGAATTAGGGGACGTGAGTTCAAACATGCTTCTATTTGAACTAGCAATGTATACATTTCTTCAAAATTTAGAGAAGCATCACCTAAAATACGCTTAAGATGAAACTTCGTCGATTTTACTGCTGCCTCCCATAAACCTCCAATATGCGCAGAAATGCCAATTTATCTCTTCATTTGCCAAAAATGAGAACACGGCCTCATTGTGTTTTTCGTCATTTAGGAGATTATACAACTCAATAAAATAATTATTAGCTCCCACGAAGTTCAATCCGTTATCGGAATGAATGTTAGCAGGTTTTCCACGTCGAGAACAAAACCTTTTGAGCGCGTTGAGGAAGCTGTTCGTACCCAAATCATTAACTAATTCTATATGAACTGCACGTGTGGCAAAGCAAATGAAAATACAAATATATGTTTTAACTAGCTTACTTCGACGTAATGTACCTTCTTTAACCTGGATTGGACCTGCGTAATCCACACCACAATTGGTAAATGGTCTACTGGGCGTTACTCTAGTACGAGGCAACTCTCCCATTAAAAATTTACTAGTTTTAGGATTAACTCGATAACATCTGACGCATGACCTTATTGTTTGTTTGACCATGTTTTTACCATTAACAGGCCAATACTTCAACCTTATGATCGCTAGTAGATTCTGAGCTCCAGCATGCAAATACTTTTCATGTTCCTCGGAAATAATCAACTTGGTTAAATTATGTTTATACGGTAGAATTATCGGGTGCTGTTGATCAAATCCAATTTGAGCGTTAGATAAGCGTCCACCCACCCTGAGAATATTTTTTGAATCTAGAAATGGATGTAAATTCAAGATTTTACTGTGATTATTAACATTTTTCGATTTTTGTAGGTCTGAAATTTCTTGTTCAAATGATTCTTGCTGGGCTATTTTTATTAATTTTGAAAGGGCCTCGTTCAACTCTTTTGGTGTTAGGTTTTTTGATTCAAATGCAATTCCTTTTGATAGACGATTTATGAACCTATATATATATGCAACCACTCTTCGTAACTTCTCGAGATTAGAATATAGTTCAAAAAGCTTGAAATCATTCAATACTTTCGTAATTTTCAATACAACTTTCTTTTTTTTAATTCCGGGTAAATTTTCGATATTATTAGTAATTTCGTTATCATAACGATTTGTGTAATCAGCCAAAAACGATGGACCTTTGAACCACATTTCACTTTGTGACAATTCTTTTGGACCTAAACCTCGTGAAATGATGTCTGCAGCGTTATCCTTACTTTTTACATGTCTCCAGTTTCGTACGTCTGATATTTCTGTGATTTTGGCGATTCGATTCCCTACAAATGTTTCGAGATTGCAGGGTTCAATTTTCAACCAATCTAAAACGATAGTAGAATCAGTGAAATAAATTGTCTTTGAAATGCTAATGTCTAAGGTTTTCTTTATTTTGAGAACTAATTCTGCAAGCAATAATGCTGCTAGTAACTCAAGTCGCGGTAATGATTGTTTTTTAATTGGAGCTACTTTAGACTTTGCCGTCAAAAGTCGAATATCTCTCTTTTTATCTTTGTTAATAGAACATAAATAAATGCAAGCTCCGTAAGCCTTCTCTGAACTATCACCAAACCCATATAATTCGATTACTTCGGCATTCTCTATCAAAACGTTTCTGTTTATATTTATGTATTCGAGATAATGTATTTGAGAAATGAAGTCTACCCAGATTTCCTTCAAATGTGAGGGTATTTCTTGGTCCCAATCTAATTTCAAGTGCCATAATTGTTGTACCAATAATTTTGCCTTAATTATTGCCAGTCCGACCAAACCAAGTGGATCAAAAATTTGCGAAATCATAGATAGTACTGTGCGTTTTGTAATTTTATTTTCCTTATCTTTACGATTTATTGAATATTTCAGTATGTCACTGTTTGCATTCCACGTGATACCTAGCGTTTTGAAATCTTTTTCATTATGGAATAGAATTAATTTATCATCTTTACTATCACTTGTATCCATTATATAATTTAAAATCTCTGTATTGTTCGATGACCATTTTCTTAGTTCAAATTTAGCTTCCGTTAATATTTTTGTTATTTCATGATAAATATCTTTCGCTTCTTGTTCCGAGTCCACGCTTGTCAATAAATCATCCATATAAAAAGAAGTTTCAATTATTTTTGATGTACGAGGATAACGCAATCTATTCTGCAGGGCTAATTCTTTCAAGCATCTCGTCGCTTGAAAAGGTGCGCTGGATGTACCGTACGTTACTGTGTTCAACTCGTAAACCTTGATACTTTCATTAGGTTTTGATCGCCATAATATTTTTTGAAATTCGCGCTCGTTTTGATCGATTAGTATGCATCTATACATCATTTTAACATCTGCATTCAGTACATATTTTCGTAATCGTAAACGCAACAAAATTGAGAATAAATTTTCCTGTATAGTTGGTCCTGCTAAAATCTTATCATTTAATGAGATTCCTGTACTTGATTTGGCGCTCGCGTCGAATACCACTCTGCATCTTGTGGTAATCGAATCTCTCAAGACAGCGGTGTGAGGCAAAAAAAATGATGAATTTTCTATCGAATCATCTGTCTCTAAATTGCATTTGAAAGTCATATGTTCCAAAGTTTCATATTCGTTCATGAATTCTATACACTGTTGCTTCAAATCTTCGTTTTTATTCAGTCGCGTTTCTAAATTTTGAAATCTTTTCAATGCCATGTTTTTTGAATTCCCTAACTCATTGTCAAATGTTTGTTTAAAAGGATATTTCACTATGAATCTACCGTCATCATGACGTTTCGTGTTTCCTTTGAAATGTTCTTCGCAAAATTGTTCGTCCTTGGAAAATAACAGTTTATTCTCGAATTCCTCAATTTGCCAAAATTTATTCATGGAGTCATTCAATTCTTTGTTACTTATCTTTGTCGAGAGATTACAAATAGTTTTCCGGTTTCGACATTCATCTGAAATTAAAGGTCCGCTGAATATCCATCCAAAATAAGTTTCTTGTAACACAGGCATGTTATCACCTAATCTTATTCTTCCGTTTCCAAGTAGGTCATAGAAAATTCCTGCTCCTAATAACAAATCTATATGCTTCGGTACATTAAACTGTTCATCAGCCAAATCGACTTCTTTTGGAAATTGCAATATTGATTTTCGGAATCCTACTGTTGGCAATTTTTCAGTAATTATAGGTAGAACTAAAAATGACAAATTTCGTTGGAATGTTCCGATTCTCGATTTTATTCTAGCGTACGTTCTATTCGTGATTTTGGTTTCGATTTGATTAATTCCCGACAAAGGTATATTGATTTTTTCACATTTAAGTTGCAATTTTTGACATAGCGATTCACTTATCAAATTGGATTGACTTCCCGAGTCTAGCAAAGCATTACACGTGAACCATTTTTCGTTATGGCCTTGAATTAAAATTGTCGCTGTAGATAGTAGCACTTGACTTGTGTCGAAAATTGAATAGGAATATGTGACATTTTTGGTTTCACTCGTGGAATTTTCATTAACATGATTGATACCGATTTCGTTTTGAAACTCTGACCTTGCTTCTATATCACGATCTATGACACACATTGCAGACCTAGGGTTATCATTTTTCCCTCCATGGTGCGGCAACTGCTGTACTCTTGCAGATGTTGAGGTTTCCATTCGCGGAATTGGTTTTGGAAAATTATTTCGCTGGTTTCCTGTAGACGTTGAAGCATTGTAACTGTTGTTGAAAGTTATAGGATTCGAATTTTGATGATAATTTTGATGCTGATCTACGTGCAAAGCGGTATTATGTTTGAACCCACACTTTTTGCAACCGCTTGACATGCAGTCTGGTTTCGAGTGTCCTGGTCTGAGACAATTACTACATAGTTTCTGCTTTCTAATTTCGTTATATTTTTCGGATAGTGATAAATTAGTGAATTTCGGACAATGGTAAATGAAATGATGCTCATTACAAATGTAACAGGTCATTTTATCGTTGTGATATGTCACTGAATGCGTCACCTTTTTCATATACGAGTCTTGAGTTGAATCCTTATCATAAGATTTCGATGATTGATAGTCACGAGAGTATCCTCTACTACCGACTTTCGAATCATGATTGATGGCTTCTAATGAGAAGCATTTTTTAGTTAAGAAGTCCATCAACTGGTTCAACGTCGGTAAGTTCTGATCAATTTGTTTATTCTCCCATTCTCTCTTAGTGTGATAATCTAATTTTTGTAAAATAATAGGAATTAACAACGTGTCCCAATGATCGACTGGTGAATTCAGTTTCTTCAAAGCTGATTTATGCTGATGAATTGAATCTAATAAATGTCTTAGCTGACCAGGTGATTCTTTTACCACGCTGGGTAAATTGAATAAAATGTGATTGACGTGATGATTGATAATAGCTCGTTTATTTTCATTTCGTTTCTGAAGTAATTCTAATGCGATAGTATAATTATCTGCTGTGACATCCAGAGAATCAACTAACCTCGATGCATCTTCTTTGCAACATAATTTAAGGTATAAAAATTTATCGATTTCGTTCAAATCATTCCGATCATGTACTACCGATTGAAAAATATCCTTAAAGCTGTACCAAGTTTCGTATTTACCATTGAAGCTAGGTAATCCTAATTCAGGAAGTTTTGCAGCTGCGCTCAGTTTAAATGGAATCAAGTTTTCAATATTTTGAACTGAAACATCTTTATTTTCGGTTATTTTCTCTTGATCTGAAATCAATCTTTTTGCTTTCGAAATAACTGAATTGAATCTAGATTCTGTATCTAAACGGTTCTCCTTTTCTGCAGGAACTAAATATTCTAGCCTCGTTTGTATTTCATCAAAATCTGCAAAATCATCCTGTACACTTTTCAATCTGACTTCAACTTGAAAAATGTCACTAATGTCACCGTCTAAAAATTTGACAAATCGAGATAATCTGTCACCTATGACTTCGCGCGCATAAATATTTTCCGAGATCTCATCTTCGTGGGGGTCATTCTTTTTCGAAGCTACTTTCGGGGGCATTTTTGGATAATGATGAGATAAGTTTCTTTATATATTGAATATAGATACCGTGAACGTGTCGAGGTTTTGCAAATTCAACGAAGCAACGATCAAATAGAGTATTTTAGGCTACGATTTGTATATCATTCGATTTTTACGAGACGAGTTTACGTTTATGTTGCTACTATTATAGCTAGCTATACGATTAACGAGTAACGTATACGTGACAATCAAACGAGTTAAGCTTTCAACTACCTTCACGATTTTTTGCAAAAACTAATGAACTACAAGCATGTTCGAATCACAAGGATTTCGGTAAGGATAGGAAAATAAGGAAGCGACATGAAACGAACTCACAGTAAGTTGTTGACTGCTAACTATTATCGCACAGGCTGGATGCTGGCTGCTACTGCTGATCCATTTTTCTCTGCAATCCGGCTCGATGTACCAATGTTATTTCGTTCGAGGATTCGTTCGATGGTTCAATATAGTCGAAGGACCACCCCTTGCGGGGAAAACACAAGTATTTACGATATTATTCAAATTATTTTTATTTTTAGAATTTCAAATATGTCATATCAGATTCGATATTTTTTTACAATGTTGTTGTGCCGTTGCTCTGACAATTTCTTCAGCTTTTTTCATCGCCTTCCAGTCAGGATCAGCTCATACCAAAAATGTGATAACATTCTAAGTCTAAACACAAGTTTTATTTCAGAATTATCTGAGAACTAGAACGCGTACACCTGAAGCTCTACCTAAAATTGCCTGAACTTCGAGTATTTTGAGAATACAAAAACATCAATTTTGTAAAGGCTGAAATTTTGATATTCGATCCGATTCTCTAAGAAGTGTTTGATAGTGTGGCTAAACTGATAACGTTGTTATTGAGTACTCTTTTAACCACCCCAGATTCTCCACTATTGATATTTGGTATTTTATTAATGTGGTTAGTTTTTTACATTTTCACTCAGTAAAAATGAATCTGTGAGGTTAGTCATCGATCTACTATTCCATTGATTATTGCCATGTAATTGCTATACTTCTGCCTTTTTTATCATCAATTCTTCCTAACAATTGATATACTCTACAAGCACTTGGTTGAGAAATTGCTACATTCAAATCAGTCCCCGTGATAGGATCCTCCTGCAAGTGAATGTAAAGCATAAAGTATCTGAAATACTATGCCTTAATTATAAATGATATTTTCTAATTACTCATCATACTGATATATCACAAAAACTCAAGTGAAAATTATTTTCACTTGTAGTGATACAGGGGTGTTGCCATTAGAGGTGGGTCACACTGTATATGATGATTTAGAGATTGCGAATCTATATGGAGTACTCAGATTGAAACATGAAATTGAATATCAAAGTTAACTTTTTTGCACAGAAAAATATTGAGTGAGTAACTAACTTGATAGATGGCGACACTAGTGCTCCTTCGACGCTCGTCTCTCGACAGGCTTCAAATATTATTAGCTCAGAGATGTTTTGTAATGTCTCAACTCTCACTATCATGGATCATTCCATACACTGAATACTAATATTAATATATCAGAGTTGTGTTATTCAACACTCAAATGCAGACAGAAAAGCACCACTTCTCAGCGTGATAACACACAATAAGGAATTGGTTCATATACACACACTGGCACAATTAGGGGAACGGTTAAAATTTACACTAAGTTTGACATCAATTTTCTCTCGAACCGATCACTCGATTCAAATTTGTTTTCCACGAATTGTAGCTCCATTCTTCACGAATTCATCTGAGAAATAACCACCTCCAAACGATTCATCTTCATATCATATACAGGGGTGTAAAGAAAGTACGGATTTTTCTGTATTCTTTAAGACATCCTGTGGAGTGAACCATGGATAATTGAAACGATTTCCCAACACCAAATTATAGCCCAATCTATCCCGAATATTTTCGTATTGTATTCATCTTGATATCCCAATTATCCAAGAAGATACAGAGTTTCAAAGAAGAGGTGGATATTGGTATTAATTTTACCACCTCGAAACTCGAACTGGGGAGAACGTATCGTTTTTCAACTTGTTTCTGTGAGGATTTTTACTTCAAGATGAGAATTGTTCACAGTTTTACCTATCGGTTTACTGTTTGAGGACACATATACGAATACTCTCATGAATATGCAGGGGTGATAAAAGTTGCTCCAATGTTCTTTTGGTGAAATGCTATTTTTGTTAATAAACGTTGGCTATTTTGTTTATGTCATTAATTATTGTCGAAGTCAAGCGATTCACAATCCATGAATTTGATTGATGAAAATTCAACATGAGAGATTTGACTCCTTCTGATGTGGCGAGGGCTGTAGCATTAATTGGAAATGACCAGTGGGCCAATGTTTTTTTAACATATGAGAGCCGAATCTGCATCAATTCGATAGATGGCAGGGAAAGACTATATCGCCGAGGTGAACGAAATGAACAATTTGATTTTACTGCTTCTGTCTCCTATGGCAGAGGTTAATTCATGGTTAGGTTAGGTTAGTCAAGAAACGAAACATTTTCAGATCCAATTTGAGTTTCGAGGTGGTAAAATTGATACCAATATCCACCTTTCCTTTGAAACTCTGTATTTTCTTGAATAATCGAGATATCAAGATGAATAAAAAACGAAAATATTCGAAATAGATTGGGCTCCAATTTGGAGTTGAGAAATTGTTCCAATTTTCAGTGGTTCAGTCCACAGGATGTCTCAAAAAATACCGAAAAATCCGTACTTTCTCTACACCCCTGTATATGATAGAAAGACTCATTGTTTGAAGGTTTTTATTTCTCAGATGTATTCGTGAAGAATGAAGCTACAATTCGTGAAGAAAAAAATTTGAATCGAGTGATCCGTTCGAAAGAAAATTGATGTCAAACTTAGTGTAAAATTTGCCCGTTCTCCTAATTGTGCCAGTGTGTGTATTTTTCCATTTTTTTTTGAAAAATTATAAACCAATCAATGAATAGGACAACGGAGTACAATTGAATGGCCATGCCCATTCATTCGAAATGAAAGGAAATATAATTTCATATGATATATTAGAATGAAAAAAACTTCAAGATGACCTCTGTTCCTATGATAATTTGCAATTATTATGTATACTCGTTTGATATCAAAATCTATGTTTCAGAACATGTGGAGGGACATTTTTTGTTGGGTCACCCGATGTAGAGTGTTTCTGAAGAAAGAATCTGAACTCCTAATGGAAACGAAACCATACAATCATCATAATAATATGCCAAGGGTAAAGTTTTCAGAGTTCTGAAAGTATAATGTTCAAACTTGGCAGATGTGTTGGATTCAAGAATTATAAACTTTTTCGACAATTCATACCCTCCATCTCCTAAGGTTTCACAGGAAAACATGTGCACTTCTGCAATATCGGTATCGGTTTGCCGAGAAAAATTAGAAATACTGTGACATCACTCTGAATCCAATATGGCACACTGAGTCTGTGCAATTCCCAGCAAAATATAGTCACGGAACCGCGGAACGAAGAATGCTGCCAATGGGCGTGTACACCTTAGTAGAACTATCAACTCAAACATGTGTATAATGATCCTTTTATACATAAATAATGATTGACGACATAATTCGATCAGAAAATTAACTGGAATGTGTTATGTTTGGACATAAATAATAGAACCTTTTGAAAACGGACCCTCTTATGACGTAGAAACCTTATATCGCCATAGTAAAAGAAAATACCAAACGCCCGACGGAGACTGAGGCAACTGATATATTAATTCTTTCAACTGTGATCTCGCGCTAATTCACTCTGTCAGAAATCATGTTTCATTCATCTCTCTCTGGAATAGTCTCGTTTCAGTATTACGGTTTTGACGTCACATCATCGCCTTGTTTTCAGAGGTCCGAAAAATCGGGGATTTCAATATTTTTTATAAAACGTAGGGAGCTCACAGCAATAAACGGTTTGCGGTGGTGAGCTAGTTTGGCCGAGTTACACATTTTTTTTGATATAAGCCCATTGTAGTGTCAAGCTAGAGGAGAAATCCCATAAACTGATTCATTTCACGAACCAAATATTAAATCAATTCCTGAAATAATTTCCTTCAACACGATAGATGTTATTTGTTGAATTCATATTTCGCTTCTATTTTCGATATGCAGTCTCAGCTAGGCGAGTTCATTCCCTGCGGGCATTGTACTTGCTTGCTGATACTGCATTGATCATCAATGATTACATTCAACTTGAGGAGTAGGGAAATAAATCAGAGGGACAGTCATACTTTCCGAGCCCAACGTTGAGGTCGTGGTTTGACACCTTATTTCTACTCTGGTGAGTAACCCTTTGTGTTAGATGGTGTTTCTTTCATATTTTGTTCATACTTGTGGTCATTTCAGTTTCTTCCCTTTGGTTTATTCATTTCAAATAAACTGTTTTACATTTTATGTAATTGCCTCGTTATTTCCAAGTCATGAATGTCTAAAACTACCCCAAAAGCTACGCCCTAGACCGAGCACTAGTCACAGGTATGACAGTATTACGTAGGGCTTGTACAGTACACAAAATGCAAGTTATAGTACTGTCGACTACGCCGTTGTTTACTTAGGTTCGAAGCTCTTTGCTGCTGGTCAAGAATACGTGGCCTTAAGTAGGGTAAAATCATCAGAAGGTTTCCCTATTGGAGAGCTGGACTATTCAAAATTAACCGGCAAACGACCTTGTAACAATGATGCGTTGAATGAAATCAACAAACTGAGTAAGAAACCTAGCCAGCGATAACTGAAAATTAAAAAATGAATTAAAATTTGAAAAAAAATTAATAGGTAGCTTTTATTCAAACGCTCAAAAAATAAATAAAACAAGGTGTTCCTTTATAACTTTAACTTTCAACTCTTAATCTCATCATACACAGCTTGTCGCGATGATCAATATTTAATTGAATTGGAATTTAAAAGATTTTACAAAATTATATTAGTACTAGTTTATGCACACAAGTAAATCGCGCGACACGCTTCTATGATCATATAAATTGTGAATGCCCTAATAACACAATTATGTCCCATGGATATCCTCAGGACTTGCTGTCGGCACATTCAGGACGTCCATAGTACGTTCGAATTTGGTAGCGTGGACGTCCATTGCACGACTGTGGGACATAAATGTTCCACTTGAGGACCAACTAGGGACGTCCTTGAGGGATGTCCCTGGGACAACTATCGAATACCTAAATTCTACAGTATTCCTCATCTAGTACTATGGAGGACATCCTCAGGATATCCGTAGGACAACCTATCAGTAACGCTGAGGGATATCAATTGGATGTCCATAGGATGTCCCAGAGACGTACGAATTATTTTTGAATTTGAATTTTTGTGAGTCCTGCTAGGACCAGATCTTGCATAACTGATATGGACATCCAGTTGAGTTGATGGTCCGTAGAAGATCCCCAATAGATCCTGAAATGTTTACCAAGGATGTCCAATGGACTTACGTGGAGAACATTGACGGGGAGGGGAGTATTTATAGCCTACGACTAATCATTCGTCGGCGAGGTGTAAGTTAACGTCCTCGTAAGGACAACATATTGAAAGTACCGACTGGGACGACCGTAGGACTTTATTTCTAGGACATTGGAAGAGTACAGTTCATGTACCAATTGGGACATCCGTCGGATATCCCAAAGGGAGATTCCAAGGATGTCCCAAAGTGACATTCCGTGGACGCCCTTGTTCGGACATTGCATGATATGTACGGAATGGGACGTACCAAGGACACTTATTTTTGGTCCGCGGGACATTCGGACTAGAATTGTACCAAATTGGGACGTCCCTAGGACGTTGTGTTCTATAAGGGTAATGAGGTTATAAGTTGATAGTTGAAATCATGAAGGAACATTTCCTTTTATTCTTTTTGGAGCGTTTGAATAAAAGCTTTTTATAAAAAGATTGTCTTTTTAATTTTAATTTATTTTTAAATGAGTACACCAATCGTGTGAAGCCGAGCCGGACAACAACTAGTATTTCATGAAGTTTCAATGAAACGTACATTTGATAGATGAAGTAATATATATATCGAAGACTAGAATCTTGGGCACGACGATCCACTCGTCCAGTAGTGGATTGAATTGGGTTAGCAGTATCTGATTATTCCTCATTATCAAGGGTGTCCGTTTATTTCTAACCCTGTATCGCCTTGTATGGCAGAGTATTTATCTTGAATGATCGATTAAAAGTACCAAATACATCCATGCTTTCCGCACTTGAATTGAAATCGTTTTGAAGCGCTTAGTGGTAATACGATGCGAAAAATCAATGTACTGGAAAATATATTCCCAGGTTCCCTTCTATACTTGTTGCCTTCCGGCAATGGCCAAAATAACCCCTACAGGCATCCAGGATACTAAATCCACAAAGGTCGGCCTGCCACAAACGTTTCGAACTCTCAGCGATTCAAAGGGTGCATGATTAATATTGATATTCTTGATCAATATTGGAAGAGGATATACAGAGTGAATCAAGGGTAGTTGAAGCAACCTTTGGACATCTGTATGTGTATATTGCTTCACATTCAAACATACAGGGTGTTTCAAAAAATCCTAACCTCCTTGCTCAGTGAAAAAATGTCGTAACGCTATCCGTTTTCAAGATACAAGGTGTTGAAAAAATATTTTTTTACACATTTCTTACGATTATGTTGAAACTACTGGCAACATTGTAATAAAATTTTGTATGGATGTGTTTTGAGAGCTGACACATAGCATGAATCTGTTTTTATATCTGACACTCATAGAGGGCGCTAGTTACACGGTTTGAACCGAGTACTTTTAAACATAACTTTTTTGATGTCAGATTTTCCAGTCCAAATTCAATGTGAACTTGAACATCATTCAATTTTACACTGAAAAAGAGCACTTGGTAAAACTTGATACTGTGTACCGTTCAAGGGATATTTCGATTTGAAAAAGGTGAATTATAACACCAAAGCTAGTTGAAAGTATTATGAAATACTGTTACCTATTTATTGATAACCACGTCAAGAGCTGCAAAAAAGAATGAACATCACTTCGATGATCGCATAACTGATCCTCAACCGTTGGGAAGATTATGAATTCTATTGAAAAATGGATCGAATTGTGTATTCGTGAAAACGGAGGACATTTTGTACACTTATTCTAACTAGATGATGTCTTTAAATATTATTTTCTGATGTGATTTTGTTTGATCGATAACTTCATCACTAAATTATGGTGAATGTTTTTGGTCCTCAATAAATAAATAATTGCTTTTTATAATACTCATTCTAATACCAGAATCAGAGTTATTGCTTCAGCATTTTCAAATCGAAATATTTCGAAAACGGTACACAGTATCAAGTTTTACATTGAATTTGGACTGAAAAATATAACCTCAAAAAAGTTATGTCCAAAAGTACTCGGTACAGAGCGTGTAACTAGCGCCCTCTATGAGTGTCAGATATAAAAATAAATTTGTACGGTGTGTCAGCTTTCAGAACACATCCATACAAAATTTCATCACAATGTTGCCAGTAGTTTCGACATTATCGTAAATAATGTGTAAAACAAATATTTTTTCAACACCTTGTATCTTGAAAACGGTTGCCGTTACGACATTTTTTTACTGAGCAGAATCAACTTATTTTGCAATGTTCTACCTACCCTAGCAAAGGAGTTGGGTTTTTTGAAACACCCTGTATATCGAATATACCAGAACTGTCTCACTTCTGCTATAAAATACTTCATATTCTTCAACGGTTACATCAATAAAATATATACAACTTATACAGTGTGTCCATTTAGTGCGTAATTCTTCGATATCTCGAAATCCATTATCACGAGGAAGAAACTTTTTCCGTTACTGAAGGTTTCCATTTCCAAAATATTTTCAACAATACTGGGTGTTTTATAAACGCGGGAGGACTCGGAGACGAGTTTTTTCAAATAGAACACCCAGCATTTTTTAATCAAAATTTATTCCGCTGAGGTTTAGCTCTACATCGCTGTGAAAAAAATTGGATTCGGTTGAGGCGTTGCCAAGTTATAATTGATAAACCCATTTTTACTACTATTGAAGGGTCATGTTGAATTGGGTAGGGTATATTCATTTATTAAAATTTTGAGAAGATTTTTGGCATACAGTAGTAGCAAGGTCTCACGTACACCAATCCAGTAATTTTGCGAGATTATCCTTCACAGGGTGCTAAAATTTACACTCTGAATATTGTGAGATTCAGACGACGTTCACTAGCATTTTTCAAATGGAACACCTTGTATTTTTCATCACAGATTCATTTCGACATCATTCGCCTTTTCATCGCTGAAAAAAAATTTAAATCGGTTGCGGGGTTTTCAAGTTATGAGTAATTTCCTTATGTTCATCAATATCTTAGGGCAACTTATGAGACTTGGTTCCTTTATTTGATTTGATTGTGGGAATATTGCTTGCCACACATGACATTCGAGGTTCTACATAGATCATTTAAGTATCTTTGCGATATAAGCATTGGCAACGCCGTAACTGATTTCAATTTTTTTACAGCGATGTGAAGGTAAACCTCAGCGGAATAAATTTCGAATAAACAATACAGGGTGTTCCATTTAAAAAAACTCGTCTCCGAGTCATCCCGCTTTTATGAAACACCCAGTAATGTTGAAAATATTTTTGAAATCAGCAACTTGAGTAACTGAAGAAGTTTTTCCTTAAAAGTTTTCTTCTATAGGTTATGACTTTGGAGATATCGAAGAATTACGCACTAAATGGACACACTGTATATTCTGATATGTTCGAATAGTATACGGGTGAGAATTTGAAAGTAGGCAGCACTCAATACTTCTTCAACTGATGTCATTATATGGAAATTCGATGAAACACGTATATCAAGGAAGAGCTTTTGAGGTATTGTTGTTTTATTACATTCTAACCCTTCATCGTCAGGTTAACTACTCCTAAAAATTTAAAACCCTCAATAATTTTGCTATTTTTGAAATCCTCATGTGATTCCAGATAAAATACATTTCGTCTTCAAAATTGTAGTACTCCACCTCACGAGATTTCTGATTGTAATTTATCATGATGTCAAAGAAGGATATACAAACCAAACTGATAACTATATTGATTTTTCAAAATGGTCTCCATTGTTTTATAAGCACTATAATACAGCCGATATTTCAGAGACTTTCCAAAATGTCCGCGAGCAATTTGAATACTAGACGGAGAGCTGACAATAATTTCAATTCTCTGATTGATAAATCAACATCTCCTACCTTATTGTACTTCCGCAACATGAACAAAATCTAATCGGGATGTCTGGCTGGTTTTCAGTGGTGGAAGCGGACGTGATATGACTGTCAAGGTTCGCAGAAAAATCAATTCAATCACGTACGATTGATATTCCAACCGAATTTGGATTGATATTGAGAACCAATATAGAGACAAACACTAGTTTGAACAATGTCGTGTGTTTTTATTATTCAATATTCGTCAAGAATATTGCTTTTCAAGCTCCTTATGCAAAATTTCACTATCTCTCAAAAATTGATGAATCTGAATGAATTGTAAAATTGAGAACGTTTGAAAGCAGGAATAAGTATAGGAAACAATGTGTTGGTTTAACACCGTTTTCTAATAGAAATATATCACGCTCACAAATTGCTGTTATCAGGTGATTGGTATAATACTCATGATTTTTTCGTAGCAAATTACAGCGATATTTTTTCCACGTTTGGATCTTCGCTTGAATGAATACATAAAGGGGCCCATAGACTGCGTTGTTGGTAGGCTGTTTTGTTCTACGAACAAATCTGTTCGAACAAATATATTATACGCATATTTTCATTCATATGCAATGAAATGAGCAAAAACATTATCAGGAATTGATTTATTACTCCGCCACTCCCATTCAAATATGCACATCTCAAATCCTCAAATATACGTTTTGGAGTACGAAGTGGAATGTACGATTATGTATGCGGAAAAACTTTTCCAACATTTCCAACAGTTATATACTGTTTTTCTTAAATTTTTTGTGAAACCCACTTCTTCCAAAAGAGAATTTCTTATCCGAATAATATAAGCATACATAAATGCATAAAAATCTCATTTGGAAAACGGGATTGAGGATTTTCATGAAATGGAGAGAATATACTGTTCTTGGATGAATGAAAGTTTAGCTAGGTCTCAACTTCGGTAGAAAGAAGGTGGGTGTGTTGATTTATCATTCTATACATAGCGATTCATGTATCAGAATGTGGAAAATTATGCAGTGGGTAATTCTCACTGAATACATTTTGAAAAATATTGAATAAGAGAAAAGGGTCGCAAACATGAAATACTTACCTTTTATCAGTGGTGCCCGCGAGAGTCTCGTTTTCGAGAGTCTCGCATGATCTCGTCCCGATATCGAGACAAGACTCGAGGCAAGACTAGGACAAGACGAGATGAGACTTTTATTGGTCTCGTCTCGAGTCTAGTGCAAGACTTCTCGTGTCTCGTACGAGAGTATCGCAGGTAAATATTTCTGCGTGGCGACTGCAGACTTGAGAATTATCAAATCAGTTATGCCATCACGCATAAACTTATCTCCATATTTTGTTATTGATACAAATTCTGCAAGTCATATAAGGATGCATTTGCTATTTATTTAAAATTCCTAATGTTCATCCCCGTGAAGGTTTAACTGCATCGTATTCTTGGGTCTGGTAATATTCTGTGGTATTAATCATAGCATATCATTTGGATTTTCATCTTGTTCAGCATTTGGATTTTCATCTTGTTCAGCATTTGGAATATGAAGTGGCACCTAGAGTGTAAGAATATTTCGATTACCAGTGTTTACCTATCAACAAACGTCACGTTACATAAAATAAAAACAGGGCCCACTTTATAACAAATTTATAAAATAGAGTCACGAGTGATAATATCTATCTAGAAATTTGGTCAAAAACTAACATGTCAAATCATAAAAAAATCAGAACTAATCTCTTCTGTCATTTCTATCCAATGAAAATGTTCAAAAAATTCAATTCACACGAATCCAGTTATAAGTTGAGAATTATCAGGCAGGTCGAAATTGAAAATTCATTCAAACGTTTTTGTTCCATATTTTTTTATTGAACCGGTCAAAGTGTGCCGTGTAAATTGAAGAGCAGTTCTTATAGCCTTTTGTCTGATTTTTCATAATCTGATGGGATTTTTCGAGAAATGTGGTCAAAAAGTAAACTTTTTTGACATAACAATGAAACAAAAATTTTCCTAAGTCCGGACCTAGATATTTTTTTTATAATATGTTATCTTGAATAGTGTCGGTAGAAATACGTCGCTGCCTAATTTCAGCAGATTACGACAAATCATTTCATGTGTTCATAGATATACATCAACTCGTCTTTATTTCCCCTATTAACGATTTGGCTATGTGAGTCTTCTCATGAAACACCCTGTATAATGCTACGTTTGTTCTCTTGTTTGGATGTATGATGTAAGCATGCACATACCTATTATCAGAGATACGTTACTCACCGTAATTACTTTTCAATAAATAATGTTATTTTTGTTGTAATTTCTTCTTCCTACTTCTACATTATACCTAAAAAGTGGGTAAAGGTAAATATCCCGTACTAGGCTGGAACAAGATTATGCATGACGAAATTGCGATACATTTGCGAGACTCTCGTACGAGACACGAGACAAGACGTAACTCGGGGCTGCGAGACGAGACTCCAGAGAAGACTTCATATTTCATCGGCGACACGAGACGAGACTTTATGAAAGTCTCGTCTCGTTGGTCTCGTGTGAATCACTATTTTTTTCAATTCATTTCATTTTCCTTTTTTAATTTTCTCATCATTTACAGGGGTTCGATGAAACATTTGTAATTATGAGTTGAAAGAACTACAGGGTGGAGACTTCAACTAGAATTAATTCGATAACACAGAGGTGAATGATTTTTCTGAAAATTCGCGTGACAGCACGTCAACGTTTTGATGTATCAACCTAAATTTTGCAAGCAATATAAAGAAGATACCTTCCAAGGGGTAGCAGGAATCAACCTCAACAATCTCAACATGCTGTTCACAAATGCAATTGAATAAGCCTTGCAGTTTAATGCATATACCAAATTTGATCCTTATGGGGTAATTCCTGTATTCAATATGGCAGATTGATTTTTTTGTAAGAATTCACAAATCACTCTGCATTTCAGTAAACGTTATCACTTCGATAAACATATTGAGGATGGTTTCAGCTATACCTAAAAAAATATTCAGCTCCGCTCTAGCGCATTTATTCCAGTTGAAGTATCCTCCCTGTTCCTTCGAGTGTGATACACACACTCGCATAATACCCAATTGGATATTGAATATTATACAACGAAGTAAATCTTTCCGGATACACGTGAGTCTTGGACTAGGCCGGAATGAAAATCATCCGCTAAGTGTTTTATTGTATTATACACTGAGAAAAATCCATTTATTCGAGTAGTATCTATTCAAAAACATCCTATGACTGCTAAATGAAACAATTTTGACCACGAAATGTTATCTGATGATCGTGAGAAGTCAACTTTTTCAACGTGAAACAGGTCACCTTCTCAAATCACTCTTTTTATTTCAAAAAGACTACCTTATACGTGTAAAGATAACCATTTAAATCCTTAGAGATGTCGTTCCACAGTTGAATAAGTATAATTTTTTATCATTCTTTCATCTAGCATCTTCGTCATACTATTTTAGCACAATGTCATCTCACTCACTTATACTTTTGTACCATCAGAATCGTAAGTCATCTATACGGATACCTGATATGTAAGGACATATCAGCCCGCAGCAGCTCGTGAACCCTTCTTACAGAGTGTTAATATAAGTTTTTCTAGAAATCTTGCCCAGCAAACATTTCGATATGGAGCATCAATGACCTAATATATTTTTCCCATACCTGACATCAGCGGCCCAGTAAATGGTCCCATATGCGGGACTCTATATATCAGTACACTGCAACCGGCAGCTGGTCCCAGTGCTGGGTACCCAGCAATCATATTCAGTTCCCCGGCAGAAGGACAGTACAACATAATCGACACATTGAGTTTCCCATAGCCAGCCCAGCATATATCTAATTGATGGGACTGTAAAGGCCAATTAACGACATTGGTTACATACATACTATCGAGGTAGGGGAGGGGTAGGGGTTTTAGGGGTCCAAATGGATCTGAAAGTTCTAGTACCTCTTCATTTCACATTATAACCCTCATATCATAAATCAGACACATACCAGATTCCAAGAAAACAATTTTATGAATGACACTATGATATCTTCTTAACCTCTCTGTTCTTCAACGATGAAACTTCTCGGAGTGACTGCTTACTGGTTGGTTTGTGGTATCTACATCTTATTGGGTAGCATTACTTCAAAGTTGATTCTTCGTTGTGAGGTACTTCTGAAATATAAAATGCATCATTTGTTTTATATTTGTATATGTTTTAATTGATAGTTACTTGGCATAGGAAAATCATCGGTCCATTACCAATACCCTGGCATCGTCACTTTCCCAGACTAGCCTGCACTAGGCCGGACTTCTCCCGCTAGTTCAATGTTTGCTGGGTGGGGACAAATTTGTGCATATACCCCACAACTATAGGATTTGTTGAGGAACTATAGGAAGTTGAACTGCATCAGGGCGCTATAGTGTTTTCACGATAAATCGGTAATGTATCAGAAACTCTTCCAATTTGGAAAAAAAATGTATTTTAATACTACCTCACTATTCTTTACAGTGGCTGAAGCTTGGATTCACACAGTTATATCGGTGAAAGATTGTATTGCGTATACAGTATGTCCAAGATGAAGATGTATTCGTATAATTTCATTTGCTGCTTCAAAATTCACAAGGATTCCAGCTGACAATTCATCAGGAGAGATAAAAGTTTTTCGTTTTCGTCTCGTGATTCGTGAACCCTCATCAAATGAGGCACTTCAATGTCCTGTAGTTTCAATAAGACACTCTACTTGGGGGTGAGTATATATACGGAGTAGATATGTCCTCAATATTTCTCGACGATCTTGAACCCACTTCATTTTTCTGGAATAAAAATCAATCACCCTATAACTGAAATGCCAATAATCCGACTATTAAATTGAAAACAAATAATATTGATATGGGTACTATTTCATTTTCATAACACCACTATTTGATATTGAAATGCTAATCATTTGACCCCTATATAAGCCTCATTTCATTCTTATATAAGTGCTGTTTCACAGTTGAATGATTTTTTCGAAATGATGGACTTGATTACAGTGGAAAGGGAACTATGCTGGCGCCTACTCAATTTAGAAATTTTTGGAAGGTTATACAGTCTCGTATAACAGCTGATAGACATTTCTTTCAGTGTAGCTGTCCAGAATGGCTTCGAACGGTTGGTGTACCCATTTAAGACATTGAATTCGTTGCAGTCGTTTCGAGCTATGCGCGGATCTACAGTACATATTTTTTCGTAATTTTCTCCCAATTTTCTGTTCTTACCTATAGCTACAATTGTATACTTACAACTATTTCCATTCTCGCACGGATTCTTGTATTTTTTTTTGTTCTACGTATTGAAATTTCCAATCCGAGTAGTAGTTGACGTACCTATAGCAGCGCCACCTATCGCATCCAATTTTATCACTGAATCATCCAGGAAACCATCAAAATACTACCGGTGTGAAAATAGAAACGGTCGCCGTATCGGAAACGAAATAATAGTATATGCGCACAGGTGTAAAATGAGATCACATCGTTTCTTCCGTTTCAACATCCAGATATCGACTGAAACCATTGCGATCCAAATGTTTCGCGTCGATATGATGATTATAATGATGAATTGGGGTAATCACACAAATAGGGTGCTACTACCTCTATATATAGATGAATATCTTCAGAACTAATCAAAACCAAATTAACTCATCGTTTTTGGAAATTTATATTCAACAGGATATTCATAAATGAATGAGAGAAACATACCTACCCTGTTTCAGAATTTGTATCTCGAAACTCACCCTGGAAACCACCCCCGAATAGATGAAAATTACGTAAAATTATGTGAAATAATCGTTTCTGAAAATTTCTTTCTCACAATATCATCAGAACGAACAGAGAAAACATACTTACCCTGTTTCAGAATTTGTATCTCAAAACTCACCCTGAAAACCACCCCCGAATAGATGAAAATTATGTAAAATTATCGTTTCTGAGAATTTCTTTCTGGAAATATATTCAAAACGGAGAGGGAAAACATACCTATCCTGTTTCAGAATTTGTATCTCAAAACTCACCCTGGAAACCACCCCCGTATAGATGAAAATTACGTAAAATCATGTGAAATAATCGTTTCTGAAAATTTCTTCCTCACAATATAATCAGAACGAACAGAGAAAACATAACTACCCTGTTTCAGGATTTGTATCTCAAAACTCACCCTGGAAACCACCCCCGAATAGATGGAAATTATGTAAAATAATCGTTTCAGAGAATTTCCTTCTGGGAATATATTCAAAACGAAGAGAGAAAACATACCTATTCTGTTTCAGAATTTGTATCCCAAAACTCACCCTGGAAACCACCCCCGTATAGATGAAAATTACGTAAAATCATGTGAAATAATCGTTTCTGAAAATTTCTTCCTCACAATATAATCAGAACGAACAGAGAAAACATACCTACCCTGTTTCAGAATTTGTATCTCAAAACTCACCCTGGAAACCACCCCCGAATAGATGAATATTATGTAAAATAATCGTTTCTGAGAATTTCTTTCTGGAAATATATTCAAAACGAAGAGAGAAAACATACCTATCCTGTTTCAGAATTTGTATCTCAAAACTCACCATGGAAACCACCCCCGAATAGATGAAAATTATGTAAAATAAGCGTTTCTGAAAATTTCTTTCTCACAATGTCATCAGAACGAACAGAGAGAACATAACTACCCTGTTTCAGAATTTGTATCTCAAAACTCACCCTGAAAACCACCCCCGAATAGATGAAAATCATGTAAAATAATCGTTTCTGAAAATTTCTTTCTCACAATATCATCAGAACAAACAGAGAAAACATACATACCCTGTTTCAGAATTTGTATCTCAAAACTCACTCTGGAAACCACCCCCGAATAGATGAAAATTACGTAAAATTATGTGAAATAATCGTTTCTGAAAATTTCTTTCTCACAATATCATCAAAAACATACCTACCCTGTTTCAGAATTTGTATCTCAAAACTCACCCTGGAAACCACCCCCGAATAGATGGAAATTACGTAAAATTATGTGCAATGATCGTTTCTGAAAACGTCTTCCCCACAATATCATCAGAACGAAAAGAGAAAACATACCTACTCTGTTCCAGAATTTGTATCTTAAAACTCTGGAAACCACCTCCAAGTAGATGAAAATTATGTAGAATCATCGTTTCTGGAAGTGTCTTCCCCACAGTATATTCTAAACGAAGAGAGAAAACATACCTTTTTTAGAATTTTTATGTCAAAACCTTCCTTGGAAACTATCTCCGTTGTGTTATGCTCATGCAACATCATTCAAAATGATCTGAGGAAATAAAAATAAACATATCTTCAAATCTCGCGGTTGCGTGTTTAGTCAAATTGTACACATGACTCACTCAGCTCTTCGCGCCAAAACAGGTTGTACCTCCCTGGCACTTCCGGGACTTTTTGTTGATGCTAATTTTCCATTCTTTGGTGCACCTCCTGATGGTTTGGTTGAATTTTCAGAAATGAAAATATATGGACTGAGATGATTCCAAAGTTGATTAAATTCTAAAGAGAGAGTATTCTTCCAGAGATAATTGATGCTAGGTACCAAGAAAAATGAAAATTATTCAACGAGAAGACGAATGAATATATTGAAGTTGTACTTCAAATCTATATATAAAAATATTTTACTGAATGAAAATAAAATTGAATACCAATAATTAATAACACTATATTGCACGAAGATATGCAAATCAGTTTCAAAACATGAGTTTTTTTCACTGGAAGGGGTGGTTGAACCTGTTGGCAAGTGTAGGGAGGAGCTTAATAAGTCCAATAATTTCCAGAAACGATTATTTTACATAATTTTCATCTATTCGGGGATGGTTTCCTGGGTGAGCTTTGAGATACAAATTCTGAAACAGGGTAGGTATGTTTTCTCTGTTCGTTCTGATGATATTGTGGGAAAAAAATTTTTAGAAACGATCATTGCACATAATTTTACGTAATTTCCATCTATTCGGGGGTGGTTTCCAGGGTGAGTTTTGAGATACAAATTCTGAAACGGGGTAGGTATGTTTTCTCTGTTCGTTCTGATGATATTGTGAGAAAAAAATTTCCAAAAACGATTATTGCACATAATTTCACGTAATTTTCATCTATTCGGGGGTGGTTTTCAGGGTGAGTTTGGAGATACAAATTCTGAAACAGGGTAGGTATGTTTTCTCTGTTCGTTCTGATGATATTGTGAGAAAAAAATTTCCAGAAACGATTATTGCACATAATTTTACGTAATTTTCATCTATTCGGGGGTGGTTTACAGGGTGAGTTTTGAGATACAAATTCTGAAACAGGGTAGGTATGTTTTCTCTGTTCGTTTTGAATATATTGTCAGAAAGAAATTTTCAGAAACGATTATTTCACATAATTTTACGTATTTTCATCTATTCGGGGGTGGTTTCCAGGGTGAGTTTTGAGATACAAATTCTGAAACGGGGTAGGTATGTTTTCTCTGTTCGTTCTGATGATATTGTGAGAAAAAATTTCCAAAAACGATTATTGCACATAATTTTACGTAATTTTCATCTATTCGGGGGTGGTTTTCAGGGTGAGTTTGGAGATACAAATTCTGAAACAGGGTAGGTATGTTTTCTCTGTTCGTTCTGATGATATTGTGAGAAAAAAATTTCCAGAAACGATTATTGCACATAATTTTACGTAATTTTCATCTATTCGGGGGTGGTTTACAGGGTGAGTTTTGAGATACAAATTCTGAAACAGGGTAGGTATGTTTTCTCTGTTCGTTTTGAATATATTGTCAGAAAGAAATTTTCAGAAACGATTATTTCACATAATTTTACGTAATTTTCATCTATTCGGGGGTGGTTTCCAGGGTGAGTTTTGAGATACAAATTCTGAAACAGGGTAGGTATGTTTTCTCTGTTCGTTCTGATGATATTGTGAGAAAAAAATTTCCAAAAACGATTATTGCACATAATTTCACGTAATTTTCATCTATTCGGGGGTGGTTTTCAGGGTGAGTTTTGAGATACAAATTCTGAAACAGGGTAGGTATGTTTTCTCTGTTCGTTCTGATGATATTGTGAGAAAAAAATTTTCAGAAACGATTATTGCACATAATTTTACGTAATTTTCATCTATTCGTGGGTGGTTTACAGGGTGAGTTTTGAGATACAAATTCTGAAACAGGGTAGGTATGTTTTCTCTGTTCGTTTTGAATATATTGTCAGGAAGAAATTTTCAGAAACGATTATTTCACATAATTTTACGTAGTTTTCATCTATTCGGGGGTGGTTTCCAGGGTGAGTTTTGAGAAACAAATTCTGAAACAGGGTAGGTATGTTTTCTCTGTTCGTTCTGATGATATTGTGAGAAAAAAATTTTCAGAAACGATCATTGCACATAATTTTACGTAATTTCCATCTATTCGGGGATGGTTTCCAGGGTGAGTTTTGAGATACAAATTCTGAAACAGGGTAGGTATGTTTTCTCTCTTCGTTCTGATGATATTGTGAGAAAAAAAATGCAGAAACGATCATTTCACATAATTTTACGTAATTTTCATCTATTCGGGGGTGGTTTCCAGGGTGAGTTTTGAGATACAAATTCTGAAACAGGGTAGGTATGTTCTCTCTGTTCGTTCTGATGATATTGTGAGAAAAAAATTTTCAGAAACGATCATTGCACATAATTTTACGTAATTTCCATCTATTCGGGGGTGGTTTCCAGGGTGAGTTTTGAGATACAAATTCTGAAACAGGGTAGGTATGTTTTCTCCCTTCGTTCTGATGATATTGTGAGAAAAAAAATTCAGAAACGATTATTTCACATAATTTTACGTAATTTTCATCTATTCGGGGGTGGTTTCCAGGGTGAGTTTTGAGATACAAATTCTGAAACAGGGTAGGTATGTTTTCTCTCTTCGTTCTGATGATATTGTGAGGAAAAAAAATTCAGAAACGATTATTTCACATGATTTTTCGTAACTTTCATCTATTCGGGGGTGGTTTCCAGGGTGAGTTTTGAGATACAAATTCTGAAACAGGGTAGGTATGTTTTCTCTGTTCGTTCTGATGATATTGTGAGAAAAAAATTTTCAGAAACGATCATTGCACATAATTTTACGTATTTTCCATCTATTCGGGGGTGGTTTCCAGGGTGAGTTTTGAGATACAAATTCTGAAACAGGGAAGGTATGTTCTCTCTGTTCGTTCTGATGATATTGTGAGAAAAAAATTTTCAGAAACGATCATTGCACATAATTTTACGTAATTTTCATCTATTCGGGGGTGGTTTTCAGGGTGAGTTTTGGGATACAAATTCTGAAACAGGGTAGGTATGTTATCTCTGTTCGTTTTGATGATATTGTGAGAAAAAAAATTCCAGAAACGATTATTGCACATAATTTTACGTAATTTTCATCTATTCGGGGGTGGTTTTCAGGGTGAGTTTTGGGATACAAATTCTGAAACAGGGTAGGTATGTATTCTCTGTTCGTTCTGATGATATTGTCAGATAGAAATTTTCAGAAACGATTATTTCACATAATTTTACGTAATTTTCATCTATTCGGGGGTGGTTTCCAGGGTGAGTTTCGAGATACATATTCTGGAACAGGGTTGGTATGTTTCTCTCACTCATTTTGAATATCCTATCGAATATAGATTTTCAAAAACGATGAGTTAATTTGGTTTTGATTAGTTCTGAAGATATTAATCTATATACAGGGTGTCCCTAGACCAGTGGGACAGTTAAATATCTTCTGAACCAATAGGAATTTTCAAAATATTATGATTTCACATCATATCGCATTATGAGTGCTAACTTCAGGAATGACTATATTTTATACGAGGTGCGCAAGAAAGGCTCACAAAATCGAACATCAATTTTTTCAAATGGAACACCCTGTATTTCATTGCATTTTCATATTCTCCTTGAAGAGCTGAATTCAACGACCTAGCACACTTGGGGTCTAGCGGGAATGATTTCCGAGATATAGGGTGTGGAAAATCGAGTTTTTTCATTTTTGGGAATTTTTTGTGTCAAAACTATTCATTATTCGTCAAAACGGCTTACATGTCCATATCTTAACTTTTGATTTACTATCTACTCGTATTTAATTGAAACAAATACAGGGTGGTGTAGAATTCTCAGTTTTAGTCAGAATTCTACACCACCCTGTATTTGTTTCAATTAAATACGAGTAGATAGTAAATCAAAAGTTAAGATATGGACATGTGAGCCGTTTTGACCAATAATGAATAGTTTTGACACAAAAAATTCCCAAAAATGAAAAATCTCGATTTTCCACACCCTATATCTCGGAAATCATTCCCGCTAGACCCCAAGTGTGATAGGTCGTTGAATTCAGCTCTTCAAGCAGAATATGAAAATGCAATGAAATACAGGGTGTTCCATTTGAAAAAATTGATGTTCGATTTTGTGAGCCTTTCTTGCGCCCCTCGTAGAAAATATAGTCATTCCTGAAGTTAGCACTCATAATGCGATATGATGTGGAATTATAATATTATAAAAATTCCTATTGGTTCAGGAGATATTCAACTGTCCCACTGGTCTAGGGACACCCTAGGGGTAGTAGCACCCTATTTGTGTGTATACCCCAATTCATCATTATAATCATCATATTGACGCAAAACATTTGGATCGCAATGGTTTCAGTCGATATCTGAATGTTAAAACGGAAGAATCGATGTAATAACATTTTACACCTGTGCGCATATACTATCATTTCGTTTCCGATACGGAGACCGTTTCTATTTTCACACCGGTCAAAATACTCATATGAAATTTCAACCCAATCAGTTCTGCCGTTTAGAAGTTATGTGAAAAAGATACCTTAGTACAAAAAGATAGTTCTTACTGAATGAAGCATTTTCTCACAGTATATATAGTAGCCTATGTTCATCAAGGATAATGTAGGCTTCTAATAGTGACAGAATTTTTCAAATATGATGAGTAATTCTGAAGCCTATTCAATACAAACAATCATACCGCCAAAAAAACAATTTTTTTTTCTTTTAAGTATAATATTAGTATAGATTGATTGACAACTGGATTGAGAAAATGAGAATGAACACCCATTGATTTTTTTTCAAACCTGACTAGCCCTTGAGATCTCTAATTCATTGTCGGGAGAGAATTTCGTTTCGGTACATATGAAATGCATCAAATTATGCATTCATCAATACTTTCAAACCCGTCAAAAAGTAAACTTCCAATGGAATCTGAAATTGAAAAAATACGTGCGTGGTTTCGTATTCCATACTGAACTAACTCTAGAAAATATTATCTCTGCTCCTGCTATGAATTCTTCATACTACGGCAATGTTCCACAAAACGAATGACTGGAAAGTAGTTCCAATTCAATATGGTGAGTTTGACCATGTCCATTGCTTTTGACCCTTCAGGTATTTCGAATGCACCTAACATACTTAAAGGAACAATAATCGAGGAACTGTGAAGTTTTCTCCACCTCTTTCTAGACTTTCAGGAAATAACATCCGCTCAGAATACCAAATAGATGAAAGAGATGTTTATTCACCAGTTCTCTGTTTTTCTACGGTTCAAAGTGAACGTGAATGTTTTTCATGAGGCTTGCATTCCAATACTGTATACCTATGGTTAGCATTTGAAGTGCCAATTACCAATGAGAAGCTCATCAGAGAGTTTTTGTTATCTAAAAGAGACTGATGAAACAAAGAGCCGTTTTGTATTGTATGAGTAATAATGAGAGAGATTCTTCTGAATCGCCTAAGGTCTAAAACGAGTTTTTCAATCGAATGGTATTACACTAGCTCTCAGTAATCACAATTACCATTCTAGTGGTAAAAATGTATCTAATAAAAGGCGGTGCGGAGCTGTCTACAATAATAATTGTTTAACGAGCATGGAATGGTAGTGATTCACCATACGAGAATGAAGTTTGCATCATAAGCCGTAGGCAAATGCTGCAATCATTCTAGTGAAAAGTCAGCATTCCGAGGGGGTAGGTACTCTATAATTTTTCTACGACTGCGGCATTTTTGATTTCTTCGTATTTTAGGTAACTGATTTCCCAGGTTATGCTCATCTATTAGAAAGATAGATAGATAGTTTATTGACCATAAAATACCAATTACAAACTGGATTGACAAGTCAAGGAAATGCGAAATTTGAATTATATATAGGTACAATTCAAGAAAGTTTAAAATTTATACACATTAAAATTCTGGTATATCCTAAAAGAACACATAAACACATGGCTAACACAATAAATATAATATTAAGATGATATAAATGTTTCAATATACATTATAATCATGAGGATGCACGTTGACAGTATAAAACATATTCTTGTGTATTATAATAGTATATTATGTAACAAGTGTTATAAACGTCCTATTAGTAACGAGTATTTTAAGCACGAGCGGAGCAAGTGTTTAATGAACGAGTGTCTAGAAGAGTTTATAAACGCGTTATATACCATGCTTTTTCTACGAACTCCGAAAATTACATTAACATACCTGCTATTCCGGCGAACCTACAAAATAATTCGAACGGAATGGAAATTAAATACATGATACATGCAACTGCATGCAACCATCAGCAAGACACGTATGAGTGATATTGGTTGTAGAAGGATCCTTACTAACCTTTGTTTCACGTTTGTTGTCATCCTCAGCGCAGAATGAATAAATTGTTCTCAAAGATGGATGCTTCATTTTTACACTTCTTGGAGATATGCAAGTACCAGAACATTTTTCGATTTCACTTTCGTCTACATTTCGCATATATGTTTAATGAAGAATTCTGATACAAACGAAAATTGTTTGAAAAATTCTGATACAAAATTTGAAAATAACAGTTGACAGTTAATACAATTGACAGGCCAGATATGTCTCAAATTACTGCAGCTGTGTTAAATGAACTGTGTTGCCATGGTAACGTGTTTGAGAAATCGTGTTGCCATGGTAACGTGTTGAATATTCTGAATAAATCACAGATCGTCAATCCGTGATTAATCGATCATTCAGCGTGGTACTTATTCGTACGCTAAATGCCATATTAGTCATGTGAGTAGAAAAAAAAACATTAACAATGAGAAACAGTTTCAGTTTGCGTTCAAAGTTCGCTTGATTTTTCAGATCAGGAGGTAGAAAATTGATAAAATATGTACCAGCGTATTTTGGAGACTTTTTACAGCTAGCAAAGGACATAGGCTCGAGTCTAAATTTGTTTTTCTACTCACAAAACTAAAAGGGCATTTAGCGTACGCTAAATGATCGATTAATAACGGATTGACGATGTGTGATTTATTCAAAATATTAAACACGTTACTATGGCAACACGATTTATAAAACACATTACCATGGCAACACAGTTCATTAAACACAGCTTCAGTAATTTGAGACATGTCTGGCCTGTCGATAGTATTAACTGTCAAATGTCATTTTCGAATTTTGTATCAGAATCATTCAAAGAGTTTTCGTTTGTATCAGAATTTTTCATTGATAATATATGCGAAATGTATAATGAGAAATCGAAATCGAAGAGAATGTTTTGGTACTTGCGTATCTCCAATAAGTGTAGAAATGGAGCATCCATCTTTGAGAACAATACATTTATTCTGCGCTAAGCATGGCAATAAACGTGAAACAAAAGTTAGTAAGCAATGGATTGGACACATCTACAACCAATATCAGTTATACGTGTCTTGCTCGTTCCGTTCGAATTATTTTGTAGGTTAGCAGGAATAGCAGGTATGTTAATGTAATTTTAGGAGTTCGAAAAAAAAGCATAGTATGTAACGCGTTTATAAACTCTTCTAGACACTCGTTTATTAAACACTCGCTCGGCTCTGCTCCGCTCTGCTCCGCTCTGCTCCGCTCTGCTCCGCTCTGCTCCGCTCTGCTCCGCTCGTGCTTAAAATACTCGTTACTAAAAGGACTTTTATAACACATAATAAACTATTTTGCGTCGTGTATGGTAGTCATGATAATCACGATTCATCTAGAGGTTGTTTCTATTTTCATAAATATAGATTAATAATTCATATGAATGAATTCCAGTGTACGTCAATATTTCATTGTCTCTGAATACATTTCTGCCAGAATCTTGAGGATTAATTTTGAAGATGAGGCGAACAATTCCCTCTGCACTCAGGCAATTGATTAAGTTCCTAAGAGCAAAATATTGTCGATTCAGTTTCGAACAGATATAATTGATATTTTCGTCCCATCTAAGATTTTCATCCAATAATGTACCCAGAAACTTACAAGTGTTGCTTGGTGTGGGGGAATACTTGTTTGTGTAGAAATTCTCAATGTCAAGTCGTTCTACATATGGTCTGTGGAATTGCAATGTAACAGTTTTGTAAAAGTTTATAATCAGTTTATTTTTATGTAAACAGTTATTGAATTGATCTAAAACATTTTTCATTTTTGTGTTCAATTCGGCTTTGTCGACAATTATCGACGTGTCATCCGCGTACATAAATACTGTCCCATCAGTTATGTAGGCAGGAAGATCGTTGATGAACAACAAAAAAATCAGTGGTCCCAAGACACTTCCTTGTGGAACTCCTGTATCCACTAGGAATTCTCTTGATGTTTGGTCATTCACCTTGACTATCAGACAGAGCTGTCATTGCTCAAAATTCGATATTCCATGAGCGATGAGACTGTTTTGGAATGATAACACAATTGAGTCATTCCCAGGCAACCAGATGACGTTTCAGCGACGTCTTTTCACGTCAGTTGAATGACCAAGGTGACGTAAGGAGTTGACGTCAAAATGACGTTCAAATTTGGTGATGATACGTAAGAAAGTTTCCTCAAACATGGTGTGGTGAACACCACTGACCTTTGATGACATATAATATTGATTATGCAATGTTGAGTCTGCTTGGTGGGTCCCTCCTGTGTCATGTTCATTCAATCGCCTATTCAGCAGCGCTATCCTTCAGTACTCATCTCCATCAGAATGTAATCAGTTACTCGTATTTATATCAGGAGCTATGTAGTTTTTGTCGGCGAGATGTGAGCAAATCAAGAATAGTCTGATGGCAATGAGAAGGATGTTGTTGAGTAACATATCTTCATGTATTCTTCATGAAAAAAAAAAAACTATTGAAAATTTTTATAAATGACGAAACTCACCAAATTGGTACATTACCATCGTGATTTTTAGACGTCATATATATGTCACCGCAACGTCATGAAAGTGACACCTATATTACCATTCATATGTATACATATTGTCATGAAAGCGAGTGTAACACCCAGTGTAATCAAATTTATAATCCATTTACCTTGAACGATTGAACACCCAAATATTATTAAAAGAATACAATAATTTGATCAACATCACCTATGGGAAATTAAAAAACTCATCAGGTATTGGGATAGAAAGATTGGAGAGGTAGGCGGGTAGTGAAGGTGCCCAAGAGAGTGTTCGGCCGTTTGGGGGTCCCTGGCCAAGGGCATGGTCTTAGTTGTAGTCGAGAAGATAGATGTATCTATAAAAGTAAGTAGAATTGTAAAATAAGGAATATGTGAATCCCACTAGAGAGATTTTATCATTAATTAAAATAAATTGTCACTGGCCTTTCTATGGAAATTAGATCATTTATTGACACACCCTCAGTCGTGAAACGAACCCCCTTTCACGACAAGATAGCTCGATTGATTTCCTAGATATACAGGGTGTCGAAGTTTTGAAAAAAGTTGTCTCCTACTTATTGGGTATATATTATTCCAAAAAAACTTGCATGTTGATTTGGTTCAATGAGTTATACTATCAACGCCAGTAGCATATGTAGAAAACTACATGTGTGTGAAAATTTATGAAACAAATCTGTTTTTCTGAAAACTTTTCGACACTGAAAATGCCAATCCTGAATATATAGGTACGTCATAAACCTAACGGTTCCACATGATGGTGTAAGTATACATGGCTTAATCTTTGGTAGAAGTCCATATTGCTCAAAACAGGGAACCCCTTTTTTAAAAACCCGCTAGTTTATGGTGTTGTCAGATAATAAACTGTTTGACAATACCCTTCATATACTATTTTGGGTTTATGAAATGTTCATTAATAAAACATAGTATATGCTCTCAGGGCACGGGGCCCTTCATTTATTGAGAACCCGATTATTCAGAACCTTGGAACTCTCGACTATGGGCATTGACAGTTCAAGGAATAGTAGCATTTAATAAAATAATTTTTTCAACTCCAAGTAAGTCTAGCATAAAATAGGTAATCCTTTCATTTCAATATCATTTGTTTTTGTATTGTAGACCTATCAATTAGGCTGAAGATGGTTTTTTATAAGACCGAAACATGTCCCTCATGATTGGTTAAAAATATCATTAAAATTTGTGGAGATGACTTCGAGCATTCCTTCCTTCCTGTGGGCTTAGAGATGGTCTGGGACAAATGGACGTCGACAGGACGTCCCTGCAACGTCATGAAACTGACGTGTTATTTTACCCATTCAAGAGACGTTCACTTGACGTCGAGTTGGTGACGTGATCCTCACGTCATCAAAAGTACGTCATAGTGACGTCATAAACTAGTGTGTGACGTCTCTGACAGAAAATCTCCAATAAGGGACGTCACAGTGACGTGATCATTTTTCATCTGGTTGCCTGGGTTGTGATATCAGATACGGAAATAAGATTGATGTCATACGAAGAACCTCATTGATGTATCGAATACAGTGGAACAATAGCAATTTTGTGTTATAACCGTAGAAAATAGTATATCACATCACTACACCTTTTCCATATGTATCTCAGAAAGCGTCAATTCAATTTCAGGAAGCGTCAATTGTATTTCAGAAAGCGTCAATTGTATCTCAGAATAGTCAATTCAATTCCAGAATGCATCAATTTTATTGTATTTCGGAATAGTCAATTCAATTTCCGAAAGGGTCAATTTTATTTCAGAATAGTCACTTGTACTTCAGAAAGCGTCAATTGTATTCCAGAATAGTCAATTGGATTTCAGAAAGCGTCATTTGTATTTCAAAAAATATCATTTTAATCTCAGAAAGCGTCAATTGAATTTCAGAATGCTGTAGCCAACTTATGGAATTTTGAAAAATATTATGGAAATTCAATTCAAGAAAAAATTATTCATGAGGGCTTACAAGGCACAGCAGCTTTTCGTCTGGCGAGCAATGGTAGTGAATTCTGACTATTGAATGACAAAAGGCGCCACTTGATTCGATATAGGCAAAACCGAGAAAGTTAAAGTAAAATTCAGTCTAGTTTCCTGAAAAAGAAATTGAAGAAAAAACACTGTGTGAACTCAGATATTGTTTAATGAGGATCAAATTCAGTTTTCTAATACCTACAAGGTAGATTGCTGTCTAAGTAATATGATAGATTTCAAAAATATTCTCAGTAAAAATTACTAGGTATGACCTGTGTATTTATAAACTCTGAAAATCCCTTTTATAGTACTATAAACTGGATGCACATATTATCATGCTTAAATCATAAAATGGGCACTTAGCAACCTATTAGATATCATAAAAAAATAATGGTGAAGAATACTAGACATTGAGACATCCTCAAGAAAAAATAATGGTAAACTCCATGGTAAGTATTGACTTAAATTTTTGGATGGCTTTCTTACTCAAGCCACATGCTAGTAGGGCAACTAGCAGGGTGGCATCCTGACGGCTTTCTTAGCCTGTTTGGCCAGACTCTTCAATGGCCAGTCCCCAGAGGAAAGATGGCTCCCTTCTGATGGAGTCTAGCAGGTGAGGTCCAGGTCCCAGCCAGCAAGAGGCAGTTTCCAGGTGATAACACTGCGAAGCCTGCTGACACAGCGAAGACTGATGACCCAGCGCAGACAGATGAGCCTGTGGAGACTGAAAGGACAGAGAAGCCTGATGAACCTGGGCAGGTTAGGTAGTAGTCTGAAGAGTAGTCTGAAGAGCAGTCTGAAGAGGAGTCTGAAGAGCAGTCTGAAGAGGAGTCTGAAGAGGCAGGGAATCCTGATGAGCCGGCGCCGGTTGAAGAGCCTGCAGAGCCTGAGATGCCTGCAGAGATGACTGAGCCAGAGAGCGTAGACGAGCCGGTGGAGTATCGTGAGCCTGCAACGTCTGATGAGGCTTCAAAACGTCTCCTGCTCCAGAGATGGAACCTCTCAGTAGAGAGACTAAGATGGGCGCGTGATCGACACGGGGTACCAAGGAGGCCCACAGATCTAACGGAATAGATCCAAATAAATAACCAGCCTCATATCATAGGAGGAATTAACCGCTAGATTTTCAATGTTCAAAAACTTACCCCAAGAAGGAAAGGCCTCACTTTTGGAAAGGTTCACCACGAAATATTGAGCGATGCCCATCTTGCCGAGAATGAATGTCGAAGTGGCGTCTCGACACTTTGAGAGGGATAGCCTCCTGCGCCTTTTCAGAACTTTACATCCCAAAAACTAACAATAAAAAACAGAATACAACTCATATGCAAACTCTGCGCACTAGAGGAAATACAGGATGGCTTTAAGCGCCCTACATGTGACTGAAATACTGACTTGTGATTCGCCCAGAATGAAATGACAGCTACGAAACAAACGATCATCCCCGACTTCTTCCGACTAGGATTCCACAGGGCCAGAACGTAGAATGAACTGATGCGACACGACCTTGACAAATACACGGAACATTGCTCTTCGCCTTCCAAATGGATGACTAGCGCCAGTACCCTGAAAGTCATAAAACTATCCTGGCTGCGGTAATTCACTTTACCGTCCAACTGTTCGCTGCAGGTTCGGTGTAGGTCAGGTGCAGGTACCCTTGCCCTCATCATTTGACAATTGGCAATCAACTTGATGAAAACGTTTAATGACATTCCTATATTTCAATGACAGCTCAACAATAGTAAACAAAACAGTAATCATTGAAATTACTTATTTAAGTATAAGGATCATCAAATAGGGTGGAACAAGGAAATATACCAGCTAAATAATGCACAGAGGCCAAACACCCATCAAAGTCAAGGTCTTGGAAGAAATCCCTGAAGCACAAAAATAAAATCACACCCAGACTGAAAGAACATCCTGAACCAGGTGAGTACTTTCTAATTGTTATTTGGTCAAATTGTTATATTTACTTGTATTTTCAGGTCGTAGAAGTCTGATCAACTAAAGGATCATCAATACAATCTAGTGTCATGTGAATATGGTATATACACAATATGTACACCTAAAAGATCAATAAATTATCTATCTATCTATCTATATAAATAAAGAATTTCAGATACAGTGTCTCAATGCTTTTATATGTGAATTATAAAGATGGAACTGAAAATTCGAGGAAAGGCAATTTTCACGTTACAAAGCATCAAGATCGATTAGTTAGTAGAAAGTGCACTCCATGTAAGAATGCATAGGATGTTCAGTGCTTCCTATAGTGATGTTTTCTGAAATTGGAATTTCTTTTTTATGTTCCTATAGGTACCCATATACTATTTGATGAACAGATTACAAAATTTCAGGTATAGAGGGGACCATCAGAATTAAACTTATTTCTATTGCTATGAAAAAGTTCTGATTTTTACATTTTGTCCAATCGGAGTTGACTGGCCATTTGAATGATACTGTAAATAGGCTTCTTGATAACATTTACATATTTTCACAATTCATAAAGTAGTCTGGCAGGAGAACACTTCGTGGAAAGTGTCTGGCAATTGTATATTCTCTTTCATGATTCGATTGAACATAAAATGATCAGCTTTTGTTGAAATGATGTTTTTGCCAGTTTTTTTTTTGTACTATCAACACCCGGTATCTCTTGAAAGCCCATCCAGTTTTGAAGATTTTTGACCTCCAAAACGATTCCATCACCGAATAAGGTATAACACACCTTGTTGAAATGGCGTCTGGCGGTCGCTGGCTTTCAGTCTACAGAGAATTATTTCTGAAATTCAATTGACTATTCTGAAATACAATTGATGCTTTCTTGAATTCAATTGAGGCTTTCTGAAATTCAAATGATACTTTCTGAAATACAATTGACACTTTCTGGAATTCAATTGACTATTCTGAAATACAATTGAACCCTATGCTGGAACAACGTTGTGACCGCCAAGATCTAGAAAAACGATATTTCCATGGAACAAGGTTGTATGCGACCTAAACAATCCGCTGTCATGATGGTGGGGGCATAGGAAATATTTATGGTGATATCTGATGTCATTTTGGGTTAGTCAAGTTTGGAGATTTTGTGGAACAACGTTGTATGTGCTATCAGGGCTTCTACATAGTTTCCCGCGCTCTTTCATTGTTTACATGTGTTGGGTCTGTAGTTTATCGTCGTTATAAGCAGAAATGGACGTTTCTGTGACAGACTCAGTTATGACACAACTAAATAATAATTGAAATTCTTTTCCTTTTTTCACTTGTGCTTTATTTTTGATCTTGAAACAACGTTGTAACCGCCTTAGTTCCCTGGAATAACGTTGTAACCGACGTGGATATATAACGTTGTTTGACTGAAATGAGAAAAATATGCTCATAAATCATAATTCTGCATGTGGTCATGTCTATTGTGCCTATCATCCAGTCAAGTTCTTCCTTGCTAGCCATATCAGGCGAATCTTGACTTCATTTCATACGGTTTTTTTCGATTTACCAAAGAACACATTTTTGGCGTTTACAGCGTTGTTCCAGCATAGGGTTCAATTGATGCTTTCTTGAATTCAATTGAGGCTTTCTGAAATTCAAATGATACTTTCTGAAATATACAATTGACACTTTCTGGAATTCAATTGACTATTCTGAAATACAATTGATGCTATCTGAAATTGAATTTACTATTCTGAAATAAAATTGACGCTTTCTAAAATTGAATTGACTATTCTGAAATACAATTGATGCTATCTGAAATTGAATTCACTATTCTGAAATACAATTGACGCTTCCTGAAATCTAATTGACTATTCTGAAATACAAATGACTATTCTGAAATACTTTTGACTATTCTGAAATACAATTTACGTTTTCTGAAGTACAAGTGACTATTCTGAAATTGAATTGACGCTTTCTGAAATACATCTGGATAAGGTGTAGTGTGAAAAGTTACATATTCCGTGCGAGTGGACGTTTAGCACGAGCTAATGAGCGGCGAGTGCGCAAACAAAACGAGAGCAAGAAATGCACTTTCCACATAGTGTTGTACAGTATTTTTCCTACGACCATAAATATTCAAATCATATGCATCATGAGTGTTTATGAGAAGAGTAGACATGATATTAGTATTATGAATTAACTGAACATTAAATTAATATCAACTTAACATTATCTGAACATTAAATCAACGGAGAATAAATATAGAATCACCAAATTTTAACTAGAGCATTATATTCAAATCGTCTCACATTTTTTTTTATCGCTTGGAGCGCACGAAAGGAAATCCCTATAATGTTCGAAGAACATCGTGCGTTCCTAGGGAGAATAGGGATAGGAGGTAGGTATTGGAATTTTTTTTGAACTTCTGGAGATTATATGTTGTTGGGAATACTTCCTCAGGCAATGAATTCCAGAGCCTAGCCGTTCTATGGATGGAGGAGTTTTGCTAAAGTGCTCTGTTCGACATCTTTCGAGGTTGACAACGAAAGGATGTGCTGGCTGGGCTTGTTTACTTCGTCTGACTGGTATTGCTAGTGATGGGATGATAGCAGAGATTTCCGAAGAACATTTCCCGTGGAAGTATCGATAGAAAAGTGAAAGGTCGCCGACCTTCCTACGGTGTTCCAATAATGTCAAAGAGTGAGTGAGTGTGGCGTCACTCACCAGGCGAATGACTCTTCTCTGGATGGAATCTGAGATCATCAATGTGTGCTTTGGTGCTGAACCCCATATGTGGGAACAGTATTCTAGAACAGGCCGTATATGCGCTTTGTAGATCATGAGAAGCTGTTGAGGTGTAAAGTAGCTTTCCGCACGAAACAAGAATCCGAGTTTTTGTGAAGCAGCTTTTGCGATGGATCCGACATGATTATCTCATGAAAGAGTGTTTCTGATGGAAATACCGAATAGATATGATGGGCTTGGTGGGGATGGTGGTGCCAGACATCACAATATCGGGCATACTGAGTTCCGCCTTCCTAGAGAAAATACAGGCTTGAGTTTTGGTGGCGTTGAATTCAACTAGGTTGTTGGTTCCGTCGGCTGTGATTCCAGCAAGATCTTCATTGACAGCATTGACCTGCCTGCACAGTTCTTAGTTTCCTGGGGAGAAATGGGAATTCTGGAAGAAAACGCAGTATGGAGGATACTATCATCTGCAAAGCTGTGGATGGGGCAAGTTGTTACTCCCAACAGATCATTGATATGAAGAAGGAATAATGTTGTTGCCAAAATTGATTCTTGTGGAACACCGGAATTGATGCTAATGATATCAGACGATACACCGTCCACCACCACGTGAAGCGATCTGCCTGAAAGAAAACCCGATAAGAGATGGCATAGCTGAGGTGGTAAGCCGTTAGCATCTTTCCGAGTTACTTAATAAGTAATAAGAAAATTCTCTAACCAAAATTTGATCAGAAATTTTTTCATTCTCATGTAAATATTTTGTTTCTACTCTCGAATCGAATAGCTGCTAACAATTGATCAATATTGCTCATTTTTAAATGGCCTTTTATCATGAAACAAATTTTGACCGCAATGATAACACATTTCGCACTCGTGCTTGAGTATCGATAGCTATCATTACATGATCGTCGCATGAAATACCAGTATATATCAGTTCACAAGATATTTCTTCACTCTCATTTTGACACATATTTCCTGATATAATGGTTGATGATGGACATATATTATGTTCGAAATATGTACCGCTAATCAGTGATGTGTTTTTTTTTCACAACAAACTTTATACCTCCCATCGGCGAATTTGTACATTTTATTTCATGATGATAAACATTTTCTCTCGCGTTCGACGATTTTTCATTCCATATATTCCTGAAGCAGAGCGAGAGCCTATCTAAAATGATATTCAACTGAGTTTTTTTGTGGAGATGATAAATTGAATGTTTTTATTAAGGAATTAGATATCATTCCGCAGTATCATTTTCCTGACAGCCTGCAATTCTCTGGATTGCTTAGCTTTTGATTAGAAAAGTTCGTTGCCAGCAATAAAATAGGACATCATTAAAGTGGCTTTGTTCCAGAGAGAGCAACTTTATCAAAGTTATGTATTTGTGAGAAGAGTACAGAATCCAGCTGTAATCGGGCAAATAATTCCAGAAATGAGAAATGTGTACAATTTCAGCTGAACAAGGCACACCAATTTTTCTGATGCCTGGTAATAAATAGCTCGCGGAATTTATGATCTCTATATACATATAATGAAGGAATGGAGGTTTTATGGTAGTTATCATACGAAATGGAATGTGCGCCGAGGATAATAAAGATGGGTCAAAACATTGAAGACGGGAAGCAAATTCAAATCCTGCCTGATTTCTCAACCAATCAAAATAGTTCTCGAATATTTTAATCTAAGTGATCACTTCACTGTGGAATATAGACTCTTCAGTTATTGAGCTATCAGATTGTATACCTGTATTTTTGTTCCAACCTTAAGGTTTGAGGAACACGAACTTCTCTCTTGAAATCACTCTAAATATTTTTACCACTATTCGGAAATGCAAATGGGTCCATTGGAACCTTCATGACCGTATACTGACTACCAATTGCAATAAGGGCTATTTCCAGTTGAATCTACCGTATACGCTTTGCTTTACCTTTTGATGGTACGATCGATACATGTACAGAAGAAATCGTATAAATATATCAATGTACTTCAATAGGTCGCGTGCACGAAGACCGACCCTGGAGGCAAAATATTGAAACACAACCTCATTCTTCTGTGAATTATTGAAACACAACCTCACTTTTTTATTTGGTTACAGAGGAATCAAAAGGTTGAAATAGTTTTTCACAATATTTTGGCATACGAATCGTGTTTCTTGCGTTATTCATTAATTCAAGCATGCCTTCGCATTGTGCTGTTGTACAATGCACAAAAAATGCAGCAAGAGACTAGGGAATATGATTTTTCAGGTAAATAGTAATCTCACATAGTTAGCATTATGAAATGTTGTCATTCCTCATTAAAATTCCTTCTGCCTTCTGCCACTTCTGCAATACAAGCTAATGCTGCTAATAGATTGAAAATGTCTACAACACACACGATCGTCAGCATGTCAGACCAGTCCTACCGATTGATTGCATGAATCCAATCTTCTTGCATTATTCTAGAAATTTCAGGTATATTTCTATTAGCTGATCCTATTGCAGAAGGAATTCCGATGAGAAATCAGAGAAATAACCAAATTTCAGAAATGAAAACTATGTGAGTGACTATAGTAGGTACTTACTTTTGAATCATAATGTACCATCCGGATTTCTTCATCTTCCGCTGCAGTTTTTGTGCATTTTACAACAGCACAATGTGATTAGCGAATTGATGAATAGCGGAAAAATACGATTCATATGCCAAAATAATTGTGGAAAACTATTTCGATCACTTGTAAACAAATATGTTTTGCCTCCAGGGTCGGTCATCTGACAGTTCTTGCACGCGACCTATATAATTATTCGAAATTGGATTTTTTGATATGACATGCAGTTAGTTGTCAGATACGAATTGGGTATTTGTATTTGTCTTTCAGAATGATGAATAGATTCCTATAAATTCACTCACCTTCAGTAGTTTTTTTTTCTCATTATTTTATCGCTTGGAGCGCACGAAAGGGAATCCCTATAATGTTCAAAGAACATCGTGTGTTCCTAGGGAGGATAGATACAAGAGGTAGGAATTGGATTTTTTTTTACTTCTGGAGATTATATATTGTTGGGAATGCTTCCTCAGGCAATGAATTCCAGAGCCTATAGCCGTTCTATAGATGAAGGAGTTTTGATAAAGTGCTGTTCGACATCTTTCGAGGTTGCCCAGGTAGCACATCATATTGGCTGGAACCCGATTTTATATTGGGCCGATATAGATATATCGTACATGTGAAAAATAATATAGGTCCAATATGAGAGTATATTGGACAAACAATATTGGAATGATGATATTGGTGGAATATTGGTTCAACCTGAGCTGAATATGGATTGTCAGCTACAATATTGGAGCAATATTGGTTGTAAAATTCGTTAACAATGTGTTGAAAAACATATCTATGAATGTTATATAATATTGTTTTACGAATGTCGATACAACAACATCGTATACATATTGTTCCCGACATTTACAACCAATATTGCAATTTGAACATTCTCCCCATGTCGATTCTGAAGCGGTTATGCAATATTGTATTTTCAAGTTAAACGGCATATCGGTTGGATATTGTTTTAACAATATTTGAAACATTATATTCACCCATCTTGATTGATATCATTTTATCTATATCATGCGGAAGATATCGTATACAATTTGCTCCTTACATTTATAACCAATATCGCGATTTGAATATTGTCCCCATGTTGATTCTGAAGCGGTTGTGCAATATTGTATATTTGAGTTCGACGGCATATTGGTTGAATATTGTTTCAACAATATTCGAAATATCATATTCACCTATCTTGATTAATATCATTCTATCCATTTCATGCGGAAGATATCGTATACATATTGTTTCCAACAATTATAACCAATATAGCAATTTGAACATTCTCCACATATCGATTCTGAAGGGGTTTTCAATGATTCAAATATGAATATCAATAACGGCAATTCAATATGTATCTTATATCGGACATAGAAGAGAAAAACAATATTGTATTTTCAAGTTCAATTGCATATCGGGTGAATAGTTTTCTAGCCATATTCAGAAAATAATATCATCTTATATTGGCTGATATGTGATTCACTATATCATGTAAGCAATATTGTTCACATATTGTTTTGAGAATACATATCGATATTGGAATTTCGATATTTATTCCATATTACGCACTCCTAAACCGATGTCGATAGATGGCGATATAAATGATTGGTAACGTACTCTCATTGCCGATCCGACGAGAGAATTTAAATATTGGCTCTAGACGATTGTGAAGTATTATAACCTGGAGTAGGGGTTAACCGTGATCAACAAGGCGGCTTCCCTAGGGCAAGGCCCTCCCATTGCACTCCGGCTGGGCTGACCTTTGTGATTATTCCTGATGCGAATAACTCGCAAATATTGGTATGAAAATATTCCACCAATATTTTGAAGACAACATAGCTACATAATGATTTTTAATAATGTACCAATATTCCCAACCAATATTGCACCAATATAACTTCACGAATATACCAGCAATATTGGTATGAGAATATTCAACCAATATTTCTGAGACAACATACCTTCATGATGATTTCCAATGATTCACCGATATTTCCATATATTACACCAATATTGCCGAATGTTCACCATCAATTTCTCGCCAATATTGATATTACATTTTGTGTCCGATATTACTCTACGAATATTCAACCAATATTAATATGAGAATATTCTACCCACATTTGGAAACTGATATTGTACCAATATCGCCGAATGTTCACATTTTTTTTCTCGCCAATATTACTTTCACAATATTTTGCCGATATTTTCGTAATATTGCACCGATATTGTCCCAATATATGTGTGCTACTTGGGTGACGACGAAAGGATGTGCTGACTGGGCTCGTCTAGTATGTCTTACTGGTATTGCTAGTAAAGGGATGATAGCAGAGATTTCCAAAGAACAATTCCCGTGGAAGTATCGACAGAGAATAAGTGAAAGGTCGCCGACCTTTCTACGGTGTTCCAATGATGTCAAAGAGTGAGTGAGTGTGGCGTCACCCACCAGGCGAATGGCTCTTCTCTGGATGGAATCTGAGAGCATCAGCGTATGTTTTGGTGCTGAACCCCATATGTGGGAACAGTATTCTGGAACAGGCCGTATCTGCGCTTCGTAGATCATGAGAAGCTGTTGAGGTGTGAAGTAGCTTTTCGCACAGAACAAGAATCCGAGTTTTTGTGAAGCAGTTTTTGCGATGGATCTGACATGATTATCCCATGAAAGAGTGTTGCTGATGGAAATACCGAGCATAGATATAGTAGGCTTGGTGGGGATGGTGATGCCAGACATTACAATATCGGGCATACTGTGTTCCGCCTTTCTAGAGAAAATACATGCTTGAGTTTTGGTGGCGTTGAATTCAACTAGATTGTTGGTTTCCCAGGCTGTGATTTCAGCACGGTCTTTATTGACAGCATTGACCTGCCTGCGCCGTGAGTTCTTAGTTTCCTGAGAAATGGAAATTCTGGAAGAGAATGCAGTATGGAGGGTACTATCATCTGCAAAGCTGTGGATGGGGCAAGTTGTTACTCCCAACAGATCATTGATATGAAGCAGGAATAATATTGGTGCCAAAATTGATCCTTGCGGAACGCCGGAATCGATGCCAATGGTATCAGACGATACACCGTCCACCACCACGAAGCGATCTGCCTGAAAGAAAACTCGATAAGAGATGGCATAGCTGAGGTGGTAAGCCGTATGATGGTACTTTGTGGAGGAGTCCTTCGTGCCAAACACGTGTTTTTTTAATGAAGCTTGCCATAAATGGGTAACGTAGGCAAGTTGATCTCCAGTAGATGTTTGGTGGCGAAAGCCGTATTGTCTATCTTTGATGATTCCTGAGCTCTCCAGGTATTTGATAAGCTCAATATTGATGGCTTTCTCCATCACTTTGGAGATTACTGATAACAGGGCAATGGGCCTGCAGTGGTTGGACTCTAGCTCAATTTACTATGCAAATTACATGCTTTCGAATTCTTTATCAATATCAATATCCGTTGGAGAAGATGTGATGAATTTCAATACATAACTCCCAATCGATGATTCTCAATCATTCGATGTTGAAGTGGATTCAATGACATCATGATATCATTCTGTCATGTGGAGGAACGGTTTTATTGGCTGATTAGGTGGTTCTGGTGGTTGTGTATGGTTGCACAGAAAGTTCTTGTGGTTATGTATGGAGGTCCAGGAAATTATGGTTATTCTGGTTCAGTGGCTCAGAAGAATTTCTTCTAGCTCTTCTTCTAGAATAAGATCCGCTACCTCAAAAGCGATCTTGTCAGCGGTTTCAGTGACTCCAAGATGTGGTTCTGTCATCTGGAAAGGCTATCCCAGGTAACAAGCTGACGTCATTTGTACGTCAATATCTTGTCATTTATGGTCATTGACGTCATATGACCTCAAAATGACGTCATTTTGACGTACTTAAACTGACGTTATATAGACGTCCTTGATATGTCGTCAATATGACGTCATCTGATGGTCATTTTCATGAATAATTATGACGATTATCTATTGAGTCATCTAAATCAATGAAAATTCATAATCAAGAAGTTCTCCATCTCTGTTATATGAAAACGTTTGTAGTTATGTTATATAACATATATTATTATGTCACTCATTATATATTATGCTTTATAATAATTTTTTCTTCAATCTGTGCGAGCTGTGTTTGTTTCGATGGTCTCTGAGATAATTGTTAATTATATACCTTCTCTGCAAAGTATTCTCCCTATAGCTATTAAAAATATCAGACCGAATTTCACGTCATAAAAAGCTTATAACGTTGTTATTCCGGAATGCGAATTCAAATCAGAGCGGGAGAGTGCGTAGAGAACTGTACTTGATTGGTCGGCACCTCGTCGGCACGGACCTTGCGCAGACATGCGAACGTCGACCGCCAGCGCCAAGCCAAGCCAAGCGGCCAAGCGCCAAGCAGTTGCCGGTTGCGAAATTGGTTGCGAATCGCCGTTCACTTCCGATTCACCGTTGCGGCCATGATGACCATGACAACAAAATAACAATACATAGAAGGCCATCATGATCATGTTATTCGGCTATATATGTGGTATGTGGTGTGGTGTGGTGGTCATACTTATTCATATTCATGTATCAAGTAGTAGAATTTGAGGATGGCAGCATGGTCATTATTTTAGACAAGTGGTATATGCCGAAAAAGCAGAATGTGAATTGGACGCCATTGAAGGAATACCATAAGGCTCTGAGAAATCTCTCGAGTGCATCATCCGAATGGGATATGTACCTAATCAAAAGAAAATTTTATGAAACTGGTAATTATAAGTAAAAGTAACTACCTATAATATTATTTTGTATTTAATGTAATGAAGGAATATCAATATAACTATACAAAGAAAATCTTATTCTTTCTGATAATATTGATACAGAAAATCGCGAAATAGCACAAAATAAACTGAAACGTGCAGAAGATTCCAGTGATATCAATAATCGTAAAGATCACGTCATTTTGACGCCATTAGGATGTCGTCATTCTGAAGCCATTAGGATTACGTCATTTTGACGACATGAAAATAACGTCATTCGACTTTGACTCAGAAGGTCATATAAACGTCATCATGACGTCAGGCCTGACGTGATAATGACGTACAAATGACGTCAGCTTGTTACCTGGGATCCTAGAAGGTCACATGCTGAAAATTTGGATTTGTTTGTTTGGAAGTGGTCCTGTCAACTGAAGAAGAGAAGCGAATTTAGTGGCTTTTGGAATGTGGTTCTGTTATCTGTGAAAGCAGTCCAGTAGCTCTAGCAGTAACTCTGAAGATTACTGTTCAATCTGAGTTGGGACATCTTGTAAATCACTGAATATGTCATTTGGGGATCATCTTCATCCAATCGGCAGTATACGGCAACCTAAACGATCACCCTGTATGCAAATTCGATTCTGAATGACAGCACCTCCAGTGGCGTTTTCATCACATTTCCTTTTAGAGATAAAAATAACAATTTTCACGTTTCGTCAAGGAAATTCTTCGTATTTCTATCAGGACTTTTCCGACCTGCTGAATGATTCAAATATATAGAGATATACCATTATCGGAAACTTCCAAAGCACAAAAAAAAATCGAAAGTCTGATTTCGAGAGGATTTAGGAATGCTGGAATATATAATCGGTGCGTCGATAGGAATTTAATATCTGAGAATCGTGAACCATTTTTGATATTTTGAATTTTTGTTCAATGAATCTTGCTTACTATGAAATCCACTGTCACGTCACGTCCAGTTTGGTTCAAAATGAAGGCATAAAATGAAAGAAGTCGATTTACATCATTCCTTCGTATCGAGTGAAAATATATGTATTTTCTATGAAATACATCAATCATAATAATCTGCATCATATAATTGGAATTTTTTTGTGAAACATTCGAGCATCATTGGATTTTTCTTTCCTTCCTTCAACTGTGAGAATACAGAAGGCTTTTGAGGATATCATCGATATGAACTTAAAAAAAATACGGCAGCGTGAACTTCAATATAATCAATGGTGTCGGGATCTAGAATGTAATGTACATTGTTCATAGGGTGGTCGAAATGGGAGATATTTTTATTTTGCTCCTGTTCAGTCATTTTTTAATCAAGCTCATTTTTTTTTCACGTGTCTTGAAAGCTGATGAGAGCAACCACATGAAATTGAAAACTTTCATGTGATAGAAGATACTCCGTATAGTTCTGGAACTGATTGAAAAATTATTCATCTACATCCACCATTCCTCCATTTGGACCATTTCTTGATGATTATTGGTACAGTTCGACCCGGTTTAGGGTGAATGTTCACTTATCAAAAACTTTACTTTGGTTATTTTATTCAATCCTGAAGCTCAGTGAAGACGGGTATAGGTTTGTTGAAAATGATGTTAACGATTGCTTTAACAGAGATATATACAAGTTGCTTCATTTCATATTGAATTGGTGATATGATATGAAAATAGTTATGATAAATATTGAAGAGGAACATTCTCAGATATATTTATGAACACAAAAAATGGATATATAAACAGGGTGTTACATAATTCAATACAAATATTTTAATGACATATTCCTGGGGTCAAAATAAGACTTTTTTTTCCTATAAACATGTGTCCTAAAATCCACCCCCTCCAAGCTACAGACATCGCAAGATGCGCAAAAAAAATTTTGAATATTACCCACGACTATCAATGATTACCAAACAGTATGCTGGTCTGGCTTGTACTGGCATCGTGATAGTTGAAACCCGCAAAACAGGTAGGTCGGTTCTCGTTTCATGTATCGTATAATGAATCATCTCAATCGTTCTATGGTTCATAAGATGGTTCTCTGCTTCAAATAATCATCATAATTTGAATTTTTCAAGTTAATGAAATGATTTAACGTTGTGATCGATCTAGTTGGAATGATATAAAAAGATCTTTATACCGAAATAACAGACAATTTTGTTGTTCCCAGTGGGTGAGTGATAATTTTGCCCTATCCCTAAAACAACTGTTACATTATAGCAACTGTTTTTCCTATAGTTGATTTTGGATTTCGAAATCTCTCTCTGGAGCTCTCGATTCACCTAGACCGCTTCGATAAATACATTGTGTTACTCCTGTCGTTTCGTCCCACACCTCGAATTTTATTATAACCGGAAATCCATCTGTCAAGTTTTTTATGGACCACCTTGTATTGATATTTCATCATCATATTTTATCTGGTTATTTTCACGAAGACATCATCATCTCTTCTCTCTGTAAATCATTTTTGTTTGTCGATGATGTATGTTATCCCTAGTTCGGAGTATTCCATTGAATAAACTCGAAAGAGAACACAAAATCCATTCCTGCACAGATCAAAACATGATGGATGGAAAACATCCGACTATATACAGCGCTCTATTTTGATAACAAGAGCTTTAATTACATTTCCGGATTTAGGATCGGAAGTTTTTCATTCTCGTGATGGAAATTCCATTGCATGGGAGATTCTAGTTGTTCATTGTTCGTTAACAAATTGCCATTTCCAGAACATCTGTTATAGACTTTGAAGATTAGTGATCGGATTGTCTAGTGAGATAGAGTTATGTTCCATGGTAGGTATATCGAGTTTTCGTGACAGATTCTAATAAATACATAAAGTTATGAGCATAACGTCCTATCGATCTGATTCATTGGTTTTCGACATTCCGACTAGTCCCACTGTTGTTCCAGAAGAGTTAATTATAGTAGGGAAGCCCAAGCGGAGATTTCGGGATTTACTCAAGCGCGACAGATTAACACAAGAGTGAGGTACGTAGTTTTTGAAAGGTATCAGATAAGTATAGATGTAGTTTTCATCAAGTATTAGATTAGTATAGAGGTCAGATAATTCATACGACGCTATAAAAGCAGATGATATTTTATCATTGCTCATGTAAGATGGAAGTAGAGGCCATGGCACCATATCATGAGCATATTTTCATATTGAAACTATCATTGGACACCAAAGATGTGTATACGACGCTATGAAAGTTCAGAGAACTGGAGATTATTTTCTGATCTTGAAAAATATCGACAATCTCTCGTTCCGTCATTCGCCCAACGCGATAATAAATACCTCGACGAAGATTTATTTTTATCAGACATTTTGGTAAGCGCAAACAAACAACTTTTGCATTCATTATTCAGATGACAAGACGGGTGACATTTAATTACCACGCCTGCTTGATTGAATGCATTTTGTCACTCAATCAAACCAGGTGAATTTTTTTCCCAAAACTTTCGGACCATACGTTATTTATATTAGTAAATCCCTATTCAGGCCCTTTGCCTCCCCTACTATTAAAAATGGTCAGATATTGAACTTTCAGCAAGTATCTCGAGAACTATCAATATATTTCTCATTATTTCCTTCCGTAACTCGATGAAAATTCATAGTATATGTGAAGAACGTTCCAAACGATAAGATTTCCAAAACATTTTTGGTGAATCTCATTGGGAAGTTTTGACTTTCATGCATTATCTCAAATAATTGGAGCCCCAAGGAATATCCATAATTTGAGAAGAACAATAGATTTTTCAAATTGTGAATTCGTTTATTCATTGTATCAGTTCCCTAAAGAAGAAACTTGCGTTAGTGAAACATGTTTCAATTATTTATCGTTCCATTTATATCAACAACACGGAACTTGATTATCACACTCAACAAACATTCACAAGGAATATGATGAGTCATCTGAAAGATACTACGTAGGTACTGTATTGAGAATTGCAACAGCTGGATAATAAATTGATGTATTCGTCATCACTGATGTGTATTGACAAATTTGGACGAATTGAGTTGAAATTGGTTCGGTCCTGCGTTACTTCTGGTTGAATATTTTCATCGGATTGATATTATTCGTTATTATTTGTCAAGGCCCCAGCTGGTTCACGTAAAACATCATATTTGAACAAATTCATTATTCAGATTGAAATTGTGCAGAGATGTGCAAGCATTTTTTCATATCATGATATATCACGGATGAATGGCGTTTTCCATATCAGATATATTGGGTTAATGGAGAATGAAATATTGTTATCGTTATTATTTGGAACAATGAGTTTCGTTCATATGTATGAATATTTCCATTGATGTGTTTGTATTATTTCCCCTTCTGAATATCGATCCGAATATAGAGTGATGAGTTCAATAATTGATATGAAATCAACAACACGAGGGTGTCTATAAGTATGAGAATATCAGATATCACGAAGAATAATTCTAGTTTTCGAGACATACTTTCGAGAACTCAGGAATAACAGTCACTGGGAAACGAACTTTGTCAATGAATATTCATTATTATGAGTAAACGAATTCCTCCCTCATTATCGGAACACTCCCCAGGCAACCAGATGACGTTTCAGTGACGTATTTTTAACGTCACTTGAATGATCAAGGTGACGTCAGTAGTTGACGTCGCATTGACGTGATAATGACGTGAATAAGTCACAGCCCAATGACGTCATATTACTCACGTCGTATTGACGTCATTCACTCACCAAACTGTGACGTCCTACTGACGTCAAAATGACGATTGAATTTGGCGATGATACGTAAAAAAGATTCCTTCAACATGTGTGATAAACACCACTAGCCTCTGATGACATTATATAATATTGCAGATTATTCATTGTTGAGTCTGCTTGGTGGGTCCCTCTTGAGTCATGTTCATTCAATCGCCTATTCAGCAGCGCCATCCTTCAGTACGCATCTCCATCAGAATGCAATCAGTTACTCGTATTTGTATCAAAAATTATGTAGTTTGTGTCGGCGAGATGTAAGCAAACAAAGAATAGTTTGATAGCAATAGAGAGGATGTTGGCGAATTTGGCTTCACTTTGTTGAATAATGTATATTGATGCATTCTTTATCACCCAACAAAAATCAAAATATCAAATTATTGAAAAATTTACTAAATAACGAAGCTCACCAAATTGGTACGTCACACCGACGTGATTTTTAGACGTCTCAGATACGTCACTGCAACGTCATAAGAGTAACGGTTTCAATATATGTATACCTAAATAATCATTTTTATATATACATAGCTTGTTGGTTTCCGAGATATACAGTGTGTCAAACTTTCTTAGAAAAAAGTTTTTCTACTACTTTTCGGGTATATTGATAATTAGAAAAAAACTTGCATGTTGATTTGCTTTCATGAGATATACTTCTGTTTCACATGATAATATATAAGTATCCATGGTTTAAAGAAGGTCTGGGAAAAATGGACGTCGACAGGACGTCCCTGCAACGTCATGAAACTGGCGTCTTCCTTTACCCATATAAGTGACGTTCACTCGACGTCGAAACGATGACGTGATTATAACTTCATAGAAATTACGTCATAGTGACGTCATAAATTGGTGTATGACGTCTCTGACGAAAAATCACCAATTAGGGACGTCACAGTGACGTGATCATTCGTCATCTGGTTGCCTGGGTCATTAATGATATGCCGTTAACATTTATAAATAAACGGTTCATAACCGTAGTAATGAAATTCTTCCAATTTCGTGAAAATATAATCAAAGATCATCTGTGAATATCATCTTTATTTTTCAATAACGATGAAATTTACTGTTTCAGGCAAAACACTCCCGAAAAGTCGTGTAAGTACACTTTTGCTCAGTTTGACCATGCTTTGGAAATGATTGCAGGAGTTTCATTTGAAAATAAGTGGACGTACAAATCAACATGGAAATGATTAATGACAGTTCTTCTTTTGAGTAATCGATATTTTCTCTTCCCATAATTTGAGGAAAAACCCAAAAATTACAGTTTCTCAGTTTGTAGATTACCGATATGACTTCTACCCACATTGTGCAGACGAACTTACACTGTTGTTTTAAACAGATAATGCTAATTTGATGACTTCTGCATTGGATGATCTTCCGTCTATAGCTGTGGATACGGCCCAATCTCCAGAAAATAAAAACATGTCTTCTATATTTCCCGGAACAAAAGGAGGAACATTATGTATCACTTACTTATATAATGGGGATATACTGGGTGGTCCATTCAAGTTTATTCACCCTTGATATCCCTCAAAAAAATTGAATACAAAAATTATGGAACACGTCGATTTATATTTGGGGGAGGACACCATCTGACGCAAAATGAATATTCCATATTTCTACCCTTTACTTTCCAGAGCCGCCCATGATAATTTGAATGAGAAATGAGGGTTGTGTTATACATCATTGCATTGGTACTATGTTTGTGACATTGACAGTGTAAAGTTTTTGAATTCCAACAAGGCGTTTTCGAGATATTTGAGTTCAGATGATATGTTTTCAATGGTCTTCAAATGAATTTATTTATTTATTTATTTATTTATTTATTTAATGAGAATGGGATACAAACAGGCAGAAGCTCAAAACTGTATACACTAGTTACGCAGAATACTCTGATACTTACATTTCACAACGTTAATATCACAATAATATTAAACATTTAGTACCTGAAAATAAAACAAAAATAAATTCCGAATTCATATCAATCACACGAATATATGGTTTCTGATGAGTGCCCTGAACTCATTCAATGATGTACATTGTATATCTACGTTGCTGCAGTATTTATTAAAATTATCACTCATTCTACTCATTGGCGAGTGCAGTCCCAAATTGGTATGACAAAAATTGACATTCAAAAACATTTTAAGTCTCGTGGGTCTAGACGGTACATGGAATGATATGAGAGATAACAACATAGACGAACTAAAATGATTCCTCATTATTTTATAGATGAATAATAATCAGACATATTTCTACGTTCTATGAATTTATGGAATGAATTATTGAATAGGTATCTACAACGAATTTTCAAAATCTGCTTCATTGACCCTAGACAGTGGTAGAGTCTATTTGCAAATTTTTGTTGCACATTCCAAGATGTTTATCTGACATTCAATCCTAATTCTTCTTTCCAAATCGTTCAGGTCAATTGGTCTCGTTTTATAGATAAAGTTTTTCTAATGACTCAGAAATTAATAAGAAAGAATTTGTAGCAGCAGTGTTTTGTGATTTGTCGAAGGCATTCGACTGCGTGAATCACAGAATACTCTTGCAAAAGCTGAAAGCATATGGCTTCAGAGGTACTACTTTGAAATGGTTTGAGTCATACCTATCAAATCGTTATCAGATTGTCAAAACAAACCATTACTCGCAACTTCATTCCATTAGCTGTGGTGTACCTCAAGGTTCGGTACTTGGACCTGTGCTTTTCTTATTATACATCAATGACATGGCCAATTTGAATATATCAGGTAGTTTCACTTTATTTGCCGACGATACTACCATTCAATGGCATGACAAGAATGAGGCTAAACTATTTCAAACCATTTCTAGAGATGTTGACTGCATTAAAGAATGGTTTGATTCAAATTTACTATCATTTAATATCTCTAAAACAAATATACTATGCCTCCGTTGCAATCTGCCTGCACTGCTACTAGGCAATGATACCATAGAGAGTAAAGAGAATACAAAATTTCTGGGACTACAGATTGATGCCACATTGAAATTCGATAATCACATCTCAAGTCTTAGTAAAAAGTTGGCTTCGGGATGCTATGCCATGCGAATCATTTCCAACAATTTGGGATATACTGCTACCAAGTCAGCTTATTATGCCCTTATAGAATCCCATGTAGAAAAACACTTTTTAAAGTAATTTTCACTCTACAGAAAAGAGCCGTTAGGTACCTGTGTAAAGCAAAATTTAGAGAATCTTGTCGGCCTTTGTTTGCACGTCAAGGTATTCTTACTCTCACTTCACTTTTCATTGTAGAATCAGTCAGCGTCATTCATGAAAATAAAACAAAATTAAAAAATAATACAACAGAACATATAACCCGGCAACAAAATCATCTGAAATTACCTTTACCATCGACTACCCTGATCAAAGACTCGGTTATATATAATGGACTGAAGATGTATAACCACCTACCTACCTACGTAAAGGACATTAAAGATCATAAAATATTCAGGAAGAGTCTCAAACAGCTATTTTCTGAAAAGGCTTACTATGAATTGAAGGAATATTATAGTGATGTGTTTTAGTATTCGTCTTAGAAATGTGAATCGTTATACCACATGATGATCCTTCTCATGCCATATTTTATCTTTTACATTGTTTTAAATTTTTATTATTGTATGTTACGTACTTATGTTTTATCTTCTCTTTGTCTACAAGAGCTTCTTCTTCTGACAATAAAGAATATTCTGATTCTGATTCTGACAAATCATTTAGTCCGGCAAACATGCTGTCCATTCTGTTGGTCCAATACGACCCATCCATTTGTTCGGGAAATTTTGGGATAATCATCCTTTCATAGACCTCGATGATGATGATGATGATGATGATGGAAATCTGTTGGCAGGCGAGAGAATGGCTACCCCAATATTTCCCAAAAAATTCAATAGGTCGTATAGAGGACCAACAAAATGGCCAGCACGCTCGCCTCACATGGCACCCAATGATTTTTGTCTTTATAGTCATTCGAAATACGTTATTAAGTAATCGATATCTGAACGATGAGGAAAAAAGAATGAGGGTTGAATACCATGCAATAACAATTTCCAACATTTGTAGTCAATAACCATTCAATGATTCATTTCGTACATTCGATTACTCACAATTGAAGAACATACAATTTGAACTCGGATATCTCGAAAACGCCTTGTTGGATTCAATAACACTTTGCACTACTATTTACTATTGTCAGAATTGAATTACATTTGCAATGCTGTTTAACACGACCCTTAATCCATATTCAAATTATTGAGTTGGTTGATTTTGAGTTGAAGTATGGATTATTTATTCCGCGTCAAACGGTGTGCCCCTCTAGATAGAAATAGACGTATTTTGATTTTTTTTTGTGAAATGATTCTTCTGACAGATATCGTGGGTGAATATTCTCAAATGGACCACTCGGTATATCGACTGATTCAAAAACTCAACATAAAACATTGCAACAGATCACTCCACGTAGTGGTGAACTGTAGATCGTCTGATACCATTGCCATCAATTCTGGCATTCCACAAGAATCAATTTTGGCCATCAACATTGTTCCTTCATATCAATGATCTGTTGGGAGCAACCACTTGCACTTTCCACGGTTTTGCAAGTGATTGTACCCTTCATACTGCGTTCTCTTCCAGAATTTCCATTTTTTCCCGGGAAACTAAGAACTCATGCCTGGGGAACCAACAACCTAGTTGAATTGAACGCCGAGAAAACTCAAGCCTGTATTTCCTCTAGGAAGGCGAAACTCAGTATGCCTGATATAACAATGTCTGATACCAACATTCTCACCAAGTCAACTATATCTTTGCTCGGTGTCTCCATCAATAATACTCTTTCATGATGGGATTATCATGTCAGATCCATCGTGGAAGCTGCTTCACAATTTTTTTATTCCTTGCGAAATGCTACTTTACAACTCAACAGCTCCTCATGATTTACAAAGCACAGATACGACCTGTTCTAGAATACTGTCCTCACATATGGGGTTTAGCACCCAAACATACTCTAATGCTCTTAGGTTCCATCCATAGATGGGCCGTATCCACCTGGTGGGTGATGCCAAATTCACTAACACTTTGACATCATTGGAACACCGTGAAAAGGTCGGCGAACCTCAACTTTTTCATAGATACTTCCACAGGAAATGTTCTTCAGAAATCTCTGCTATCATTCCACGACTAGCAATACCAGCCAGATGAACTCTACAAGTGCAGTCAGCACATCCTTCCGTTGTTAACCTCGAAATATGTCACTATCAAAACTTGTTTCTCTTTAGAACGGGAATGCTCTGGAATTCCATGTCTAGGGAAGGATATCCAAGTACTTAAAATCTCCAAAAGTTCCAAAATTCCTACCTCCTCTCCCTATCGCCCCTAGGTATTTCGAACATTATAGGGATTCTGATTCGTGCGCACCATGCGATAAAAAAAACAACGAGAGGGAAATATTTTCGAGAAAATGATACTTCAATACAATCAGTATAACTGGCAGTATAATCAGTGGCGTGTTTAGAATCTCGCTTTAGGGGAGGGGTTGGGGGCAAGGCAAAAATAAAAAATGTTGTCAAAATTTGTCAAGATACATTGACGAATAAAATTAAACGAGACACCAGAACAACCATTTTTTTTTTAATTTGGCTGAGCAATGAACGAACATGGAAAATAGCATACTTATGAATTTTTTTATATCAATATTATTTCAACCTGACCATTCTTTGAGGCTCATTCGTGTGGCTTTGCTTGTGGCGAACCTATTCATTACATTTTCAATATTCAAATCAACTTCTTTGTAAATATTAGGTAAAGTTAGACCATTCAAACGCTCTTCACCCATGGTTGACCTTAAGTGGGTTTTCAAGCGCTTTATGGTTGAGAAGCTCCTTTCCGCTGTTGCCGTTGATACAGGTAGAGCCACAAATATTTGCAGTAAAATCTTTATTGCAGGGAACAAACTCGCCCCAAAACAAAGTGCTTCGATTGCTGTAGAGGGCAAATCTGGTTCATTCTCCCATCTATTTTGCCACATTATTATTTCAGCTCTCAGTTCTTGTTTTGATATGACTCGAGATGACTCATGCAAAGTTACCACCGCCATCAACTACTACCTAACTCAGCGACTCTACAGTCTACAGCTAACTGAAAACTTTGAACAGTAAACGCTGATCATTTGGCAGCTACGTGATCGCCACCGATTATATGAACGGAAACGGAAACACGATCGCCACCGAAGAGAATAATATTCTTCTTCTCAACTGTTTTCACTTCAGGTATCAACTAACGATTCAACGAGTTTTTCAGTGTATAAAATATCTACACCGTGTATAGCAAAAAACAATCATCATTTATTAATTATTGAATGGTGGATTTCTATAAATATCAAAGAAGACTGGATATTTCGGAATTTTCGTGTAGCCTGATTTGGAGGGGCCCGGGCCCCTCTGCCCCTCCCTTTGAACACGCCACTGATTATAATTGAAATTATTCCAAATTAGTCCTATATTCACACAGTGAGTGAACATTAGTCTCAAACGGTTCTTTGCAAAGTGAAATATGAATACAGTATTCACTTGAGGGACTCAATTAATTCTATAGCTTTTTTATAATTGACTCGGTCGTTACTTGATGAAAGTCCATAGTAATTGTGAAAAAACTTCATAGACGATGAATTCTTGACAACATTCGCTAAAACAGTAACTTCTTCAAGTGAAATACTCTGAGTTAGCAAATTATGCCTCGTTTCTTTTCATCTATGTATCATTTTTATATGGCGTCATTTGTTTATGAAAGGGCCACGCACACATTATATGGAAAAATGTCTTTCGGTGAAAATGGCTGAATTTTTGATATGTTGTAACTGAAGTCATTCTGAGTAAAAGACTCCATTGAGCCAACTCGATCGTATGACCAGTTTCGGCGCTAGAGGGTGAAACAACACGAATCTCGTGATATGTATTCACCCATGGACGTATAAACGTCCATGGATTCACCACAAAATGAAGATCAGATATGCAGTAGGGAGCTATTGAGATTGGTTGAAGGTAAGTATGTTTCAAGGGCACAGAGATGATGCAGTAGCCTTTTTGAAGGGTGGTCTTCAGAGAATGCGAATGCAATCGCCTACGATCAATGACCATTGATCAGGATGAATGTTGACCGAAAAAAAAAGAGAATTCATTATGAATACAGAGTGATCCAAATATCGAAAGACCCAATATGTCCTCTGATGTTGATGTTCTCTGAACCCTATTCTCGAAATACAACAAGGAGGTTCACGTACATTCTCGTCATCACTCTCTGTTCGTTTTGCCATTATGAAGTGGAATTGAAAAGGATAATGACGAAATGTTGACCAATGTTTCATTGATGTGCATTATCAGGGTGTGTGTGTGTGTGTGTCCACGATGTTGTCCCCTCCTAGTGAACTCTTGATCGGCTGGGATTTTTTATTGTTGTTAACGCCCTGCGTTAATTTAGAGTGTAAGTTAAAAAAATATTGTTTTTTTTTCATTATTATTATTTTTTTGGTTTGTTTATCATAATCACGTGAAATATCAATTTTCATTTGGGGTTGAAATATCAATTCATTCGCACTGAAAATAGTCAATGGAAGAATACTCTCATTCTGCATCATCTTCATCCACCCTCGTATAGTCAAAATTCGGTCATTTGTTCGGCCGACCGAGAAGATGCCGATTTGACGGACGTTGAGATACATGATCAGTATCAGCTCGTGACTCGTGAAATCAATCTCAGTGGAAAACACTCGCTCTCTCTCTCTCTCTCTTTTTCATCAATTTGACGGTTCGCAACTACATCGATTGTTCGGGAAATTCGAACCAAATATCAGTGTCTCCAACCAAAACCATACTAGCTAAGGTCCTACGATGGTCGATACTTCCCCTTCTGAGTAAAAGCAAATCCTTTTGAACAGGCATAGAGTGAGTAGAAATAAAGAGATTCAGGGGCAGACCCACCCCTGAAACCCGCGGAGACACCCCCACCCCCTTCTCGAAGGGGTGGTGCGCACAGTTGCATATAAATATTATTTTCTCAAAAACGGTGAGAGATAGAGATTTGCGATTTACGCCATTCGAAAGAAAATTGAATTTTACATCTGATAGATATTTTTTGATTGATCAAAAATCTCAATGTCAGCTCCCAATAAAAAATATATGGGAGGAGGAAGTTCTAGGCTGTCATGTTTTTCCTCATAACTATTAAACTGTTCAAAGAATCGAAAAATTTAATGAGAGAAAAAATGAAGCTTGCAGTTTTTTCTATCGAACGATATATATAAAGTTGGAGATATTTATATAGAGAAGGCATCCAGTGGCGTACGAAAACATGCGCGTTTGGTAGAATAATGTGTGAAAAATGATAAAAAATACCTACCTACCTACCGTTGGTGCATGCAACGTGAGAAATAAACATTTTACTATATGACGTGAGAGGAAGAAGTTGATTTACTCATCACACAGACAAATAATTAGGTAGAATACTACTTGGATTCAATAAGGAATGTGGAAAATCTAACAATAAGGGTACAACAATTTAAACATTTTTATTGTAATAAAAACAATCTAAAAGCATTAAAATTGACTCATCAACTCCGAAAACTACATAAAACAATCTGAGAACATGAAAATTAAGTCACCAAATCTGAAAATAAAATAAAACAAATATAAAATCATGTACTACAGCGCTTATTGCAGCATTCCTTACAGGTACATAATTGTGTACATTTTAATTTCCTCAGGAAACATTTGCATTTATGATCACAAATTTTACATTGGCATTTAATCATTATATTATCTGTTTCCAATCTTTCGTTCTTGATAGTTGTCCAGAGTGGTATCCATTTTTCTTCTTCCAATGTCCATCTTCATTCGGATCATATACCTTCAAAACATATGGTAATCCGTTCCAGGAAACCTCAACTGAATTATTCGCTCTAGATAGTAGAATTGTCGTGAATGACGAATGTTTGAGACTGTTATTAGATAAAGGCGTTCATCAATGCAGAGAATTTTTCCATGATAGGTTGATAACATTCACTTCAAGAATAAAAAAAATAAGCAGAATAAATCAAGTAAAGTGAAAGAATTGAAATCAGATGTTACTTTATTCAGTAGAATTTACGTTGTGTCACAGAATAGAGATGGTGACCTGAATTTTTTTTTTCAAATTTGAGAATCATCCTTATCCACCCTAACTCGCTCAACTTGGTCAAATGTACCATGGCAGGGAATCAGATTTATTACGATGCTTAGACAAATACATAACAGTTGAGAGTATACCAACTGATGTTGATGCTGTATTGATTGATGGTGCCGCATTAGTACATATACTACAACCCAAGGCTTGCTGTACTTTTCAGGAATATATCTCTCTTATTGTAAAGCCTTATATTTTAAGAATTTTATATAGCTCTAAGAGGATTGATGTAATCTGGGATATTTATATTGATAAGAGCTTGAAGGCAAGTACAAGAGAAAAGAGGGGAAAAGGGACCAGGAAATTGGTAAGAGAAAGCACCAGCATTTCACGAAATTGGAATGACTTCTTGAGAGACTCGGAAAATAAGAAACAATTGTTCGATTTAATTTCCAACCACCTCAAAGACATGCCATTACCCGAGAATACAGTAGTAGTATGTAATACAATTGAGGAAACACTTTACAATAGTGGATCCCTAGGAATCAATAAAATAACTGGTATTTCAAACCATGAGGAAGCTGATACTCGGATTTTTGTTCATACTCAAAATTGTATGGAAAATAATTTAAAAAGAATCTTGATAAGAACTGTGGATGTGATCATTCTCGCAATTTTCTATCAGTATCAGCATCAAGAGCAGGATATTTGGATAGAGTTTGGTGCGGGAAAGAATATGAAGTACATTTCTTGCGTAGAAATTTCTGATAAATTGAAAGAGAAATGCTTGGGTCTGCCAATGTTTCACGCTTTCACTGGGTGCGATGTAACATCAGCCTTCTTAGGAAAAGGAAAAAGAAAATGTTGGGAAGCATGGTATGTTTTTTCTGCCGTAACAGATGTATTCATAGAGCTGACACTTCGCCCTAAACAACCTGATGAAAATCAGATACATATATTAGAAAAGTATGTCATATTTTTGTACGATAAACATTCAGAAGCGGAAAACTTAGATGTTTGTCGAATGGACTTATTTACAAAAAAAATAGGTCTATTTAAAATCTTCCACCCACATTCAATGCACTTTCATTACACGCCAGAAGATGCACTTATCAGGGAGGCCATATTTGGGCCAATTTAGCTAGTGCTAATTTGGAATTACCGCGTCCCTCCCAATGGGGATGGACATTGGAAGAAGAAAAATGGATACCACTCTGGACAACTATCAAGAACGAAAGATTGGAAATAGATATAATGATTAAATGCCAATGTAAAATTTGTGATCATAAATGCGAATGATTCCTGAGGAAATTGAAATGTACATACACAATTATGTACCTGTAAAGAATGCTGCCATTAGCGCTGTAGTACCTGATTCCATATTTGTTTTATTTAATTTTCAGAGTTGATTAGTTAATTTTTATGTTTTCAGATTGTTTCATGTAGTTTTCGGAGTTGATGAGTCAATTTTAATGCTTTTAGATTGTTTTTATAACAATAAAAATGTTTAAATTGTTGTACCTTTATTGTCAGATTTTACACATTCCTTCTTGAATTCAAGTAGTATCCTACATAATTATTAGTCTGTGTGATGAGTAAATCAACTTTTTCCTCTCACAAACGGTAGGTAGGTAGGTATTTTTTATCATTTTTCACACATTATTCCACCAATCGCGCATGTTTTCGTACGCCACTGGATGCCTTCTTTGTATATATCTTCAACTTTATATATATCGTTCGATAGAAAAAACTGCAAGCTTCATTTTTTCTCTCATCAAATTTTTCGATTCTTTGGGCCGTTCAATAGTTATGAGGAAAAACATGACAGCCTAGAACTCCCTCCTCCCATATATTTTTTATTGAGAGCTGACATTGGGATTTTTGATCAATCAAAAAATATCTATCAGATGTAAAATTCAATTTTCTTTCGAATGGCGTAAATCACAAATCTCCATCTCTCACCGTTTTTGAGAAAATAATATTTATATGCAACTGTGCGCACCACCCCTTCGAGAAGGGGGTGGGGGTGTCTCCGCGGGTTTCAGGGGTGGGTCTGTCCCTGAATCTCTTTATTTCTACTTACTCTATGCCTGTTCAGAAGGATTTGCTTTTACTCAGAAGGGGAAGTATCTGACCATTTTTGGGCTTGTAGGCACTATACTATACAGTCCACTAGCTCAGAAGAATGGGTGGTTGCAACCCCCGGGAATGCTAAGGAGACGGCCGGCTGCATAGGATATAACTTCCAGGTAGGTCCGATACTTGGCAGAATTTTGACTTTTTTCTTAAATGCAACCATACTTCATTCTCTCATCAGCCACATTTGGTCAATTGTTTTCTGTCCAAATAGTAGTTGAGTGCTACATATCCAACAGGAAATATTGATTTTGAAGTTTTTTTCAAATGAAATGAAGGGTCCAGTGTATACCCCATTACTTCATTCGAAACGTCTTTCATTTATCTATGAGACACCATCAGCATCTATCATAAAAATGTGATTCTCATGGTTTTTCCCGAATAAATTGAAAGTTTTATGATTCTCCATTTTCCTATATACTATTATGATATGAAACATTCATTACAATGAATGTTATGATAATTATTGATATCAATCTATATTTCATCATGATAGACCTTGCATGTGAAAGCTGCCACTGTGAGGAATTGATTTTCAATGGATAATTCCGGATTCAGCTGTTGACCTCTGTTTTGAAGCATCATGAATCATGTCAAGAAGTCGATTCATTTCAACCTGGTTTCTAGACATCATCTCCACCCACTTGTATTGAATTATTGAATTAACCATAATTGTTATTTAGTTGAATTTCAAAATCGAGAATGTATATGTATCTCGCTGCACCTTATCTTTGGTTAAATAAGGAAATAATTTTACTTGATGAAACCCTTCTGTTAGCTTTTGATGAAAATCACCTAAGGAGAGTCGGGGAAAGTTCGATATCTGGTACCAACGAGAATATTTCAAGAGTAGATCGATCCAGCATCTCTTTAGACAATGGAGCTTCTGCTCTTTGCATACATTCTGTGGCGTGATACCTTCAATCATTACTGCTCTAGCAATACTATATGAAATCTCCAAGATTGCAGATACAGTGTATGAGAGTGGTACGACTGAAAATTTTAAGAATTTGTCTCTGTTTTCAGTTGACATTTTCTTCATTGTAGGAAGGCTAGCATTTCATTGTTGATTCAATTCTCAGATAGATGTTCAGAAAATGAGACCATTGGCGCATATTCCCACCATCCCTTTCTAATTCATCCCGCAGAATTTATGCATCATTAGGTATTCCTGGAATTTGTCCAAAGTCCAGCTTTGGAAAGCTTTGCCAAAGGAAGTATTTTCACCAAAAGAAAAAACAGACATTCCAATATTGACCTGCCTTTTCCTCCTATATACCTCTTATAGGTATTTACAATGGTTCTTGAACATAATAGGGATTCAATTTAGTGCGCTGCAAGAGATAGAGAAAAATAATCATTTGTGATTCCATCAAATGACTGTAGATCGCATACATACAGATTCACTGAACATCAACTTGAGAATTTGGGAATCAGGTACCAGGTTGAAATGATCGAATTGATGGTTAGCTGTAGTTCCTTTGGTAGGTATGCTTGATATGAGATTAACATCAGATATTCCAGTTCTCAACTATTCTACCAAATACATACCACTTTATAGAGTTTCCTTTTATATTGATGCTATCTACAATATATACACTGGCTTAATATATATTTTACAATTGCATTATTTTTTCGAATTCCTCTAAAAAAACATGGATTTTTTGGAGAGTAGACAGAGAGTGATGACTTGTGTTCGTGAATCGTCTTGTTGTATTTCGTAAAAAAGGTTCAGAAAATGACATCAGAGGACATATTGGATCTTTTGATATTTGGATCACTCTGTATTCATAATATATTCTCTTTTTCTTCGATCATCATTCATTCTGATCAATGGTCATTGATGAACTCAATAAATCAACCAAGCCTGGTAGGCGATTGCATTCGCATTCTCTGTGCCCTTGAAACATACTTACCTTCCACCAATAGCTCCCTACCGCATATCTGATCCAAGGTTGGTAGAACTGATGACTATTTTGTAGAGGAAGGTTGCCTCGATCGCACCCCGCGAGTAACCTTGAGTAACTCATGACGTAATATGCCCTTTCTTTTGCACGAAAAGTGTAGCACTCTCGTACACTTCGTGTATGATATGTACGCCGGCGATTGGCCGGCGCAGAGTTGACAGTTGTCAGTATTTTCGAATATTTGAACCATTTTGAACTTAAAAATGTAAAAATGATAATTTGTTCGGTCACTTCTTGCTAAAATTCGTACAAGTGTAATGAGACTAGTGAATTTAGTTTGTGTTTCCATTAATTTCCATAAGATGAGTCTATTCGTGAGAAATGGATTCAATTTTGTGGACGTAATTTTAATTCATTCAACATCAAAACTTGGCGAATATGTTCTGCCCATTTCGATGTCGAGGATTTTGAACGACACAAGCAGAATTGCTAAATCACACACCAAAGAGAAGAAAACTCAAGGTAGGAATCCCATCAATAATACCAAATACAACAAGAGAAACACCATAAGTATGGAAGTTTGGAAAAATGATCAGAACCAAACCAGTTGTGAATGTTGAGATTCTTGCTGAACGGGTAAAATGGACATCAGAAGATATCACACGTGTTTTCAAGTTGAGATATTTGAGCAAGAGTACGTTACCCAACGAAGAGGAGCTTTGTTTATTTGAGAGATTCCTTGAACTATCCTTTATTATAAGTTCACTCATGATAGTAGTGTTATTTTTCATTAATTTTGTTCAGAATCATATTTTGTTATTTTTTGACTACAATATAATCAAATAATGAAATACTATTTCCTCTTGTATTTTCTATAGGTATCTAGGAAAGTTTGTTAATTTTTCAGAATACAGAGTTATATTGATAAAATAAGTGATCTGTTGTGTACGAATATTGGTCCACTGCTACTACTTCTGGATCATCAGTTGATTATTCTTATATTTTCTGTAGTTTCTTGTTCACATTATCTGATTTGCAGGATATTTATAGGATGAGTAGGTTCATAATCAATGCATAAGTAATCACTAGCTCCATAATTATGCTCCATACCTCAAAACACACATACCTGGTACCACGACCTGGTAAATAGCCCCTGGAACAAAATTTCAGATAGGTATTCCTCTCTGTACTTTTGATCCATCCAAAATTGCCTTCTCATTTCGAAGATTGAAGGTATTATACAGAAGTATATGTAAATATCCATATTTTATAATGGTACTTACTTATAATTATACACTATAAATTAATATAAATATGCTGAGCAGACCAAAAAGTTTGTATCATGTTTGTATATACTCTATTTGGTAAACAGTAAACATTTCATGACATGTAGCTTTAAGGTTGACAACTTGTCGTCTTACTGCCTGTGACGTCACGAGTGACCGTTTCCCCCCTTGCCGCACTATCGATCGAGGCAACCTTCCTATACAAATTATAATCAGTTCTACCAACCTTGATCTGATCTTTATTCTGAGGTGAATCCATATCACGGGATTTTCATATTTTTCATTGAGCTTCGCAATCTCGAAAATACACGAAATTCGTGTTGTTTCACCCTCTAGCGCCGAATCTGGTCATACGATCGAGTTGGGCCAATGGAGTCTTTTACTCAGAATGACTTCAGCTACAACATAACAAAAATGCAGCTATTTTCACCGAAAGACATTTTCCCATATAATGTGTGCGTGAACGGCGTGGTCCTTTATCTTTGACGCAACTATTGTCAATCATTAACAAGGTCCGATTTCCAATACACCCAGGTAGCACATGACGACTATATGACGTCTAATTGACGGCATCACATTCGGCCAAAAGACGTCTTTATTTCAACAAATGCGACGTACAAATGACGTAAGTAAGACACATCCACATGACGTCATATTTCAAAGTCTTTTAGACGTCAGTATGTGTTTTCAAATTGGACCTTGAACTGACACTACTGACCAATTTCAGATGCAATAAGACGTCTGGTTTTTTATAAAATTTTGAGGTTAATGGTTATAATCTGGTGAGGAAGTTAATCATTTGTGCTATAAAATAAATTTGCTACGAATGAAGATTTTATTAACAAGATAGTAAAGTAAAGTATTACATATAGTTGAAAATTTCAGCGTCGATGGCTCCCCTTCACAGAGAGCTCTTTTGTATGTTTTGATGTCTTTAAATGGCGGCCAAAACACTTCCTTCTTCAACGGCGTCAGCCAAGTTTCGTGAACAACAGCTACACTGTTGCTTCCACTGTCATCAAATTGTATTACACAATACATCCTGAATACTTTCACGTGAAAAACAGACTGTATAGAAATACCACTCAAACACTCAATATTTTGACATTCTTAACAAATCCAATGGCACAGACTGAGATGTTTATAATTATAAACATCTCAGCACAGACGCCGTTCACAAACAACACCCATTCGAACATGGACGATAGACAATGAACATGAACGGGAACGCACCATGCACGATGCAAGCTTGACGCTGAACCACAGAACGGACCGCTGAGCGGCACTAACGCCACTAACGGCAGTCGCGAGATGGTCGCGAGTCGCATACGCAATCTCTTCGCGTAATTACTTGATCGCCATTGGCCATCTGGTCGGTAAGTGAGAATTGTCTTTGGCGCTAAATTTAAACATTGAAAATCAAGGGAAGCCTATGGAATAAAATACATTTTTATCATACATTTATACAGTTATTTACTTAGATAAATTAATTAATTTATTTTATAACTTCGTTTTCGTAATAGTAATAATAATAATGATAATGATAATAATACCCAAAAAAATATGGAGACCATAGATTGACGTCTATACGACGTCAAACAGTGGCTGTCCATAAGACGTCACATTGATGACGTCCGCATGACGTCATAATTTGGTCCAAAGACGTATGAGACCAAAAAAGACCTTAGATAGCGGTCCTATAGACGTCACATTCGTCAGTCTGGCTACCTGGGCAGCATGATTCACGGAATATTAGAGCGTGTTTATACAGCATTTTGGATGAAATGAGAAATAAGATCAAATAATTCAATGAATAGAAAATGATGGAAGTAGCTCATACGAAGAAATAAAATGAAATAGTTATCAAGAATCAACCACTCAATCAATAGAATCACGAGTTTGGCGAGACTAATGATAGATGGCATTTGAAATGTGGATTGTTTTGTGTGCACAGAACTAAAAAGTTTCGTGTTTGTGCATGATGTATTAGTATTGACTGAATGTATGACATAATGAAAGTAACACAATTGATGCTAGCAGACTCTTTTGATAATGCAGTGCAAGGCTATTCAACTCTATAAGGTTGCCTCATATTGTTCTGGCCTGACGTCACTGTTTTCCCAGTCGTCTTTTGTCGAGCGGCAAAATGAAAATGGCGAAGGTGATAAACAAAACAAACTAATTTAGCATTGTGCAATCCAGTGAATTTTGATGAATTTTAAAGTTTTCCAGTATTGTATTTACGAGATAGTTCACTGTTTTCCCAAAATATGCAGCAAGTACAGAAGACTGTGAAAACAGAAATCTATAGAAAGATATGTTCAGGTCCTCAGTGCTCCTATTGTACAGACACATTACAAATCCATCAGGTCTGATTTCTGTTGGCATTTAAAGATATGGAAGTTGAGCTACTGATCAAGCAATTTTTAATATAGAAAATTTTATTGGGAAGTCTGAACCTAATGATGGAATCATGGTGGATAAGGGCATGCTGACAAGGGATGTGAAGAAAAATTCTTGAAATCTATATGGCCATTATTTCTGAGAAAGAAGAAAAAATAACTGAAGAGGATTTCCTACTGGATAAATCGAATGATTTTAACCAAATGGTTTTAATCAGTATCAATTTGGAAAATATTATTGTTTGAAAATGAAATGATAAGAAAATGAATCAATAAAGAAGTTATTATCACTATTCATTCCATTTTATCAATGCAATAAAAGTGCAACATAATGGAAATATCTTTAAGATATCTTCCTATGAGATTAACAAAAAATGTTTCATAAAATCAACTGAAATTTCTATGTAAGTTTTAGAATTCAGAAGAATTATACGAGAAAATGAATTTCTTTCAAGTTCAACAGGGACATTTTAGGGCCATTATTCCCAACTAAATTTATCTATAATAAGTGTGTCCTATCAACTAAAGGCATTGTTCCACAAAATGTTCTGAACCATTTTTTCTGCCTGAAAATTTGAGAAAATAATTGGATTTGAATGTTATATACATCATTTATCAGACCTCTATGTAAGGACCTCAGTATGGACACTTATTTCAATTATTTCCATGGTCTTCCTTCCTGAAAAGTAATTTCATATGGAGAAAATCCCAACCATGGAAAATATTATTGAGATATGAATTTGTTTGCATGATTCGAAATTCGATATTATTTTCAATGAACATTTTGAATGGGCTTTGGATTCATATTAAACTCCATGCTGAACAAATTTATTTGAAGAATCCTTTGGAAAGAAGAAGTTGATTGTCTTTTTTATGTTGTGACCAGCCTTGAATAATACTACATCATATCCTTCTTTCGAAGATATCTTCAGTCTTCTTGTCACCATGTTTCCAACTAAAAAAAATGTGTTCTGTTTGTTCTAAAATTTGTGCTATCCGTCATTCGGTTGCCCCCTTACGAGCAACCCTCAAAAGTCTTCGAAAGTCTTGTGCGAGCAAGGAATGACGGGGGCCTTACCTTTTAACGTGTGATCCCAAACACTTTCTTGGGCCATCAGAAAAATTTCTGCAGTCGACGGGGATCGAACCCACGACCGGCAAGCGAATGCGAATTAGAATATAGACACTCTGTCCGCACGGCTACCTGGCCACCCTAACTAAAGTCTGAAATTCGCGATTCTTTCGAATTCAAATTCAAAAATTGTTTCTATCCATTTGACAGTGACACAAAACGAAATCTACAATCACACGGCGGGGTAACAGTGACGTCACGCCCCTCCGCGCACCCCCGCACCCTAATGCTATACTATGAGGTAACCTTATAGGAGTTGAATGCAGTGGACAATGGTTTTCCAAATGAAGTGATTCCATGCAATCTCCTGCATGGCGCACCCTTCGACTGGATAGCTATAAATGCCAGATCAATAGTGGGATGACTGTATCATTACATTCAGAGGTACTGATATATATGAGTACTAATATTATTTACTACTGAATTGGTGTGTATTTACTGCAAAGTAATAGGTAGACGTTGTCCTGCTTGTATGGGAAGTTTAGTAGGATCCCTCCTCATATATGGTTCAATCAACTTCCAATTGCTTCTCTAACATTTCAGGAGACATTCTCGTGAACTAAAAGTGTTGCCTAGCAACATACGTGTTTGTGTCAGTTATATAGAAACGTCAATTCGAGAGCTGATTCTGGTATTAAAATGGACGACTTTTGTGTCGGTTGCAGAAAAAAACTTGTTTTCCTTCGCATCTCTTAATTCACAGTTGCAGATCATTTACGAAGGTATGCCATTTGGTTGAACCCCTCATTTTGACCCATCAATCAATGTTATAACATTTAACATGCATACAATTTGGGTAGGCAAGTTTTGCCGTATTCGAAGGTCATCTGACGTCATTGACTCATTATAGTTACGAGAATATATTATTAGTTTCGCATGCCATTCTATAAGGCGATAAATTTAGTTATAGAGAATAACAAAATGGCGTTCGCGAAGGAACTTATTGTTAGCATAAAGGGTGAGTCTATTTCTTATATTTTCAGGGTCGCCAAGCTTGAATCTGGTAACAACTCGTGCCGAGGATTATCGAAGGTGGCTCTATGGAGGTGAAAGGAGGAATTCAATCAATAAATTGAGAATTTCGGATAATCGAATTCGAAAAGCTCCTCGGGTGTTTTCAGAGCTGCTGAGCCCGAACTAACTATGGCCGGGAAAGAGCGGAAATGACTTTACCGGGGTGTGAGAGGGTGCATTCGACAAAAAATGGGGAAAACCAGAAATATCGAGTTCACAGGGTCTCATTACTTAATAATAATAATAATAATAAATGCTTTTATTGAGAGGTTACATACAAGTACAGAAACCTAACAAGAGGCAGGATTCAATATCTGCGCATGAAAAATTCATAGCAGAGCTTGCTCTTCCATCCAACCTTGAAAATATATTCATGTTTAAACCTAACTTTGAACATACATGATGTTTAATGGAAATAAAAATAATAGAAAAAAGTAATGCTCCAATTAATAAATTAATGATATCTACTACAAGTAAGTATAATATAGAGGTTGCAGGAAATTCACATTTTACTAATCTTGAGATAAGCGTGTGCCAATTCAAGTTCGCTTTGTGTCAAATTCCAAAATACGTGCAGTTGTTTTCGATTAAATATTGTTTTAGTTTCTTCTTGAACGTTTTGAGTGGTAGGGATTTGAATTCAATCGGTAACCGGTTATATAAGCGAACGATCTGATATGAGTAGGAGCCACGGAAAAAAGAAGTTCTGTATTTAGGCGCTGTCAGATTATTCCTAAATCTTAAGTTGAGATTGTGTACATCGGTTCTGAAAGATAACTTCCTGAATAGGTAAGGGGGTTTTCCAGTAGTAATGATCTTGTGAAAAATCGCAGCGGAATGGAGTATGCACCTAGCCTCCATAGTGAGCCAACCAAGATTCTTTAAATGCTGTGACACATGTTCCCGTCTTCTAGTGCCTGTGATAAGTCGGATGCATGAATTTTGAAGTTTTTGTAGCCGCTTTTTGTCTGATTTCAGTAGTCCCGGACCATATACTACATCTGCGTAGTTAGCATGTGATAGCACTAATGCATCACATAGCATGACTTTACTTTTCTTCTTTTTTGTGAAACCAAGTTCTCTTCGCCACGACAAAACTGTTACTACTATAGTCAAGGGGGAGAGTTCTGGGAGCTTCTTCTTCATTAAAAAGCAGAAAATTATCAACTGATATCTCTTCACTGTGTATCTATCTAAAAAATCATAGATCAAATCCGCGGCTGGGGTTTCATAGCCAGAGCTAGGAATTCAGCAAAGGCAGTGAATATTCTTTTCTGTCATGTGAAACATAAATTTCCCTTCAAACGTTATATAAAACCAATTTTGTGTAATGTTTCTGTCTAGGCAGTAAAAATACTCTTTTTACGCCTGATAAGTGTCATCAAAATGCTACTTTTAACGTCCTTTGAAGAGAAATCTGATTTAACGTAAAAAAATTTGGATAAAAAGTCTTCGTATAAACTGACTAGTCTTGAAAGTAGATACTTTTCGTCTGTAGGCATGAACCATTCGTCCGCAGATACTTTTCGTCCTCTGTGGTGACTCTGAAAGGGCACGGTACGAGGGCCACGATTGAGTTAACATTAAATGAGAGATAGAGAGAGAACATCTTTATTAGGGATATACCCCAAAAGGCCATTGACCGAAGTCTTTCAGCCCAACATTAACCTTTCAGTAGTCGCACGCGGAGTATCACTCCGGACGAATATATAACGCGAGTTTTCTCGAATATACTTCATTCCCTTATTCCGCTGCACTCAGTACCTTCCTAAAATGACGCCTTCCGTACGAATAGAGTATTATCAATGTGCAGAATTGCTATGTTCTTGAATTTCATAGCGTAGTGCGGATTCGTACTCCGCAGCGACCTTAGTCGTCTGAGTTATATTGCATTTTGTAATTAAAATTTGCATCTATTTTGGGCGTTTTAGGCAAAAGTTTTGTCTCATTTGATGAATGATATTACATAAAATAGCGTTTTGTAAACACACATGATCGATGCTGCTGTGATAAAAAGAATAGATACACGCAAATGCGCTTTATTCATTTGCAGAGATTGCCGATGAGTCTTTGGTGGTTTGTGATTGAAACATTCTTGGTTCATCCTCAAATTATAGTGTTTTTGTTCGAATTCTAGTTATCAAATCTTCGATAGTTGTCTTATGTTAATTTTGGGTTTTGTTATTGAATAAATATATTTTTATTGTAATTTTGACATTTTACTTCGTAGAGATATCCATGTCCAGAGGCATACCGATGAAATCTTTGGAAAAATTCAAGTCATCATTTTCAAACCACCCAAATTCTCCATTGCGGAGTCAGACTCCGCAGCGACAGACCATGTCCTTTTTAAGGCGCGACTACTGGAAGGTTGAATGTTATTTGAGAACTAAGACTGTGAGGCTCTGATGAACAATTTAAAGTTTGAATCGGGAGATGTGAAGAAAAAAGTGTTTCCTGTCTGATTCAAAATTGCAACTATGAATAGGCACTAATTTACAGTTGCAATTGTAAATAATCACTAACCCAGATAGCACAAGTACGTCCCAAGGACGTCCTTAAGCCGTTCGGACGTCCGTTCAGACGTCCCGGGGACGTCCATTTTAAGTACGGCGGACGTCTTTAGGACGTTTTGGGGACGTACGATGTTACAAAATCAAAAGTCCCTAGGACATACGAATTAGGTCCGTTTCGGGTCTAATCTGGACCATTTGGGGACATTTCGAGGACGTCTGAGGGACGTACGATTCAGGTCGGTTTCAGGTTTGAAGCCATTATTGGTCAAAAATAATAATTATATAATATATTGATAGAAGTTTACATGACAATGAATATTGATTGAAGAACTCTCTTCTTTGGTTTTCTCAGACTTGCACCTATCGATTTCAATTCTTATTTGATGTGGCACTCATCCTCTCAGCACATCTCTTCAGTCAGCTCTATGTGAAGGCTTCGGTGGATTTATGATCCTTCGATATGCCAGGTTTTTGCGCAGCTCTTCGAAAAAAAAACATGAAAATTGGTATTACTTTCCCTATCGAATTTCAGTGTTTTTAATCAAACGATATATCGCGGAATATACGAGTATTTCACACAGGAAAATGCTATATAATGCTCAAAGGGCATGAATAACTAGGGAAATAATTTCATCACAAATTTCGAAATCACGTTTTTTGGTGAGTAGGTAACATTGAGCTTGAGGGAGTTGTGATCAAATTATGGATTATTCATCAATATTAGACAGAATTTTTCACTGGACAATGATAACTATCCTTGCAAACTATGCATGTGTTGTATATGAATCCAATGAAATAAAGGTCTTTTCACTATGAGTGATATTAATATTGTACTCGATAATGAACTCACCTATATTACAATTTTCGATACCTATGTACAAATAAGAAACTGCTAATATTCCACAGCGTTTTCTTTCTCAAACTTCACATTATGCATACAATAACACCATAATAACACAAATAAGCATCCACAGAAACAAAATGGGTAAGGCTACACTACCATGTTGCCAGATGCAAATTTGCCAGAGAAGTAGATGGATGGGGAAAGAACAGTTGATCATCAAAACTAAACAGTAGATTTTGATCATCATTACAATTTGCTATTATGGATGAAACATAAAAAACATGAACACCCATAAAAAAAACGAAAAAAAGAATGTTTGATAGAAATCAAATTAGAAATAAAAAAGTTTTTCTCTAATCAATCTGAATCTGATAACTCCAGTATATCATTAATTCTTTGATACATGTGGTATCAAAACATGACGATTTTGCCTTGTAGATAAATATGTTTTCGTATGGAGAAAACCAACCGGACAGGAAATATCCTCTTTACGTTTGCTAAATAATGAAGCAACATATATTAATGAATAATAAAGAACAAAATTTGTCAAGTTGGACCAATTGGTGGATTGTCTATTTCTACAACCGCTTATGTGAAATTCTGTCATTTTTCAGTCCTAACTTTGTACACCAGTACACCTGCTACACGAATGGTGGCCATGAGATCGTATGAATTCTGACAGCTATGAATTTCGGTATGGATGCATTTTTAGACCAATCAGAACGATTCTAGCAATGGCGGTTATTTCGAATTGAATTCAAATCTTCTGAAAGAAGAAAATAGGAGTTGGTGATCGGATTTGACCTGCGTCATCTCTTATGCTCTGACGCAACAACTACTTATACAAAGTGTCCGTAAAAATGAGGTCAGTGTGTTAAACGAAAAATTATTTAAGCAAAATTAAATCACCTTTTTTCTGTGACGGGAAAAAGTGTGGCATTTCATCTCTGTTGGCAGGTTATAAAATGTCACTTTTCATAAATTACTTTTTTCCCGTGGGAAAAAAGTGAGTACTTCTTTTCCGGATATATATCACAAATAAATACTCTGTTAATGGCTTTTGTTGTGCTATAGTTCCGAAAAATAAGTCAATAAAACCGTCTCCGAGAAAGAACTGCAAGCCCTTTTATCTTCCATTCGACTTCGCGGTTTCGTATATTACTAAACAACTACTGAACTCGCAATTTTTTGAAATCAAATCACAGAATTGAACTGACAGAAGTGACATCAGATATTTGATTACTTCAAGAGAATGATAAAGATGTCTATAAAACGCAGGTGTCCCTACTGTTAAAAACTTGAAATTTCACGACGATAATTTTCAGATTTCGAAATAATGTAATATCTTCCCGATATTGATTCGTCCTTCCTTCTGTCACAGAAAAAAATAGTGTATTATACACGGGAAAAATATTAGATTTTAGCTCACGGTTTTTTGTCTCCCTCCGCTACGCGTCGGGAGACAACACAACCTGGAGCTAAAATCTACTACTTTTTTCCCTTGTATAATAAATAACTATTTTTCATGCAGTTTTTCATTTTTTATCCCGCACATAGATTATATTTCGTGTATTGATTTATGAAATCGGATGCATCGAAATGATTATGCATGTTCCGTTCAGACCTGAAATGGACGTTTTGAGGACGTCCATTCATGTACGTTTTGGGAACGTCCTATGATGGACGTCCTCAAAACGTCCTCAGAAGGTCCTGGACGTTCAGATTTCAACGGGACGTCCCGGGAACGTCCTGTCTATCTGGGAATTCACAATTAAATCAGGCCAATAATCGATAAAAAAAGTTCATCTGAGAAGGCAGTTCAGACGCGTCATATACAGTGTGTCCATTTAGTGCGTAATTCTTCGATATCTCGAAAGCCATAACCTATAGAGAAAAACTTTGGAGGAAAAACTTTTTCAGTTACTGAAGTTGCTCATTTCAAAATTATTTTCAACATTACTGGGTGTTTTATAAGAGCAGGGCAACTCGAAGAAGAGTTTTTTTAAATGGAACACCCAGTATTGTTCATTCGGAATTTATTTCGTCGAGGTTCATCTTCACATCGCTGTGAAAAAAATTGAAGTCGGTTGCGGCGTTGCCAAGTTATAATTGATAAATCTATTTTTACCATTATTGAAGAGTCATGTTGAATTGGGCATGGTATATTCATTTATTCAGATTTTGAAAATATTTTTGGCATTCGGTAGGAGCAAGGTCCAACGTATACCAATCCAGTAATTTTGCGACATATTCTTCAACAGGGTGCTCAATTTTGCATTTAGAATTTTGCAACATTCAGATGACATTTATCAGAATTTTTCAAATGGAACACCCTGTATTTTTATTCAAAAATTAATTTCGACATCTTTCGCCTTTTTATCGCTGGAAAACAAATCGGAATCGGTTGCGGCGTTGTCAAGTTATGGTTGATTTCCTTATTTTCACTACTATTTCGGGGTAATTTGTACGTCATAGTTCTTTCATTTATTTGTATTGTGGAAATATTGCGTTGCTACGGTATAATCAAATTTGTTCATTGACCATTCATATATTTTTTTACAAAAGGAACATTTACAGGCTCTCCAAGTTTAAATTTTGTTCGAAATATTTGTGTAATGACCTGTCAAACATCGCTACAATCAAATATATCTTGGATTGATTCGACATTTTGCTGAATTTCCTCCCAAAAGCCGCGTAGTAGAGACATATTGTTTGTATCATTATGTTTACCTTCTTCAAGGTAAATGGAGATTTGGATTGTGGGAATAACGACAGTAAAAATGGCCCAAATTTCAAAAAAAATTCCTAATTTTCGCAATCCGCATCTTCATTGTTTGTATTGTAGAATTTATTTCAAAGACAGGCGTTGCTTTTGGCATGTTTGTTTGTTTCACATATTATTTGAATCATGAGTAGCAAGCTTACGGAATATTTCAAATTTGGACGATGCACATATCACAAAAATACCTGAATGATCTATGTAGAACCTCGAATGTCATGTGGCAAGCAATATTCCGACACTCAAATCAAATTAAGGAACCATCAGGACGAACAAATTACCCCGAAAAAGTAGTAAAAATAAGGAAATTACTCATAACTTGAAAACGCCGCAAGCGATTTTGATTTTTTCTCCTGCGATGAACAGGCGAATGATGTCGAAATAAATCCGTGATGAAAAATACAGGGTGTTCCATTTGAAAATTTCTTATGATCGTCGTCTGAATCTTACAATATTCAGAATGTAAATTTTAGCACCCTGTAGAGGATTATCTCGCAAGATTACTGGACTGGTATACGTGAGACCTTGCTACTACTGTATGCCAAAAATATTTTCGAAATTTCAATAAATAAATATACCATACCCAATTGAACATGACCCTTCAATAGTAGTAAAAATGGGTTTATCAATTATAACTTGGCAACGCCGCAACCAAATTCAATTTTGTTTACAGTGATGTAGAGCTGAACTTGAGCGGAATAAATTTCGAATGAACAATACTGGGTGTTCCATTTGAAAAAACTCGTCTTCGAGTTGCCCCGCTTTTATGAAACACCCAGTATCGTTGGAAATATTTTCGAAATGAGCAATTTTAGTGACTGAAGAAGTATTCTCTCCAAAGTTTTTCTCTTGTGATAATTGATTTCGAGATATCGAAGAATTACGCACTAAATGGACACACTGTAGAGCTTTCGCAATTTCCCAACGAATTCGACGAAAATAATATACTCCCTCATATGATTCGAATTAAATATAGAAAAAAGTCCTGACCCATAAAACTCGTACTGACGTTTTGTAATATCTTCCAGACAAGCTGTTGCGGAATCTCATATACGCTCTCAATCTGTATCATTTCAGTAGACGTCTTGCGTTGGAGCGTATACAGTTTCCATGTTATGAGAGTCATCCATTCTTGCAATTTAATTTGGTTTTTGCAGGGTTATTTTGAAGGAAATTTGAATCGAAGTATATATGCTGATGTGATAAGAAACACGAAACATCACTCGAATGATGTTGAAATTTGAGATAGTCGACTATAGTGAAATGGTCAATGTGGTATAAGAATTCTTGATATCTTCATTTCATTCAGAAAATTGTGGAAATCTCATATATCGTTCCTGAAGTTTTTTATACCTTATGATTATTATGTATCCATAGATTGTGATTTGCTGAGAAATGATTTCTGCGATGGTTTTCTTTCAATTTTTTATCAAATACAATGAGAATATTCCATATTCTGAATACACACTCCAGATGTAATTTCGTTTCTATTCTAGTTCACTTACTCATATCATAGTCTGAGATCCGAACCTAAGTCGACCTTCACCGAGCTGATAATAGAACGAAATATATTTTATCATGAATTTAGTATATTAGAAAACATATTAAAAATGGGTTGCCTAAAAAAATCCTGGGCAGACTATTTTTAATTATTTTTCGAAAAATTATTTTTAATTAAATGTTGCAACATCAGGATAATAAAAAAATTGTGTCCTGACTGAAAGTATGAAACGTATAGAATGTGCAGCCGTTGGGGTGTCTACTATTTACCTGGGCGAACTACTGGGTTGTCAGGTAAACACAGGTATATCGATGCCAGTTACTTTCACTGGATTGGATAATTTAAAAAAATGTATATCATCATAAGCGCTGTTTAATTGCGAACACGTTGATATAGGGTTGTCTGCGAAAATTCCGGTCCGATTAGGGGTTTTTAATTTCAACGCGCGTGGAAGTGTGTGACAGAGAGATCCGAGGTAAGTATACTGTGTGATAATAAAGGACCCAACATCGCAGTCGCTTGTGATGGGACCCTGAATAGTAGAAAGTGTGCGAAGTCAAATCCTGAAAACTATGGTTGGCATTTTGATGATTTCTTAAAACCAACAGGTTTTATCGGAGATCAAACTCCTTTGAAAATCCAGGACATTGTCGAAATGGAAGCAAATGAGGAAGAATCTAATGAATCAGACGAATTCGAGAGTCAAAATGATACTTCTGATGAATCAGATATTGAATAGAAAATATTTATTAGAATTTATTTTTCATTAATATTATTTTTGTATTTATACTGTTTTTTAATAAAATTTCAAATCGTAATACAAGATGTCTAGTCTATCTTTTTTGTTATTTCTTAATTTAAATTTTTGGCGGTCCACTTTGTTTCTATTTCCAGAAAGAGCAAAAAAATTTCAAAGTAAGTATTTGATATTTTTATTGTCTATTATAGATTATAGATATATCATTATGGTTATAACGCAATATACTGATATTATATTGTTTTTATATATTAGTATTATATTAAATATATTTAATTATTATGTAATTGATTAATTATTTTTTTTTGCTACTGAAATATCAGTTGCTCCAAAATAACACGCACTGTTTACTATATGAAGGGTAGTAGAGGTACCTCTACCCTCCATAGTTTACACACCGAGCATGCGCACTTTCTACTATTCAGGGTCCCATCACAAGCGACTGCGATGTTGGGTCCTTTATTATCACACAGTATACTTACCTCGGATCTCTCTGTCACACACTTCCACGCGCGTTGAAATTAAAAACCCCTAATCGGACCGGAATTTTCGCAGACAACCCTATATCAACGTGTTCGCAATTAAACAGCGCTTATGATGATATACATTTTTTTAAATTATCCAATCCAGTGAAAGTAACTGGCATCGATATACCTGTGTTTACCTGACAACCCAGTAGTTCGCCCAGGTAAATAGTAGACACCCCAACGGCTGCACATTCTATACGTTTCATACTTTCAGTCAGGACACAATTTTTTTATTATCCTGATGTTGCAACATTTAATTAAAAATAATTTTTCGAAAAATAATTAAAAATAGTCTGCCCAGGATTTTTTTAGGCAACCCATTTTTAATATGTTTTCTAATATACTAAATTCATGATAAAATATATTTCGTTCTATTATCAGCTCGGTGAAGGTCGACTTAGGTTCGGATCTTCTACTATCAATATCCAGAATATTATATACTTCTTTTGCTGTTCATTTTTCAAATTTTGAAAACATTGAATTTTTTAACCCTCTTCATTCAATTCCTCCGATTGTATTTTCTTCATTCATGATATCTATGAAATATACCTTGTAACATGAAAATTTACTGTGAAAGTATCTCACTTGAGTTTTTCTGACTATACCTTAGTATCAGTTATAATCATGTGATATTCTAGTGACCTTTTATTTTTCTCAGTCATAAAAGAATCGGAGGTTTCGTCTACTGTTTATTGAATGAACTCATGAAATGTTTTGATGATGGTTCACTCTGTACGTCCAACACTGCTGCACATGTGATGCGGAATATGTCCTGGGTTGATCGAACTGAAATCGAAGTAGACAGAGTTAATTTTTTCACAGCATATATTTGCATACTATACCTTTCAGAACCTCTACAATGTGATCTGGTTCTGAAGATGTGTAGTTGAGTCATGATTCGTGTCGTTTTCATCTGAGATTCCTTAAATCTGAAACATAAACAAGTAGGTTAGAGATTGTGAGTATAAATGTTATGGAGGATGTTTGTCAATACATTAATAATTGCGATTCATGATGAATTCTACTTACTGGTGAGATTCAGTGCGACTAGTTTGATTATCGGTTATAAATTCTCTAATTGAGTTGTTATTGATTTGTTTATGTCGAAAGTGTGAACCTTGATGTCAATCTTCAAGGAATGTCAAAACCGTCAATAGAACGAGTGATGACGCTGTCAAGTGTCTAGATCACATGGTAGAAATCGGATAGTGAGATTGATGATTGAAACCGACCGCGTCCTTCTTTCTGATTCGCCGATATTTTGGGGATGGCAGGAACATTTAACTAAGTTTGGTCAATATAAGTCATGAGTTGATGACGTCAATGCGCAAAGTGTGTAATTTCACATTTGAGATTTTTTTTGAAATAGTTTTGAAAGCATTATGCGCTTCGAAATTTTCGAGAGGTTTTCATGAAGGAAACTAAGAGACAGACTGAAAAGCGGAGACCATTTTTGATTTGGCTCTGGTACTGACCCCGATCTGTTGAGTTTTTCCAAATCAAATTTTTTAGGAAGCTTTTCAGGAAGAAAGGAAGCTTGTCAATTATATTATAGATTTGCTGCTTCCTTTTACTGGTAGTGTCGAGTCACCATATCGAAAGTTATATGGATGAGAGCTAGAAGTACCGATAAAACTGTAATGTGTAGAGATCCGGCTCTGATTTAGAATTCTAGTACATAAATCCAATACACACACGACAATATACTCCCAGTACGATCAGAATTGGAACTCAAGATTATATATCAAAGGGGAATCTGATAGGTACCTTATGTAATACCGAAGAGATACCGTGCGCAGAAAGAAGAAACGGTTGGAGGAAACCATTTTGTATATACCTTTGACATGAGACGACACAGAAGAATGAGGGTGAGAACTTTTCATTTTACTCTATAATTTCCGAAGGAAACCACGAGACATCCAGGTTGGGTCTCAAGTACACATCATATCATCAGTATATAACTATCACTTTTGCTAATGGAAAGATTAGCAGGAATAATAATTACGCCGGGCTCGACAGACATGTTTCATTACGTAACCAGAATATGAATTCAATGGATTAAAGTTAGTTTTCAATCTCACTGTAAACCGATCGCAGCTGTGAAAGGGTGATTGATGATGATGTAAATGTTGCAACCTTACAACTCATGGATATTTGTAAGGTTGAGTACGTAAGCAAAACGTGCTGTCTATAACTGTCATTTCTGCAGATAATGCTAGTGGCATAATAAATTGAATTTCACCTGAGTTGGCAATTCATTTTCTTCTTCTAAATTTGAATAATATCAAGATCAGGTGACGCCCTTTCCCAGTAAGCAATCCAACCTCTACAACCCAGCTCTCCAGACTAACTACACCAGTACATCCTAGGAACTTCTCATGGACGTTCCTGATTTTATACTAGGACAGCCCAGGGATGTCCTTTGTCGGGACAATGTACATACTAGGGATGTCCCAGGGACATCCGCTGGCCGCTAAAAAAGGCATCTAAGGGATGTCCTTCTGGTACGTCCCTGGGATGTACCAAGTACGATGAAACGGTATCCATAGGACGTCCCAAGGATATCCGAGGGACATCCTTTCGACAAAAGAAAAAAAGTTGCAGGTCGAGTAGGGATTGAACCCGGGACCTTTGGCTCATCATGCACGCACCTTGCTCCATTGGCTATCATGCCTCCTGAAGATTTATGTACTAAACAGATTTATCAACAGGACTTAACTACAGAAACCTGAATAAATACAACTCCATTAGGAATTGGGTATAATTATTATCATTCTTGGGTGTTTAAAAATGAGGGGCATTATGCATGTACGATTTCTGTCTGCAAAAAATGGTTATTTCTCAAGAAGTTCTGAGACTTTATTCTTCATTTTCATTACAATCATTTTCCGGAAGCGAAACAAACATTTTCAGAAAAAATCAACTCAATAGTTTGATGAAATTCAATGACTCTGATGTGAATGGAAATCAGATACTCCAGGGACACGAATAGGATAACCTAGGGATGTACCAGGCGGGATGTCCACTGGACAACCACTGTAGGACATCTCCTGGGTGTCCCAAGCATGACCTTGTACCGCGGGACAAAAAAAGGGACGTACCTAGGACATCCCTGTGTTGTTAGGAATGACTGCCGTATGCCTTGTTACAGTCCTGATGATCAGGAATAAGAAAAAATCTCCATCATTGATAATTTCTATAAATCATATACTCGTGACAAGAGGGCATTAACAACCTTATGGATTTCTGTGATCAATGTCTCATAGAAGATATCTAATTGATGGCACTGAAAAACAACTCATGGATATCCGTGAACAATGTTTCATGGACATTCCTGAAAGATATCTTACGAATAATCCTAAAGGATTTCTTTATGGAAGTCTAGGGTCTTCCACTTCAAACACTCATTGAACATCCATAGAATATACATATATCAAGTGGATGTTCTCTGGAAATCCCAGATATTTCAAGTGGATGTCTAATGGACATCCATCAAAAAGCCGTATAATGCGGAACCATTTCAAGAGAGTTACAAGAGAGCCATAGTTCTGACATGTCCATTATACAACTCGCATGTGAGTTCTTCCACAATTTGTAATTGATAATATGTTATGCATCTAGAGTGGGTAGCGAACAACTTCTTTGAATAAAATAATAGTATCATTCCAAAGAATAATTAGACAATTTGCTTCAAATTGTCACTGCGTTCAAAATTCCACTATTAGGAACGCAAGAGAAAAACTCGATCGATGGTCAGTGACACCTTGTTAAAAAAAATTTCAAGAAGAAAGAAAATAAGGTTCATTAAAAAAATATCGAATGTTCATTATCTTAGAATATTCCGGAAACAAATCTCTGCTCACGTTTTCAACAAAATAGCGAAATGATTATTGATAATTATCCTAATTTTCTAGAAACAGAAGGAGAACACATATCGATATCCATCCACTGCTAGCTAGAATAGCGTTCCTCGCAAATATCTGTCGGCCATGAATATAGGACACATTAATAATTATATTATGTGGTAGAGATTCATACAGGCTTATGAGTTATTTGCAGGGCATAAATCGAGATTATTCCGTATAATACTGGCCATAAATAGCTCACATTAGTTTGGCAGAACTGAATTTCTTCGTTCTATGATATCGAGTGACATGAAATGGCAGGAGCTGAGTAAACCACAAAGAATAATTTGAGGTGTTCCTCAAGGCTACGTGTTTTTTTTTTAAATTCATGTCAATGATTCACCACTTGTAAGTAACTGCACAAACAACAATCAGTCTCAAAAAATGTGACGCACTTGATATTTGACATATCTTCTTAAAAAAAAAATAGTAGGCCGATTTAAATTTTTTTTTCATTTCTTGGTAGGTAATGCATTTGTCAAGAAAAAGAATGGAGAGGTCAAAATTTTTCCAAAGCCTCCTTGATGGTGGTGGAATAACTCGAATCATGATTTATTCTTAATTTTTGACTCACCCCGTGTGTTGATTAAGAAATGGTATACAAACTGCTCATAAACTCTATACGAAAGAGGCTCCTTTATCTTCATTGATTTATCTCTGTAATTTTTCGAATTACAGCTTTTTTGCTGATACCTTACGCTTATCCCACAAATTAAATTCATTGAAGGATCAGAATACTCAAAATTCATTGGGTTGTACTCTGGTAGGATCACATTGTCTTTAAAGAAACAAATGCCGTTGCCATAGCAACTAACTTGTTGTATGCCTCCATATTTGACCATTTGTCGTTGTGTCATTAATTAAGTGTCTTGTTTTATTGACTTAAATTACATGAAATGCCTCAAATAAATCCTGAACAAGTAGCAAGATTAATTGCGTTGGTAAACGATGGGCGTAGTGAACGTTACGCCGCTCGTGCAGTGGGAGTTCATGAAGCAACTGCTCGTAGAGCAATCCGCAAGTACGAACAAACAGGAAGCAGGATCGCTTCTCGAGATTGCGGATTTTACGGAATCGATAAATGTTCAGCACGCTCTTTGCCAAATTCGTGATGTTGCAGTAAGTAAGCAGACGGTATGTAGACGTCTAAAAGATGTTAATTCAAAAGCTAGGAGACCTGCAAAAGGTCTCAAAGTATTGCCCGAACATCGTGATACTAGAAGAAATTTTGTTGCAAATTATAGACAGTGGAATATTCCTGAATGTTCGAATGTCTTGTTTACGGATGAGTCAAGGTTTTGCCTCAACATGGTGGATGGAAGAAAAAGAGTGTGGAGAAGAACTGGTGAACGGTTTAATCAAAATTTGATAACAGAATGCGAAAGTTTCAATGGTGGGTTCGTTATGGTGTGGAAAAGGGATTTCAATGAATGGAAAGACACCCCTTCATGTTTTACTGGTGAGGCAGTCGATGAATGCCAAAATTAACATCGACATTTTAGAGCAGTATGTCTTACTTCATGCAGAGTTAGTGGGCAATAATTCAATATCGATGCAGGATAATGCCCGATCACACACCGCAGCAATAGTGCGGAACGTCTTGGAAGCTACTGGTATTACCACATCACAATGGCCTGCGAGAAGCCCCGATATGAATCCTATAGAATATTTGTGGAATAAATTAGGGAGAAAGGTACGTTTCCTTGAGAGGTCTCCGGGAAGTTTCGCAGAAATGGCAGATGCATTAGTGGAAGAATAGGACCGTATACCGATGGAAACGATGAGCAACTTAATTTCCTGTATGCCTCGCCGTATATTAGAAGTTCTTAGAGTTGCTAGAGGAGGCAATACACGATATTAAGCAGTCATTCCAATTCATGGTTTTGTGTTTAATAAAAATATTTTTTTTATAATTATTGGTATCAGTTTATTTCATTAGAAAATTGTTTCTTGGTAAATTCAGGAAGTTGATAATCTGCAAGGATTCAGCAAGAAAAGCTGTAATTCGGAAAATTTTAGAGATGAAACAATGAATGAAAAAAACAAAACGCTCGCAAAAGCAGTCTCTTTCGTATAGAGTGCAAGCACTTACTATGCCATTACTCAATTAACACACAGGGTGAGTTGAAAATTAATAATAAATCATGGTTCGAGTTATTCCACCACCACCAAGGAGGCTTTGAAAAAATTTCCACCTCTTCATTTTTTTTCAAAATCATCTGCATTACCTACCAACAATTTAAAAAAAATCGGCCTACTATTATTTGCTCTTTTTTTAAGGAGATAGGTCAAATATCAAGTGCGTCACTTTTCTTGGAACTGAGTGTATTAGGTTTCCACATTCACCATCCATTAGAGTGAATAAAATATTGTCACTTTCTTGTGTGCAGATGACGCTACCTCTGATATTGAAATTCAAAAAGGATTGAGTTTTCAATTTCTGAATTAGCGTCAAACCTCCTGATTTTATTTCCACACTTTTTAGTGTCATTTGAGGATTCCTAATGTTCAGCAAAACATGAACTATTAACGAAACTCCTACCAGTCCGTGGAATATTATTTGATGATGTAAGTTTCGCAATGGTCTTATTGTTTGACTCTAAAGAAACATAACTTCATTGTTAGCACTCTCAGAACTAATGCGTTTTGAGTGCTATGCGCAAAAACAGGAAATTACCGTCATCGCAAACCCTACCAAGAAAAGTCCCTGAAATTTGCCACCTGTCGTGACCAATAAAGTTACAGACGTAGTTATGTGGCTCTGCTCTCTCAGAGAAATTCACTCAACTGAAACCATATCACTAGTACTCCATATGAAATTGCTGTCACTAGGAGAAACTATCCTAGGCAACCAGATGACGAATGATCACGTCACTGTGACGTCCCTCATTGATGATTTTTCGTGAGAGACGTAACAATTTATGACGTCACTATGACGTACTTTCTATGACGTGATAATCACGTCATCGTTTCGACGTCGAGTGAACGTCACTCAGATGGGTGAAAGAAGACGTCAGTTTCATGACGTTACAGGGACGTCCTGTCGACGTCCATTTTTCCCAGATATTCTCTAAACCATAGATACTTATACCTATATTATCATGTGAAACAAAAGTATAACTCATGAAAGCAAATCAACATGCAAGTTTTATTCTAATTATTATTATACCCGAAAAGTAGCAGAAAAACTTTTTTCTGAAAAACTGTGACACACTGTATATCTCAGAAACCAACAAGCTATGTATGTATAAAAATGATTGTTCAGGTATACCTATATTGAAACCGTTACTCTTATGACGTTGCAGTGACGTATCTATGACGTCTAAAAATCACGTCGGGTGACGTACCAATTTGGTGAGCTTCGTCATTTAGAAAATTTTGCAATAATTTGCTATTCAGATTTTTGTTGGGTGACAAAGAATTCATCAATATACATTATTCAACAAAGTAAAGCCAAATTCGCCAACATCCTTTCCATTGCTATCAAACTGTTCTTTGTTTGCTTACATCTCGCCGACACAAACTACATAATTTTTGATACAAATACGAGTAACTGTTTCGATTCTGATGGAGATGCGTACTGTAGGATGGCGCTGCTGAATAGGCGATTGAATGAACATGACACAGGGGTGAACCACCGAGCAGACTCACTAATGCATAATCAATATTATATAATGTCATCAGAGGCTAGTGGTTTTTATCACACCATATTCAAGGAATCTTTTTTACGTATCATCGCCAATTTTAATCGTCATTTTGACGTCAGTCGGACGTCACAGTTTGGTGAAAAAATGACGTCAATACGACGTGAGTAATATGACGTCATTGGGCTGTGACTTATTCACGTCATTATCACGTTAATGCGACGTCAACTACTGACGTCACCTTGGCCATTCAAGTGACGTGAAAAATACGTCACTGGAACGTCATCTGGTTGCCTGGGATGCTGCTGGATAATAACTGTCATTCCATATAACATTATCCCTACTCTTCCAGAATAGATAGATATTTCACCATTGTAGCGAAGGACTTTTCATCAATATTTTTTCAAAATACTCGTGATGTTCTCTGCTCTCCCAGCAGAAAAAAATTTCGACATGAATATTTCTTTATAATAACTACAATGTTCTTTTGTTATCCTCGTGAAAAAATCTAGCTGAAAGCGATTCGGACACCTTCTGAGTGGAGTTTCGCGGAAATAAGTAATGTACAATGGTGGAAGGGGTATAATGGAGTACCGCTGAGGCCTAAAAATGAATTTCGGAGAGACCAGATCAGAACGTTAATATTTTTCAATTCTATATTTTCACACTCAGACAGTGCATCGTTAATCTCGTTTTGATCAGAGAAACGACAGACTGACTCTAGCATGGGTACCAGCAAATACAGTGTACGAGGGCAATGAAGAGGCACACTCACTTGCCCAAGCAGGAGCAAACAAAGCTCTGAATGGCCCAGAACCCTTTTTTGGTATTGCGAAAGAAGATACAGAAGACTATTATCAAATCATGGATGCAAATCTCAAGAATGGTGGAACAACTCGCCAGGTATGAGACAGGCAAAAGAGTTTATTGAAAACCATCGCCAACATTCACAGAATATCCACTGAGCCAGAAACGAAGTTCAACTAGAATACTAGTGAGACTTCTCACAGGGCATTGTAGGCTCAACAAACACATGAGTTCGATAGGTCTGACTGAAGAACGGCTGTGCAGATTCTGTCAGGAAGAAGAGGAAACAGCAGTACACATACTTTGCCACTTTGAGAGCTTGTCAAGACTAAGGTTCCTCACGCTGGGTGAGGAAAAACCAGCAGCCCAAAGATACACAGGAGATCTGAAAGCTAGCCTATGGAGTCTCATAGAGAAGACGGGGTAGCCGAAGAACTCTCATCGATTTTGAGGGCAGACACAATAGATCTGAAAAGGTCGCGGGGAGGCAGATAGCCCGAAAGCCCCATTCTGAATCTAATCTGAACGAATTCATATTCAGATATTCTGATGTACAGGTTGCTATAAAATTAGAGTTGCGAAGGAGTCGTTATGGTTTATTGGCGGCTGATGCATATACACCCACATTCCTTGGCCAACATTAGCCAACTCAGCACCACTCGGAGGACCATGGTACACAGAAGCAGATCTGTTTCATGTTCTTTCATGTATATATGTTTGTGTAATGTTTAAAACACTGTAGATGAATAAATAATTCAATACTAGCCGTTAGATATCTGGAGTAAAGCAGTGTCGAGTGCGGTTAGTACTTGGATGGGTGACCATTCGAGGAAACGCCGCGTAAGCCCGTACATCTGTAGCGGAAGCGCATATCATAACTACAGCTATCATATCAATGGGCACAAGATATGGTACGGATATGCTGTCCTTCGGAGGGGACGTTAAGCCAGCGTTCCCAAGGCCATGGATGTTGGACTCGTTAAAAATCCCTATCTCTGGGTGGAACACCAGAGGATTCGGCAAAATTTCCGGTTGGGGGTAGTGTGCTCACCAGCGTCGGTGATTAGCCTCAGTAGCAGAAAAAGGCCGACGTTAAATAAACATGAAAACAAAAACACCTTAATATAGAATAAAACTTCCCCATTTTGGCTCTTACTGTGCAGGGTAGTCTTAAGCTAGTAGATCGAACATTGCCGGCTCAGCGTAACCTAGCCCAACAAATTTCAATCGGGAATAATTTTAGTCTCAGAGGAATCTCCCGTGGGCACAGAGGTGTGTCGAACGGGTTCAACGCCATCTTGACCATATAGAACAAAAGAACCACTACAAAAAACTGGCGTAATTTCAACTACGAACGAACAAAGTATGGAGAGTACTGTCGTCTGCAGAGCTGTGGAGATGTGGGCAAGTGGTTTGCTTCGATTAGATCGTTGATATGGAGTAGGAACAATGTTGATGGCGAAATTGATTCTTGTAGAACAAAGGAAATGGGGGCAATGGTATCAGACGATACTCCGTCCACCACCACATGTATCTGCCTGAAAGAGAACTAGATAAACGATGGCATGGTTGAGGTGGTAAGCCTTATGATAGTAGCTTGTGGAGCAGTCCTTGATGCCAAACACGGTCGACTGCCTTCGATATCAGAGGCTAGAGATTTCTTATGTTTTTTCTAATTAAGCTTGCCATCAGTGGATGACGTAGGCAAGGAAATTTACAGGTGATCTTTCGTGGCGCAAACTTCAATGTCTGTCATTCATAATTCCTGAGCTCTCCAGATATTTAATGAGCTCAATGTTGATGGCTTTCTCCATCACTTTGGAGATGATTATTGGATTGGTAACAAGTAAACAGATTGGACAGGCTTCTGTCTTCGTTTTGGGGGATTGATTGAACTCTAGCTCTTTTCCAACGAAATGTTAAACTACCCGACTTGTAAGAGATGGAATATATTGAAACTAATACCACACTTGCACCATATCAATGAGCACACGGGAGCTTGTTTTTGTAGACTTTCCTGTTATATTTTTTCCATATTTCGTTTATTTTTAGAATAGTGTTTTCGAGAGGGAATCTGTTAAGTCGAATGTTCAATCGAAGATCACTTCATCAATTTGAGACAAAAACACGAATGGGGAAATTATATAACAATAGCTCAATTTGCGATACGCATAAACAGTGTTTTTGATAATATTTCTGGAAGTTACTCCATGATGCCATCTTCACATACGTCTATATTTTGTCTCATTGAAGAAACATGTAGGATGAATGCCTAATCGAGTTCAATGTCAAAATACTTCATAATCATCTAATTTTGAGATAAATGATGGATGTAGGGAGAAGTGACTTGAATATTGGAATATGGAGTTGTTATGATAGCAATTATATTTTGGGAAGTGGAACAAGTTAGATTAACTTTCAATTGTCTGCTTATAATAATATTATGACTGAAACTTCATCATCAACTAGCTCGAAGAACTTACGAGTCAATATACTTCTAAACTTTCTAATCAGCAATACAGGGTGTAACTGAATAAGAGATTTCTCATCAAAAAAAAGATAGGATCTTTCATATAAAGAAACTGCATTGGAGCATCCCATGTTGAGATACAGCTCCTTGAAGGGGTTACATAAAATTTGTTTAACAATTTTTTTCACAAATCAAGAACAGAACAACAATACACGATTATTATTACTTCAAGTTTGAAAATTCACAAACTGACAGCTTTAATTGTCACTGTCGCTATTAGCGGCCTACTATAATTTAGTTTCGTATTTTCGTTTTATGGCCATATGTATATGTTGTTCGTAAAATAATTTTTTGCTGCGAACTGGTGTATTTTAGGCAAAAAATTCGAGGAATATTTTTTGTTTAGAATCGGAAATGAGGTTTTAAATGGTGAACAAATAATAAAGTTGAATTGGAAATAAAATCTAGGAGTTGCGTTTTCCACCCCTTACAACCATGGGGTAAACAAAATAAATTACTGGCTAAGTGTCTCTTTGGTGGTAGATAATGTAAAGTTAATTTCAATACTGTAACTTTGTTTTCGCTATTGAAAAAAATTGACAAAAAAATTTCATGCACCCCCTCCAAGGGGCTATACCTTAATATGGGATGCTTCAATGAAGTTTCCTTATATGAAAGATCCTATATTTCTTTCGATGTGAAATCACCCCCTCAAATGTTTTACACTTATTTAGTTACACCCTGTATATAAATGGGTCTCTGCACGAGTCGGAGTCAAAAGATTACCTGAAAAACATGAACAAAATGTAGAATTTTCGATAAGTCACCTTTTTTTTATTACCATTATATTGGTGTAACTGAATCACGAACATTATAATTCTTGTTAATATGGGTATATATTGCGATATCCGAATAATGAGGGCGAACATTTTTTGATGTCCACCAGATCGCGATTCATTTGGCTTTTGGTCAAAGTTATTTTCTTCTCTGTGGATGTGGAAATTGTGTTGAAAACTCCACATTGAAAGTCAAAACCCTAGAGTACCAATCCTCACAATATATTCATCAACAACTAGCTCAAAGAATTTACGAGTCTTCATCATTCCAAACTTTCTAATCAGCTATATACAGGGTGTTTCACAGGTGAAAGGAGATATTTCAGTGGTACATAGGGGTAACCAAGGTGATTCTGAAAATACCACATTTGATAGGTCTTAGAGTCTTCATAACGGAGATACAGGACGATTTATCGATTTCGAATAATTATTCATTTGTCTATAAGTATTGAACTTCCCGGTATATTTTCCTCAAGTTTGGTAAGGATCTTGAACTTGAGACGTTGAATTTATTCACCTATCGGGCGGAGCGAAACTCCAGGTTCGGCTGCAGGAAAAATTTACATACATTCGAAATATTAAAATAACACACTGTATGTAATAACTAACAGAGTTCATCGAAGGAATCGTAAAGAGGAGGAGGAACTGAATTGGATTTGATGATTTTTGTTTTCCCGCCACCAATTCGCATCCTAACAATCATAAACAGAAAGTTAAAAGTATACCAATTTGAAGAGAATGAAAATAATAAAACCAGTTTTGAATATATATATATATTTGATATATTCTAGTTGAATGATCGTTCGAGAGAACTTACTAAGTCTCACTGACTTTATAACAGATATACAGGGTGAATTATCGGTTTCGAATAATTATTTACTCGTCTATATGTATTGAACTACCCAGTAATATTTTCTCAAATTTGGTATGGAGCTTACTTAGGACGTCAGATTCATTGACCTATCAGGCGGAATGGAAATACAGGTTCAGCTTCAGAAAAAGTCTCACAGTCTTTATAACGGAGATACAGGGTGAATTATCGGTTTTGAATAATCATTCACTCGTCCATAAGTATTAAACTACGCAGTAATATTTTCTCAAATTTGGTACGGAGCGTACTTGGGACCGTTGGATTCATTGACCTATCGGGCGGAATGGAAATACAGGTTCAAGAAAAATTGATATTCATTCGAAATATGAAAAAAACACTGTATTTAATAATTAACAAAGTTCATCAAAAGAATAATCGTGAACGGGAGAAAAAACTGCATTGGATTTGATACTTCTGGCGAGTTTTCAACTAGAAGAAATCAAATAATTATAATTCGATAATTCACCCTGTATCTCCGTTATAAATACTGTGAGACTTTTCCTGAACCTGAACCTGTATTTCCATTTCGCCTGATAGGTCAATGAATTCAACTCCGCAAGTAAGGTCCACACCAAATTTTGAGAAAATATTACTGGGTAGTTCGCTACTTATATGAACGTGTGAATAATTATTCGAAACTGATAATTCACCCTGTATCTCCTTTATAAAGACTGTGATACTTAGTAGTGAGTTATTTCGAGCGATCATTCAACTGAAATATATCAAATAATCATAATTAGAACTGGTTTCATAATTTTGATATACTTCAAATTGCCACACTTTCAACTTTCTGCTTATGATTGTTACGATGAGAATTGGTGGCGGGAAAATGAAATGCATCAAATCCAATTCAGTTTTTTTTCTTCTTCACGATTCCCTTGATGAATTCTGTTAATTATCACATACAGTGTGTTATTTTAATATCTCGAATAAATGGAAATTTTTCCTGAAGCCGAACCTGGACTTTCACTCTGTCCGATAGGTAAATAAATTCAACGTCCCAAGTATGAGCTTCATACCAAATTGAAAGAAAAATATACTGGGTAATTCGATACTTATAAACGAATGAATGATCTTTGGAAATCGATAAATCGCCCTGTATCTCCGTTATGGAGATTCTAAGACCTATCAAATATGGTATTTTCAGAACCACCTTGGTGACCCCTATGTACCATTGAGATATTTCCCTTTACCTTAACACCCTGTATAAATAGGTTTCTTCACAAGTCGTAGTCGAAAGATTACTAGTAAAACATGAACAAAATGTAAGATAATCGATGTCACCTTTCTTATTTTATCACTTGGAAGAGAACGAAAAAACAAATAATCGGAGTCAACAAACAGAAGCCAGCCAGTAATCTTACAAACTCCCTCTCGTTCATTGGTGGCAATTCAGGATACATTTACTTGAATTTTCTTTATGTTCAGGCGATGATTTGATCACATTGTCCGTGTAAAATAAATAACTTCATAAGAACTTCGTTTGAATAATCGATATTTGCATTCATTCTGGGAGATTTTTTGAAACACTGTCAATAAAAATTACTGCATTACTCATTAATGTCACCGAACTGTCATGAGTTTGATGTTTACATAGCTATCTAAAGTAAACTTTCATATAAAATTATATTTTTCACAAAAAGCGGCTTTATTAAAAAAACTTGATGATTTAGGTGAAGGGACATTCTTTGTTATCTTGTAGCATTTCTCTTCGTCCTTCAATTCATTGAGTGAAAAGCAATGGGTTCCACTTGAGAAATGGACTTTTGACCACTTGTATGAACAACGGAGATTTAATGATAATTTCAGCACGCCTTGTATGATATGGAGGCGATTTTTCGGTGTGAATTGCATACATCAAGCCTGTCTGGACCACCACTAAAATATCAATTCTACATTAATTGGGAGCCCTGATTTACTCAAGTTCAATCAGGAATATGTTTTGGATCATATTTAACACAAATTATTTTTCTTCTCAAACACCGATTGATTTAGGTATAGAATACTGTTCCCATATATGGGGTTCAGCACCAAAACATACGCTGATGCTCTTAGATTCCATCCAGAGAAGAGCCATCCGCCTGGTGGGTGATGCCACACTCACTCACTCTTTGACATCATTGGAACACCGTAGAAAGGTCCGCGACCTTTCACTCTTCTATCGATACTTCCACGGGAAATGTTGTTCGGAAATCTCTGCTATCATCCCTTCACTAGCAATACCAGTCAGACGAACTAGACAAGTCCAGTCAGCACATTCTTTCGTTGTCAACCTCGAAAGATGTCGAACAGCACTCTATCAAAACTCCTTCATCCATAGAACGGCTAGACTCTGGAAATCATTGCCTGAGGAAGTATTCCCAACAACATATTATTATAATCTCCAGAAGTTCAAAAAAATTCCAATACCTACCTCCTATCCCTATCCTCCCTAGGAACGCACGATGTTCTTTGAAAATTATTGGGATTCCCTTTCGTGCGCTCCAAGCGATAAAAAAGTATTGTTATGAAAAGGCAATTCTAAAGATTTTTCAATGCACGGGATGTTCCATTGAAAAAAATTGAGTTGCTATGACTTTCTGATAGAAACGGCAACGTCGTAATTCCTAAAATATATTGGATCGATAAAACAGGTGATGAAATATAAGATGCGGAATTTTCAGAAAAATCCTGTGTTGCGTTCTCCATAAACGTCTAACCAACCATCGACCGTGAGTCATACCCTGTATTTCAAGGTTAACGACAAAAAGATGTGCTGACTGGGCCTGTCGAGTTCATCTGACTAGTATTGCTAATGATGGAATTATAGCAGATATTTCTGAATGACATTGACAAAAAGTGAGTGGTTGCCGACTTTTCTACGGTGTTTTACTGAAGTCAAAGAGTGAGTGGGTGTGGCATTACCCACCAGGTTGATGGCTCTTTTCTGGATGGACTCTAAGAGCATCAGCGTATGTTTGGGTGCTGAACCCGCATACATGAGAACAGTATTCTGAAACTGTGTCTTGTAGATCATGAGAAGCAGTTGAGGTGAAGAAAAATCCCTTTGTAGAGTATTCGAATTACTATTCTCGGTGTTGAAATGAACATGAAAATCTCGCTCGTGCATGTCCATGAATTTTCACTCACAATGTGAAGTAACGGGAGAGAGGAGGATCACTATCACTGTGTAATTACTTGTAAATGTTTCGTTAACTTTGCAGGTCGTTAAATTCAGAATATTTATGACGAGTGGGTTTCTCTCATTTATCTGCATAAAGCAGAAAATACGAACAGGATACCTACCTACCAACTTCAGGGAACTCTACTTTCTATGCATAAAGGATTTTCTCGTGTTTACGATTCCGTGTCTTGGTGATACATCGAGTCAGTTGGAATTACATTTAACTGCTCAACAAATGGAACGTAACGATGTATAATTTCACTCTGATTCAAAACTCTATAACTTTCGAAGGACACAACCGATTTCAGTTATGTTTCCAGTTTCTGAAAGAGTATTTCCTTGTTACAGTGTGATCAGTGAAAGTGAATCGTCTCAATTTAGTAGGTCTTGTTATTTTTGAAAAACTATACCTCTAAGTATCGAAAAACGGAATATCTATACGTATTATGTCAAAGGGTAGTACAAAAAGATTTTCACTTATAATTACACGAGATCTTTTTTTTCAGTCGAAGTAAACCTGACATGTTTCAATAAGAATTTTGTTGCCTGGGAAGTTGACGAAATAAACTGCCTCTAAAGAAATCACGAGTCCGTAGGACGAGTAATTTTTTCTGCCAGTGTTTTGAGTTGAATTACCCAATGGCAACGAAATTCGAATTATAAACGCCAAGTTTTTCTTTATTGTTGAGAAAATTTACATGAATTCATCAATAGTCTTAGGATACTTCTACTACTACCCAGCAAACACATCTGTTATATTTACATCACTGTTATATAAAATTCACGGAACTTTTTTATATAAAATATTTACGTAAATATTCCATAATACTTCTGAAATATGTGAACCTCCTATTTATATAAAATATTTACGTAAATATTCCGTAACAATTCTGAAATATGTGAACCCCATAATTATATAAAAATGTAACGTAACTATGATGTAAATGATATGTGACAATTTGATATCAATATAAAAGCTTATATGATAGCTACATGACTTTACTAGGATTCTCGGCCGTAAATTCTCTGCAGACTTGATTCTGCGTCGTTGGGATGATCAGTACCCGTGGTCTCGCACTGTAATGTTCCCCCACCGCGATGATTATTATTTTTCGCTCTCGCACTGTAGCGTTTGTCCGTGACCACTCTGAGGTTATAAGTAATGAGTGAAGACTTGGAGACTGAAAGCATTTTCAGTATTTTCTTACTATTCCGAGTGATTTTACCAATTTTCTGCGCTGTAGTGGTCCCCCATCCCACATGCCCAATTCCCATTGGTCGACTACTTTGAGGTTATGAGTTATAATTATAAGTGAAGACGAGACCATAAACAAACTACACTGAAGGCATTTTCGGTATTTTATAACTATTTCGAGTGTTTTTCTTGTTTCTACCTGCTGTGTTTGATGAATTAAACTAAACTAAAAGTGTTAATAAGAATAAGTGGAGGTGAGTGAGAATAAAACATGCCTTGAGATTTTCCTAACCTCTGTGAAAACAACAAGAAAGAAATATTTACATATCTATCCTGGACCTCTTAAATATGCCTAGAATAAATGATGAATCTGGTAGGTATTGATAGAATCCGAGGTATAATCTGGTCAAACTCCAATTCTCATATGAAATTGAACAAAAGCCAGTGATTGATTATGATGGCTGATGAAAACCCCAGTGAAAACCCCAAAGTGCCTCACATTCTGGATTGAAGTTATTATTATTGGTTATGGAAATTTAATCATTTTGTCAGTGATTATTATTTTTTGTTTCTTAAATAAGTTCATGAAGAACCCCAATAAGATGAATCCTGTAATGTATACTTTTCCAGGTGGGTACATCTTTTCAAAACTCAAGGTGGTAGAGATGGGATATACTATCTATATAGGGGCCACACAATGTTCCTGGTAAGGGCAGAGGGGAAACATTGAAGTCAGAGATTTGAAATCAATCGAAATATCATTATCTGGTAATATATATTTTAGATTTTAATTTGAAAACTGAAAAACAAAGCAATATTTTTTCAGACTCCATCATTATCACACACCCTTCGATATCTCACTCTGATAGATAAACCAGCAGGAAGGTGGTTCTGATTTAGTCACCAGAGGTTAAATGGAGGGTTGAATTGGGAGATCACGAAGAAAGTTATAATTTGATTACTCACAATTTTGATTTTTTGAACTTTTGAAGTATCAGGGTGTCCCAAAATTGCTGGGACACAGAGCTACCACGTGTAGAGGAGGTCAAAATAAGTTGATTGGACCCAATTTATTTATGTGCCAAAATGTACCGTTTGTCCGTGAGAAGGGTTCAAAGTTCACTTGAAAAAACACATTTTTGTACGCTGTTCAGGAATAAGTGGAACGAATTTGATGAAATTTGGCAATAGTGTATTTCAGAGGATCACTTTCCTTTTGGTAATCTAAGAAACCTAAAAGAAATTGTAGAAGGGTTGAAACCACCCTCACCCCTTGACGTTTTCTTCAGAACTTTTTTAAGGGACATGATACGGTTCTGAAATTTTTTGAGCTTGAAGACTCATCAATTACCTTCATTTTATCACTCGTGTAAAAATTTCGTATACCAAATAGTTTCGAAGGAAAAAATGTTCTCTCAAATAATGCTACCAGATATTCCTATAGTACAAGTTTAATTAAATTGTGATATAAAACTTAGTTGGCAGTGGAAACGAAGGCAAGTCGTGATTTCGACAGGAAACAAATTTATTGTCATTCAAGTTTGTTGTTGACGTTGTTTGTAAATTTTTCAATAAATTCTTCAATTTTGTTATTACCGCGGGTACCATTACTATAGGAATATCTGGTAGCATTATTTGAGAGAACATTTTTTTTCTTCGAAACTATTCGGTATACGAAATTTTTACACGAGTGATAAAATGAAGGTAATTGATGAGTCTTCAAGCTCAAAAAATTTCAGAACCGTATCATGACCCTTAAAAAAGTTCTGAAGATAACGTCATGGGGTGAGGGTAGTTTCAACCCTTCTACAATTTCTTTTAGGTTTCTTAGATTACCAAAAGGAAAGTAATCCTCTGAAATACACTATTGCCAAATTTCATCAAATTCGTTCCACTTATTCCTGAACAGCGTACAAAAATGTGTTTTTTCAAGTGAACTTTGAACCCTTCTCACGGACAAACGGTACATTTTGGCACATTAATAAATTGGGTCCAATCAACTTATTTTGACCTCCTCTACACGTGGTAGCTCTGTGTCCCAGCAATTTTGGGACACCCTGTATAAATGGTCTCACTATTGTCGAAGAAAAATAAAGGTCATGTTTTTCATTTGATAGTTGATGTTGTTTTATCATCTTCTATTCAGGACATTCCATTTTATTCGATTTGAACATTATTCAGTCTATAATTTTTTGAAAATTTTTTTTGTTTAAAAGTTAGCAACTGATCAATTATACTGTGTACTATAATGCATAATATTTTGAACAGAAAGTCTTAAAAATTTTCGAGCAGAGTTTTTTTGTACATGAGGAGAATTGAAGTGAATACTGAATGATATAGGAGATAATAAACCATCAAGCATTTTATGACTAATCTGTCTCTGTTACATTTTCCCACACAATCAGAAATTGCCAAATAACTTCTTTTTCACACTAGCCCAATTCCAACTCTCATGCACATTTCTATAACCATATATCATCATCAGTGATATCAGTATAGATAGTATGGAGTGTAGAGTTTGGATCACCTACTGAGATGATTGTACTTAGTTATCAATATGTGCATATGCCTGTGAAGTGAGTTAGTGAAGTGAAGAGGTTATTCGTGAAATTCCGATATTCATTTCGGATATTAGTCAAGTAGTTTCATCAATATTATATAAAAATGGAGTCATAATTGTAGCTGACATTTTTACATAATAGGGATGTAAATTTTACATAACATCTAGAGAATGTTATGTAATATTTATGTCAGTTTGTTATATACGTAACATCTCATTTATAGCAATGAAATTATATAAAATATATATAAAATAGTGACATAATTGTTACGTAATAATCATGTAGTATTTGTGGCGGACATTTCGCCATAACAGTGATGTAAGTCTTACATAACATAGTTACATAACACGTATTGTCAGTTATGTAACACTTATGTCAATTTTACATAATTGTGTTTGCTGGGTAGTTCTCTGATTTTCTCTCAAGTAATGCTCATCTATTTTTTCGATATAGGTGTTTGCAAGACTTTCATTGAGATTACTCAATAACCCCAAATATTTATTTATTTTTTTATTTTATTTTAGCGGTACACCAATTCAACAGCCGAGGCCAATTACAGAATGGGAAAATAACAATTTTGGTCCAAAATCTGTGTGGATATTGTAACAAAAAACAAAACAGAGAGAAGGAAATAAAGATATAACCATAAAATAAATGACACACTGCATAACGATGTGTATGAACTAAAAAAAAACTACGGTGAGAAATAAGTTCATACAGAGCGCTACAAACAGTGTTAAAACAACAACAAAAAATATAAACATATTATGGTTAAGTAGCCCTTTCGATATCTATAGGTTTGCAGGCAAAGATATCTATTCTATTCTGAATTGACAAGTAATCACGACATATTTTATACAGAGGCGAAAAAAGAAGAACATTTGTTTGAGCGATTGGCAGGTAAAACGTGGTGAAACTGCGTACAGGTAGCCTATAGGAACGTGTAAATCAATACGTGCAAGCAGGTATTGGCAGTCAATACGCGAGACTAAGATCTTGTTTAAAAATAAAATTTCCAAATATGTACGACGTTCTTCTAGGGAGTTGACTTGAAATCTAGAAAGAAGTGTATCGTGCGGTACACCCCGCATCGGATAAGAGCCATTACATCTGAAACTGATGTACTTCAGAAATCGCCTCTGAATGTTCTCCAAACTATCACTTTACGTGATGTATCCAGGATTCCAGACAACGCAGCCATATTCAAACCTTGACCTCACAAGCGCATCAAAAGTAGGTTTTAATCCCAGACAACCATTTGGAGTTTCTGATAATGAAACTCAGTGATTTAAAACCATTCGTGACAACAGTGTTCACGTGGTGAGTTTCGAGTCGAAGATTATGCCTAGATCTTTGAACTCAGTCATTTTTTGCAGACGCTGGCCGTTAATGGTGTGAGAAAAATCAATAGGTAACTTTTTGCGAGTGAGAGAAACAAAATTACACTTTTTTATATTTAGAGGCAATGAGTTCATTATACACCATTGATTCAAGTTGTCGATATCTGCCTAAACAATTTACAATCATCTGCGTATAGGAGGATTTCCGAGTCCATTCCCAGGCATATGTCATTTATAAAAATTATGAATAGTAATGGGCCTAGCACAGATCCCTGAGGGACACCAGATGATGCTGTTATTTTGACAGATTCAAATCCGTGGTACTGAACTCTCATATGCCTCTCCATTAGATAGGACTCCAAAAATAAGATGAAGTTGATGGTCAAGCCAAAAGAAATGAGTTCATTGAGAAGTATACCATGGTCAAGCCTATCGAAAGCCTTAGAGAAATCCGTATAAATGACATCGACCTGGGAAGACTTATCCATTTCTTCAGCAATAAATTGTGCAATGCACGTCAAGTTACTTATTGTTGATCTTCCCTCAACGAAACAATGCTGATGATCAATAACCTGACATTTCACATGTGCATATAATGATATCGTATAAGACCATTTCAAATAATTTACTGAAGTTACATAGTATAACAATTAGTCTGTAGTTTTCAATCAAATTTTTGTCACCTTTTTTGAAGATAGGACATATTTTACCATCTTTCCAAACATCGGGAAAACATATTGTTGTCAGTGCTAAATTAAAAATGATTGATAACGGCTTAGCAAAGATGATAGCGCAGTCTTTCAGGAGGAAAGATGGAATGCCATCAGGACCTGTGGTCATTTTTGGTTTGCATTTTTTCATCGACTTCAGTACGTCTTCCTCGGATATTTTAGGTAGAGGCAGAGTTGGTGTGTCAGGGTACTTGATATTATGAAATTGCTGATAGGCGGAAGATGTGATGTAAGCAGACTCAAAGAAGGCGCCAAAGGCATCAACTAAGGTTGTTGGGGGGAAGATGCCAAAAGGGGGAAGATGCCTAATCTAAGTATTTTGGACAATACTCAATAGATCGCGGCACAGACACGGCTACGTTGTTATTGTGTTTATTATTAGAGAACATCATAGTTTTCGAAGCGCTTGAGTTCATGCAACTGTTCCTTGAGGTGATGTTGTGTTTTTTATTCCGGTAAGTTTTTTACGATAGAAATTAATTATGTGATGTACAGTGTTAAATGTTTTTTGTTTGTGCTAATAAAATATCTGTAGGGTTTTGGCATTCATTACAATACTCCTGTCCTATTCTGAATGAGAAAACGGGTTTTGTTATTTTGATTTGTGGGTTTGGCATCTCATACCTAAGGGTTGGGGTAAAACGCCAAGATCCGTGGGGGGTGAGATGCCTTATCTTAATTGGACTGTAAACTTTATAACTCTTGTTTTTTCTCAGGTTTGCGTTCATTTTGGTTAGTGGTTCTCTTTCAGTACGTCTAATTGAATAGTTTCTTAATTTATTCTTTTTGTTTTAGGTAAAATGCCACGAACGTACGTCAGAAAATCAACTAGAGGCCAATGGACTGGAGAAGACCTTAGAGCAGCTACAAATGCTTTTGTCATCTCACCCCAAGTCTGTCGGCATGTTACCCCGTAAGTAAGTTGCCGAAATGACAGCTGTCAATGTTTTCCCAACTTTTTCGTTTATTTTCAAGAAAATAAAAACTTTTTGGTGTTCAATCATTTGTTTATTTTATTTGTAATAGAATACACAGTTTCTGTAAGTTTTGAGTGAAGTTAATTATTTTTTTTTTGATTTTTACAAAAATGTTACGCGTCTTTCCCACAATTACCTTATTTGTTGCGGATCGGTTAAGCAGCTATCTTTGTAATTCAAAGAACTGGGAATCGATGAGCTGTTACGAATATTGTTCAAGTACGCCCAAAACTTAGATGTGCAAATAGAATCATTTTGAAATTTTGGGGCTTTCTCAGTCTCCATCCATACTGAATTTTGGCACCATAAAAGTTTATGCCAGGGTGGTTGTAAATGAAAACGAATGATACTTCCAACTTCAACATCCTGTATCTCAAAATCGGAGCCAGCTAGAACACATGTTCATATGAACCTTATTTGCTAGAATGTCACATTTTTTCGGTGTTATTCGAATACACCCTGTATACAATATGTATCATTCAGACTTGGGAATATCTCTGACACGTTATATCACTTGTCATATGAATGTCACTCCACCCGTATTGCTCAGAAAACCATTGGAAAGGTCGCAGAGCTTTATTGAACGTCTGACATGGAGGATAATATGTCGAAGATATTATGTATCACTTTATATGGCACCGACATAAATTGGCAGTATCATTATGTACCAACAAATTGTCATTTCTGCTAGATGTGAGCATCTATTTGACGATATTGATGGAATGTTTCGCTTATACAGGATGTATTATCATGAAAGAATTCGATTCGACTATTGATATCAAAGAAGTTATTGATTTGGTACTGTCATTACCTATGAAATTGTCAACTGGCCCAGATGAGATCCCATTGTATTTGATAAGAAAATGTATATATACTTCAGCAAAACCTATTCACTTACTGTTCAATTCATCTCTTGAGAAGGGGAAGATACCTAACAACTGGAAACACAGTTTCTTTAAACCTATTCATAAAAGTGGTTCACGGGAGGATGTTAGCAATTATAGAGGTATTTGTAATCAGTCAGAGTTACCGAAAATGTTGGATTGTTTGTTCACTAGAGAACTCTCATGGGATTTTAAAAATATTATATCTAACCAACAACATGGTTTCTGTCGGGGTCGATCAACATCAACAAACCTGTTGCTTCATCAATACTATATCATCGATTCATTAGAGAATAAGCTGCAAGTAGACTCTATTTACACAGACTTCTATAAAGCCTTTGATAGAGTTAACCATAGTCTGTTACTTGCAAAACTTGAAACTTTGGGTATAGAGGCGAATATCCCAAGTTGGATCAGAAGCTATCTCACTAGTAGAGTCCAATATGTGAAATATGGGAGCTCAGTTTCACAACCAATCGGAGTGCCATCAGGTGTACCACAGGGATATCACATGGGCCCTCTTTTATTCAATATTTTTGTTACTGACCTCTCTGATGTCATCATTAACAGTTCCTTCTTGATGTTTGCCGATGACCTGAAGATTTTTCAGAACGGTTCAATGCATTTCTGCTGCTGAGAGTTTGCAGCTCGATCTTAAATAATTTTTCCAGATGGTGCCATATCATTTATCTTATCAAAACTGAATCTGAATAAATGTCAAAAGATAACATTTTCACGAAGCCATGATGCTATTGATCATATTTACAGAGTTAATGATACTAATCTATCAGTTACCAATACAATCAAAGACTTAGGAGTAATATTCGACTCGAAAATGACCTTCAAACATCACATAATAGAAACATCATCTGGTGCTCGTAAAATGCTAGGCTTCTCTCTCCGTTCTGCTGAAAAACTATCTGTTAATGCTGTTAAAATTATTTATTGTGCACAGGTGTGGTCTATTCTTGAATATAATTCTTTGATCTGGTCACCAAGTTGATTCTGATCTTTTAGAGGGTTGTCAAAATAAATTTTTAAGAAGTTGTGCATATCACATGGGATTCAATAGGGATGAATATACATATCCACAAATATTAGATATTTTAAACATGAATACGTTGATACATAGAAGAATGGAAATTGATCTATTATTCCTCCACAAAATAATTATCAATGATTACATTGATTCTCCTGAAATTGTTGCTCTGATTACGTTTTCGGCAAATACAAGAAGAAACAGAAATAGTGACATTTTCAAGATACCATTCTCTAGGACAAATTATGGCCAAAATGAATCAATGAATAGAATTATGAAAACAGCAAACACAAAAAATTACCAAATTGAACTTTTCAATTCATCTTTATTGTCTCTCAGGAGAGCGATAAAAAACTGTTAATCACTTTTTTCATAATCTTCATCTTCCTATTCGTTTTAGCCTTCTACATTCTTTTTGTGTTAGTCTTCTTCATAGATATGATAATATTTACGTGCTCTGTATTTTTATACTTTCTTTTTGTAAATTGTATAATTGACTTGTTTGTTAATAAATAAATAGAAATAAATGAATAAATTGATTAATTCTTCTCGATAACATGAGGAAATAAGTATCATGAATCCGTATAGTTGTTGAGGTACAGGGTTTTGAAATGGTATGGGCATCATGTTCGCCGGGTAAAGGCCTATCTGGAGGAATATTAAATGTGCCATTTTCAAATCTTCTTCCTATAGCTGACGCCTCAAAAATACCTCCATCACTGTTTTTACCATATGCACCGACATCTATACAAGTAAATTTGTATTCGGGGTCAACAACTGCCAGAAGTACAATTGAAAACTTTTTTAAGTAACAAAAGTAAGTTGATCCGCTTTTTTTTGGACACTTGATGGTCACGTGCTTTCCATCTATACTTCCTAAACAATTGGGAAAGTGCCACAAGTTTTTATAGCCCAAAATTGATTTCTCCCATAACTCTTGTGTGGGCTCTGGCATATACAGTGGCTGCAATCTATCCCATATAGCTTTGCAAACTTCTTCCACAATTATGGCAACGGTTGAAAATCCTAATCGAAAGCTGTGACCAATTGTTTTATATGAATCGCCAGTAGCTAAAAACCTAAAAAAACGTAGTAGGTTTTAGAATTTTGTTTTCTGTGATTACAATAACAATATGTTTATTTTATTAGTTTGATTATGTAAATAGGCACATGTTGATTGGGAAATGTTGTCTTTGCAGGCGAGGACTTAAAAAAACGCTGGAAAAACTTAAGAGATTGTTTCTCAAAGCACATACGTTCCGAGAAAACCAGAACTGGGCAAGGAGCTACATCCATTTGTCGCTATAAATCCTGGCCATGGGCACAGCACATGGAAGCTTTTAGACCTTTTTTGCAATTTGCGCAAACAGAGTCCAACATTGCTACTACTGATGACATAGCAGAACGTCCTGAAGTCGTAGATGAAGGAATTGAAGCCAGCAATACACAAAACGAAGCTACAGAGAGTTCAGACAACGGTAACGAAGCCAGTACTGGGACTACTGTACAAGAAAAATCGGCACAAATCTCATATATTCGTAATTCAAGCCAGAAGAGAAAAGCGGTAGAAAAGTCGACATCGAACAATTCATCTAATGTTGACAAAGTTATTCACTTTTTGGATAAAAGGCACTCGAATGTTACAAATACCTGCGACAGCATAGATTTAACTTTTCAAGGATATGCTGCAAGCGTTAAAAAACTGTCTAATCGACGCCAGACTATAGTGAAATATAAAATCGCCAAAATCATAATGGAAGAAGAACTGGCTGAAGAAGCGGAAACTCAGATGGACAGTCGACCGGGTACATGTTTTTCAAACAATGCCACTGCTTCATCTTATACATCGAATATTATGCCATATGACACCTCATCGTTACACTCGTCCAATATACGTGAGACTGATGACAATGCTTCTGCTGCAACGTGGTATGGCGATTTTTCCCGTACCACCTTGTGAAATCCATACATATTTTTGTTATATCACATGCTACTTTTCAACTGAATAAAAAGTAAAGTATTACGAAATAATTATTATATTACCTCAATGTGACTGCTAGTCGTTCTGTTGGTCCAATCGGTTCTCTAAATGTAGTTTGCTCTTTTGTAATGTCGTTCCTAATAAGATTCAATATTTCATCGAAACTTTCACGGTCCATTCTGAAATATGTGTAGAATCGATTTGCATCTTTCCGGAGTTCAGGGTATAACTTATGAAATTCGCCTTCTTCTTTACGTTTTTTGTTAATTTCGTGCACCCAAACATTCCGCCTTTTCCTTCTAAAATATACATTAACTACTCGTTATTAATAGCCTACATCATATTTAACCAATTTGTGCTTACCGTTGTCTATTATTATCATCTTCATCCAATAATATTGCAAGAAGCAGTGCTTCTTCTTCCAAGTCACACATTTTTAAATGCGTCGATTGTCGGTCGCTATCGCATATATGTGTTTGCTTTCCAACGCGATCGCTATCGTGATCGTGATCGTGATCGTGATCGCGATCGCAATCGCGTATATGTGTTCGGGCCTTAGGTTCAAGGAGAAGACTGGTTTTGTCATTGTATGAATTATCGATTTAATTCGATTCAGGTAGGTTTCTATACAAGAACACTGGGAGGAATTATGCGTTGTGAATACCTGAAGATCACCATACCATAACAAGTGTTGTGGTTGAGTAGGCGCCAGTCACTAAATTCGTCAAATATAACCACTACAAAATAGTATGGTTGAGGTAATATGACATACTGAAGCACCCGTTATTAGGGACTACCTGTACGGATATTATTCACCACTACAAATTAGTGAATAATACTATACAACTCGTCGGTTCGTATTTACCACTACAAACAATAAATTTACACACTAATTATTCATTTCATATACAGTTCTCAACACACCAAATGGACCACTCATAATTTGACTCTATTTCGAAGACCTATATATTTTTTAAAAATTGACCGATCTTCATGCGGTTTTCGATATCAGATGTGATGTTTCATCGACTTCAAAGAGAGCTAGAACAATCTGAAAAAGTCCGCAAAACAAAACTCACACAGGGTGTAATGTGGAACCATTACACTATGGTCTACATTTCCAATGCTGCCAGAACTCGAGAAATTTTTTTCTGATCAAAAGTCAGTCATATTATGATACACTGGGACCTCATCTCGGGACGTTTTCGTGATTTCTCCATTGGAACAAAAATCGATTTTTTTTCGAAAGTCTTGCATTTCTTGATTTTTTTCTCTAGAACTCCACTTGAGATGACTATTGGAAAGAACTGTTCTCATGTTTCATGAAGGATAATGAAAGACAAAAAAAGCACTTTTTTGGATTATACAGGATGATAAGGAACTAGGACAAAATCTCATTTCAGTGAAAAAAATCAAAAATGGTGACTAAATCTATGACCCATTCGATCCAGTATATTTAGAAACGGCCTTCTCGATATCCATCATTCATATTAGACTACTAACTCGAGATGTTTTCGAAAATTCGCCTCTAAGTGAAATACAGGATCAAATTTTTCAATTCAAACTTGTTTCCTGATATCGATGATTTTCAATATTTATTGCTCAAGTATGAGAAACAGAGAATGGTTGTTCAATATACTGAGTGTTTTACAACTCTTGAATGCTCATTTCTGCATCATCTTTTTCACAGGGTGATTCATAAGGAATTTATAATACCTCACCTGATGCCATAGATTTTACGAATTCCGTTGAAAAAAATATAGATATATGTGCTAGATCAGTATAAGATGCAATGGTAACAAGAATTCACGAATATATGGCAATTCTGAAGTCTCTTTCATATTAAAACGTATGAGCCTCATGAGGAATTACTGTATTCATGTTCATTAGTATGAAAAACATTATATCGAATGTATGCCAATTCTGCAGTCTCTTTGATATCTCCTCGTATAAGCCTCATGAAAAGTTACTGTATTCATACATTTCACAAATTTCGACAATGACCTATATTTTATTTTCGGAACATAGCGATTTTCATCACGTTTGAACATATTCTTCTTCATCCCGGGACAATCTGGGCATATTTTTTTATCGCACCTTGTATATCCACCGTCAAGAACAGATATGGATTCCATGCTTCTGAAAGTACAATCGTAATTTTTTGAATTTTATAATTTATCTTAACGAAAATGCATCATTTCGATTAAAAATGCGTACTTTCATTATATGACCTCCGATCCAAGAAATTACAAAACCGTTTCAAGGTCAGACATCAGACATCCTCATGACGAAGTAACACTCCATTATTCCACTAGTAACACAAAGAAAATTATGTTTCATCTACTGAAGACTATGTTATTCTCCATTCCATCATTCAGTATTTCTTGTATCACTTTGTATAGACTTTTTCAGAATTTTCTGTGTCCGAACACGATCACATATCCGACGACTATACATACAAGGGTGATTCTTCGGAGAAGAATTTCAACTTTCAATTTCATTCAATAAATCGTCGAAAAAATGCAACATTTTGAATGAATATTCATAACACGATTATCAAAGCTCTGAATTTGAAAACTCCGAAAACGTTTCGAGAGAAAGCATCAAAATCATAGATACATGTGTGAAAAAAAAATTAAAAAATTATCTGTTCAAACGGTAAGGTGACGACCACGATGTAATTTCACACCCATTCAATCATCACCCTGTAGCAATGTTATCTGAAATTACAAAAGTTTCATATTGCCACAACAAACTGTCAAGAGATTAGGCTTATCATCGGTGAAAACCGATTTCAAATTGGTGAGGAAATTCGTGTTATTCTACTAATTCAGGCTATATTTTGGAGCACGACGTTATCAATGTTGATCAGTTGATATTCGGAGGTGATATATAATAGGTTTGTCTCAGTATTGATCACTCAAATAAGTGATATCTCGAATATGTGTTGTGTTTGATGAAACTTATTTGAAACCACACCATTACATTTAGTTATACAAATTTTCATTGATTTTCTCAGTGAAATTCTCCTGAAAGTTGTTTGGTTGTTTCAATAGTATGAAAGGGGCAACCCATCTCATATTTATTTTGTTCTAAAATTTGTTCGGGAATAACATCCAATTATTATTCTCCATAATATAATATACTCATTTGATATTGAACAATTCGAATTATTAGTTTTTCGTTTTCTGAATTCATTTGGTATTAAGCTTCATTTTCGGGGAGCGAATGAAAACCTCAACTCCTAATCTCTGAATTACATTAATTTTTGTTTCACAAGTTGTGGTGATTAGGCTGATATTCTCACATTTATATCCCAAATTCCCAAGAATTTTTTTTTATATTCTTGTTCTCACTATAAGGGATATCCTGTAATGTTCAGAGAACATCGTGAGCACCAAGGAGAATAAGGTAGGAATTGGTGTTCTTCTTGAAGTTCTGGAGGTTATACAGGGTGTCCGGAGATAAAACCGACAAAACTCATGGGGTGATAGGGACTGTCGATATGATTGCAGAATGCCATAAACGAATGTCCAAAACCGCTTCGTTACTGAGATACAGAGTGATTTGTGGATTTTGACAAAAAATTCAATCCGCCATATCAAATACAGGGATCAACCGATTAGATTCAAATTTGGTACACGAATTACACTGAAATGCATCAACAAGTAGCCCTTTGATCGAAACCAATATCAGGACCGCAATGATATTTTTTTGCTATGTTGAGTTATTGTTTGAATAACTCACCCTGTATAATAGTAACCAAAAATTTCACCTCAGATTCGAAATCTACGGTGAAAATTGTATAGGAATTTGTTGAAAAATCTCCTGGCACTATCTTAGTTATTTCGTAATTGATTATCATTTCAATTTTTTTCATTCAAAAATCAATTATTGTCGGATAAAGTACCATCAAAATTGGTAATGAAATAAATATTAACGAAACCATGACATGAATATAGTTATTTTCTTCTACAATGTATAACACCTACAATGTTCATCAGATGTCCTCATTCAGTTATGACAGAACACTCGGAGGTATAGAAGACCGAACAAGTTATTATTCAATCGGGTGTTATAATGCATTTTTTTTTCAGTGACGGGAAAAAGTTTGGCCTTTTATCTCTGTCGGCAGGTTATGAAATGTCACTTTCCATAAATTACTTTTTTCCCGTGGAAAAAAAGTGAGTACTTTTTTCCCGGATATATCACATATATATATATATACACACTGTTGATGGCTTTTTTTGTGCTATAGTTCCGAAAAATGAGTCAATAATACAGTCTCCGAGAAAGAACTGCAAGTCCTTTTATCTTCCGTTCGACTTCGCGGTTACGTATATTACTGAACAACCACTAAATTCGCAATTTTTCGAAATCAAATCACAGAATTAGACTGACAGAAATAACATCAGATATTTGATTACTTCAAAAGAATGATAAAAATGCCTACAACGCAGGTGTCTCTACTGTTGAAAACTTGATATTGATAGGTCCTTTTTTTGTCACAGAAAAAAAATAGTGTATTATACACGGGAAAATTATTAGATTTTAGTTCACGGTTTTTTGTCTCCCTCCGCTACGCGTTGGAAGACATCACAACCTGGAGCTAAAATCTGCTGATTTTTTCCCTTGTATAATAAATAACTATTCCAGTCCGGATTTCGCTTTTCCAGGAAGTAGAATCATGTGAAATTCTGGGAGTAATTTGAAAAATATCAATTCATTATTCCGAAAGTTGTTGAATCCATCATGCTACATGAAATCGGAATAAAAAGTAGTTATTTTCTGTTGGTAATGGCATTGATAATTTCACATCCATGGGATTGAAATGTTCTGAAATAACCTGAAAAGTTGTTAGACGACCAAATACAGTAGACAGGGATGAGGAAGCTCAAACACAATTATTTTTCTCTCGGGAGGAGAATGCCTTTTATTGCGTTTCTAATATCAAGGCAGCTAAGGAAATCTGCGACAAAGTTCACGGATGAGATGATTCGAGCATTAAGCCATTTTATATCCTCAGACAACTCTAGAAAATCGAGCTGTAGAGTAGAAAGGACAAACGATTTGATGAATTTCACTCTTATATCCTGGAGCGCACGAAACGAAATCCCTATAATATGATGTAATATAATAGAAATGGTGAAGATTACAAAAAAAACCTCTAGCGCTGCGAACTAGGGTCATATACTATAAACACACAAATTGATTCAAATAGGTAGAAGCAAGAGATTGATGGATTAATACAGAAAAAATAGATGAGAGGAGGAATATTCGAGGTCTTGACAAAAAATTATCAATTTTTTTTGTTGTAACTCACCATCTATCAATTCAATCAATATGAAAATCAAATCTTACCAGATTCTGAACTGAAAAAATTCTATTAACACCACTTGACTCAGCAAAATTCTAGTACATTATAGGTTGCTATCTACTTATACAAAAAATTATCACTTCAATTGATACATTCTACTTTGAATCTTGATGACTTGTTTATGTATACTTGTGCGTTGGGTTGGTTCAAAAAAGTATAAGAATATTGCTATTCTGGCTACCAGCATGAAATTTGGCATACATGATGAGAAATATATAGAAAACAAAAAACCATCGAGACACAAGCTGTGTCTGGAATATGTCGTCCGCCATTTTCTAGAATGGCGGCCGAAAACTAGATTTTTGCTGAAATCTCAAGAAAGGTACGAAATTTTGGGAGAGTTCAAATTTATGAAATGAAGAACATTACAAGGCGGACATTTTTTGTCTGAAACATCTTCGTGTGAGGCTGATATTAAAGTCAATAAATTGAATATATTCAGTGGAAAATCCTCGTTTTCTCAAAAAATCATTTAAAATACCAACAATTACCCCGTTACCAAGTCTCCCTACCTATTCATGAAAATCCTTCTTACACACGTGTTCATCTAGAAATATAGAAGATCTTTTTTAACTCTAGAATATACCGGATGCGGCATTTATCTCGAGACAAAATTATATCTCGTTTGTATTCGATTATTTCGAAAGAAAATCTGAGAATTATTGTACTAGACCGGAAGTGGGACCTTTAGAGCGAAAGTCGATTTTTTTTAATAGAAACACCCATTGTTCAGCACAGATTTGGATTGGAAATCATTGGCCTTACATCATTTGTCTGAATGAAAGTTAGTGATTTGCACTGATGAAGAATCAGTAACATTTGTTGGTCCGTTTGTTGATGGTGTTGATCTCGCACCATGCTCACATGAAGAAGCAGATACTAGACTTCTCATTCACGTTAAAAGTGCAATATTGTCAGGCCATTAAAACATTTTGATAAGTACAGTGGATTCAGATGTCATTGTTATTGCTGCTGCTAAATTCCACGAGTTGAAGCAAATGGGTATGCAAGACCTTTGGTTTGAATTTGGAGTTGAAAAAAAACAGACGCTATTTCTCACTGTCAGTGATCCTGCGAGGACTCTCTGTTGAAAAATGTGCTGCACTACCATTTTTCCATGCGTATACTGGATGTGATACGGTATCATCGTTTCATGGTATTGGTAAAACAAGAGCTTGGAATGTATGGGGAAAGATGCAAGGAATGACAGACGTATTCATCCGACTGTCATCAATAGATATAATAACTGAAGCAGATTTTGATAAGATTCAGCTTTTCACTGTGATGATGTATGATGTTACCAGCCAGACAGAAACAGTGAATGAGTGTAGAAGAGTACTGTACACTCAGAAGAATCGAAGTGTGGGAATATTCCACCAACCGCAGGAGCATTGCGTCAACACCTGAGGAGAGCAATGCTTCAGTCGCGTATTTGGATTAAATTCCTGGAAATGCAACCATATTTTCCAAATGCAACTGACTGGGGATGGAAGTCGTCAAATCGGGAATGTCAAGATGAAACGATTGAACCACTGTGGACAGTTTTGCCACAAGCATCTGATGAATGTACAGAATTGATCAGCTGCAGATGCAAAACAATGTGTATTAAGAACTGCAAATGCAATAGATTTGATTTGCAGTGTACTGCTCTATGCACGTGTGATGCACAGTGTGATAAACATTATTTGTAATGTTGTATTAGTTAGTTCACCAAGATTCCTTCTGATCTAATCGAACCTAATTAAACATCAAGCCTATAACATGATTGATATATGATTTTATTTATATAGATTACAATAATTGTACGCCATTTTACGTAATGGTAGCTTCGGTTTGAATCCTCAAGAAAGAGTTCATCATACAGATAACACATGATCATGATTTCTGTGGCTAATTTCAGCCTGAATGTTTCAATTTTGATTTTTTCTTGAGAAACCTTGAAAAATTGAATTCTAATATTTCGATTATTGGATTTTTGATTCGTCTGACAAAAAAATTTTTCGAACAAAAATGTCCTCCTTACTATCCTCTATATTTCATCAATCCGAACTTTCCCGATATTTTCCACCGTTCTGGAGATATTAGCAAAAATCCAGCTTTCGGTCCCCATTTTGAAAAATGGCGCCTGGAATATTCCAGATACAGCGTGTGTCCCGATGGTTTTTTCTTTTCTATATATTCATCAACATGTGTACCGAATTTCATGCTGGTAGCCAGAATAGCAATATTCTTGTGCTAACATAACGCACTATACTGAAATATACGACTCATCTAAACCAACTAAACAATCCCAGACCGAGGATGAAGATTTCTCGAAATTTTAATAAAATTATGATATTTTGCGATAGTATGATAGTATCTATTTTTTTTTTCACTATAGTTGAATTACAATATATCATTTATATAACTTGTCAGTCATTTTTTCGCTAATGAATTCGTTCCTTAATAAAACGGATATATTTTCTAGAAAACTTGCAGATTATTTCTTGCAACACTCAAAATACTGACAGGCACAACAAGAAGAAGGAGCCATGGAATAGGAAGGATAGTATCATTACATGTAGCCGATAGTGATTCAGTGATTCAATTATATTTTTGTTCAGGATCAAGCTCAATTCGAGATATTCCAATGCATGAATAACAAAACCATAACCTGAAGCCAACTACCCTCTGCATTCCTGCTCCGAGTGTATTTGTGGTTATGTTTGTTTTTGTTTATCAGTTTGACTTCTTATTCTACTTTTTTCATTCGTTAGCTATTTGTTAGCTTATTCGCTAGCTATATATTCTTCACCATCAGCTATTTTCGGACTGTACGAACCTATGTCTATTGCTTTACTTTGAAAATAAAAACGGCTTGGACTTTATCGGTCGCCATCCTGTACAGCGTGGACATAAAACTGGAGAGCTCCGAACTTATTTTATGAAAATTGTAAGATTGTTTTTCCTTCAGCTCCCCTGAAACTACAATAGCAAACCCACTCTCTTGAGGTGACTCGTCCTATATAACAATGTCAAACTCAAACATATTTCCTTCGAGTAAATCATCATCCTGTGAGCAACCAAGTCTATTTTCGTCTGAAATAACCTCACGATCGACCGGGAATTACGCCAAGATCGATCATATTCCCTTCCTTCAAGGGATTAAAGATAACCTTGAATCGACCGTATTTTCTAGCCAATATTTACAATATCTTCCCTGAGGACGTTCGATCTCATAAGTCTATAATACTGTTCGACGTATTTATGGGATGTGCGTCTCGTGTTATTTTGATTAGTGTAGTCTTTGCTCGCGAAAAGAGACATTTCACAGTATGTGACTACGGCAAGAATTTGTTTTCTTATAATAATAATAATAATGATAGGATTTTATTGTCTCATACTACACATGTTACATTTTACATTTCACAGTTCAGATATGGAGTTTGAAGACAAAAGGCAGAGTTCGGTACTGACGGTGAGATGACCCAGATAGCACACATTCCTTTTGAGGCCCTTCTGAGGCGTTCACAATCATGTCCTCAGGACGTCGAGAGCGAGCCTGAGGACATTCTCAAGACGTCCTCCTGTTACCATTCTCTACATACTAATAACGTCTCAGAACATCCCTATAAAATCTTTTGAGACAACCTCAGGACATCATGGTAACAACTTGAGGCGGTTTTTGATGATGTTTCAAGGAGGTTCAAGATTTATGGAAGAATATTATTCGTATACAGAATGAGTCACTATAGTGTGTTCTCCTCCGATATTAGCCAAACCGTCAGATATATAAAATGAAAATTCAAGTACAACAGTAATAGGGTTTCATAAGAACAATCACCTAAAGTTGTTTTCATATCTATAGGGTGTTCGAATTCCAAGATATCGGTTGATGATTGGTTTTTTTCAATGGAACACCTTGTATATTATTGCATTTTTGAGTTTTCCCTGAAGAGTTGATTCCATCAATGCATCACACTTGGTGTCTAGTGGGAATTATTACAGAGATATAGGGTGTTGACAATTGAGATTCTTCAAATGTAGGATTTTTTGTGTCGAAATGGTCAAAATGGTCAAAACGGCTCACATGTTCCTGTCATAACTTTTGATTAGCTATCTACTGATATTTATTTGGAACAGATACAATAAGCTGATCAGTATTCTGAATGTTAACCCACCCTCTATTTGTTCCGATTGAATGTCAGTAGATAGTAAATCGAAAGTTCATAAGGATATGTGAGCCGTTTTGACCAATATTGAATAGTTTCCACAAAAAAAATCCTAAAATTGAAAAATCTTGTTTTTGAACACTCTATATCTCTGTAATCTAAACCCCAAGTGTGATACATTGATGGAATCAGCTCTTCAGGAAGAACCTAAAAATGCAATAGTATACAGGGTGTCCCATTTGGAAAAAAACAATCATCAGTCAATATATCTTGGAATTCGAACACCCTATACAGATATATATGAAAACAATTTAATGTGAAAGTTCTCATGGAACCCTATCACTGTTGTAATTGAATTTTCTCTATTTATCTGATGGTTTGGCTAATATACAAGGATAACACACTATATTGACTCACCTTGTAATATGCAAATGATAATTTCTTCAAAATAATATGGATCTCATGATATTTGCAAAATTTCCCTCTATTTATAATAGGTTCAAATGAAAAACCAAATGAAAAACTTACATTCTATTATTTATAACTTATTCTGAAAAATTTCAATTTCCTTTTCAAAGAAATGTATTTCAGCTTCTTGTTGAGCACTACTAGAAGTTATTGCCTATTGATAGTTATATTTCTCCATGTTGTTTTTGATTTCTGAACTCTGGACATTCCTGATGCAGAATAATCAACTGGGAGTTGAAGCCATCATGCAATATTTAATAGATTCTGAAGAAGCAAAACTATCTTGGAATGCAAATATCATCAGGTTTGTGTTTTGCATAACCTTCTGAAACAAACAATGTATTAATATTTCATGTCCAGTACTTACTATCAATGATATGATTTATGTAGTTATAGGTACCAACCATTATTGAATCTACTGAAAGTTCAAGTCTGCATATGTACAATCTTTCATAAATTCCAAAGAAGCCAAAATATCTTGGAATAAAATATCTCTGCTCTGATGATATCATCATTTTGTGTTATCAATAACCTCCTGAAACAAATAATGTACCTATTAATATTTCATGTTCCAGTCCCTACTATATCAATGATTTGATTTAGGTACCTACCTTTATTGAATATACTGAAAGTGCAAACATGCATACGCAATCTCACATAGATTTCGAAGAAGCCAAAATATCTTGGAATGAATCATCTCTGCTCTGATGACATCATCAATCTTGTGTTCTCAATAACTTCATCTGAAACGATGAATTAACCTATTAACATTTCATGTCCAGTACCTACTATATCAATGATTTGATTCAGGTACCTACCTTTATTGAATTCATACTGAAAGTTCAAGCTTCCATACAATATTTTATAGATTCCGAAGAAGCAAAGCTATCTTGGAATAAAACATGTTTGCTATGATGATATCATCAAGTTTGTGTTCTCAATAACCTCCTGAAACAATAAATAATGTATATGAATGTATCAATATTTCATGTCCGGTACTATCAATGATTCTATTTAGTATTTACTCACCATTGTTTCTTGCTACCTGAGAGAAATGTCATCAACAGAGATCATCATCCTTTTGTTATTGTTATCTTTTAATTCTGTGCAATGAGTTCTTCTCGCAATCATTTTGTGAAATAGAAATTTGATGAAGGTATTCAATGAATACTCTAATAATTTCGATATAATCATTAATATATTATGATGTATCTTGAACAAATCATGACTATCATGAGACATAACCTCAATTCTAGTTCTTCTTTTTCTTCCTTTTGTCTTCGATGACACGTTATCTCATGGAATGTCATCTGAAGACGTCCGTAGGCACGGAATTCTTTACATCCTCAGGCTGTCACTGAAAGAACTCATTTAGGACAATTACAGCGCTAAATTTACGCCTGATGATGTTCTTAGGTTATAGAAAATAGAACGTCCTCTCCAGGCGTTTGGCGACACATTGAGGATGACCTTAGGCGAGTGTGTGCTATCTGGGGAGTTTCCGAGAGGACGCGCTCTTCCACTCAACCTATAGTGTTACTTAATAATTAAAGATTAGAACAGAAGTCCCTAACTTTACAAGCTATCGGATGATACAAATCCAGATTATTTCACTAACTTTCAGATTTATATGAATAGATATATATAGAGAGAAAAAATATATACAGTGTGACCCACTTAAGACCGGAGCACCCTTATAAAATCTATAGTTTTAAACCGATTTCTTTTTTTTTTTGTTTCAGCAGAAGAACTATCTGGAGATCTACGTTGACACAAATTTGCAAAATCAAATTTCAATCTACAGGGCACACTATGTTATTTTTCCATGTTGAAATTTGCGAAATATCATTAGCGATTTTTTTCAAAAATAATCGACCCCACCACTTATTCCGACATTCTTCAATTAGGTTGAGCGCAAAATTTCATTGAGGATTTTCAATTGGCAACAAAGTTATAACAACATTAATTTTGATTGTTCACCATTTTTAATGAATATTTCATTGTCAACACAAATATAAGAAATCATTGAAATATCTGGTATACATTTGAATTGATGAAACGAATTTATCATCGTCTTAAAACATCTAAAATGGAATTCATCTTGGTATACATGAAAAGATTCATGAAATGAAAAATCCATTACGTCGAAAAATCAGCTTCTCACAATAATTATTATCAACCATGAATTTTTTTATCAAATAATAACTTCTAGTCTAGTCGAAAAATCCAAAGAAGGCCTCCATTAAAATTTTAGAAGCATTTCGTGCAGGTCATGCTCAGTCCACGAATTTGCGTCGGAATGTTGATTGCCTGAAATCATCACACGAGGAAGCTGACACGCGCATGGTTCTTCATGCCGTTCACACCACAGCTCATAACGTTGTTGTGATGACGAGGGACACCGACGTTGTTCTTCTTCTTATCTACCACTTCGCTAAAATGAAATGCTCCCATTTATGGGTAATGAGTGGCACTGCACGTGACACCAAGTACATTCCTGTACATGATATATGCAGAAAGCTTATGCCGGAACAAGTCTCCCATCTTCTTGCTTTCCATGCAATAACCGGCTGCGATTCGACGTCTAAGTTGGCGTCTATCACGAAAGTTGGAGCATGGAAGGCTTTTTCTGGGACAAACTGCGAGCTTCTGGGACGCCTCGGACAGTCGCCACTTGAGGAGGACGTCCTTAGCAATGTCGAGAAATTTGTCGTCAAACTGTATAAGGAAAAAATGCTTACACTTAAATATCTTTCAGATGATATTGAATCAAAATGAAGTACACACAGAAATTCTGATTTCATACAGGTTGATTCCAGCATCACATGCTCAAACGATGCCCGAAGTTATTTATTTGGAGCTGTAAGAAAACCAGAATTTCTCCCACCGACAACTGATGCACTTCGTTTCCATATTAAGAGATGCAACTACCAGGTAAGCGTACCTAAAACGCAAATTGACAGAAATGAAAACGAAATGAATATAATATAGATATTTTTTTATCCCAGGTGTGTGTTTGGGAGAATGCGCATATCCCCAAACCGTCACTACCTAGGCTGCAGGACTGTGGCTGGATTGTGCAGAGAGAACAAGTTGTTCCTCGTTTAATAACACTGGATCCCATTCCTAAGACGTGCCCAGAAATAGTTGTCTGTCATTGCAAAGGACATTGTAATACAAAAAATTGCAGTTGTAGAAAAGCCAATGTCTCTTGCATCAAACTGTGCACTCCCTGTAAACGTTCTTGCCTGAACTCTGGAGACACACAATAATTTCACTTCTTTCTAAAGAAATACCTTTTGTTTTAAGTGTTACATTAAATGTCTCAAATGTGCATAGAACGATATAATACATTAGTCAAAGTATATTGTTTGCTAAAAACCAAAAAGGGCAACTTTGACCGCTTTTGTCATATTCTTTAGAAATTATATTCAACGAACGAGTTTAGTTTGTGTGTTTTTGTTTTCTTCATGTCTGAAAACATATAAAGAGACCCTTTGGTCGCGTTCCTACCTCAAACAAGGGAGATTTGGCAGCAAAATTCTGTTTTGATGCCATTTCGGACGCCATCTTGAAAATCTCACTTCCGGTTGTGATTTCACTTTGGCAACCGGCATTTTCGAATTCAGCAGGGTCGAAATAGTAGAAAAACACCCTTTACCAAAAAGTAATACGAAATGCTTCTTAAAGTTCAATATCCCAAAAATTTGTCTAGTCTATTCATCTTAATTCAATCGTTTCCAAATTTTCTACCAGTCATCGTACAAATAAGTTCAATAATAATAATCTCGGTCCATAACTATCTAGCCCTGATCAATACATTTCAAATTTTTGTTGCTTCCAGTTAACTATCATTCAATTGAATACATTTTCTATTTATATATTTAGATCATTCCAAATGGGTACCATTCTAGAGATTATAACTCGATAATAATTTCTGTAATCAATTCAAATGTATACCAGAAACCTCGATGATTTCCAACATTTGTGTTGACAATGTTGCCGCTTCTCAGAATTTGTCTGAAATATTCATAAAAAATGATGAGTAATCAAAATTATTGTTGTTATAGCTTTGTTGCCTATTGAATTTTTTTTTTAAATTTCACGCTCAACCTAATTGAAGGATGCTGAATTCAGTGGTGGGGTCGATTTTTTTAAAATAAATCGCTAATGATATTTCCCAATTTTTAACATGAAAAAAACAACATAGTAGATGCATGAATTATTGATTTTATTTTTTACATAAAAACTCCAATAGTAAGCTATATTTTCGTTTCCTTCAGAATGATAATCACTTGGCACAAGAGAAAAAGATCTTCTGAAGGAATTCCTACTTATTATAATTAGATTTCATCTATTTGTTACCAGCTCGAAATTGCTCGATTCAAGAGAATAACATTTTTCAAATATGATGGGAGATTAACTTGACAATAGTCGAATTGTCTTGTTCCAAACTGATTAATTCTCTCTTCGACCAATACGTACTGTGATGATAAAAAAATATCCATTCCAATCATGATCCTTCCCTATGAATCAGTCAAGAAAGTTGTGTAGAAAAATCAAACGAATATTTGGTTGGACCTATTCAAGACCGCTATTTGGTTGAATCAATGCTGTTCCGCATTGAATCAAGAAATACTTTTCATCTGTGTATGTGTGTACAGGGCTAGTTTTATTATTGTGAACCCCCCTTTATCTTTTTTGTTTCACACTCATTCAAGAAAAATTAAAGCTGATTTTGTACAATTTTCCATACAGATTTCACTCATATTGACAATTATGCAATATCTCTTCAAATATACAGGGTATACAGTGATATATATTTTTTTCAAATGGAATGCGCCATATATTTTGATAGATTTGGATTCCTCAATTCATCCTGATTCTGCATTTATGTTATAAGGGATTCATATCTATCAAAATATACTGCGCATTCCATTTAAAAAGAAAATATATATTTTCTGAATTCCCTGTATATTTGAAGAGATATTGCAACACTGTCACTATGATTGGAACCCATATGAAGAATAATTGTATAAAATCTGTTTCAAATTTTTTTCTGATGGGTGGAAAACAAAAAAGATTAGGAGGGGTTCACATTAATAAAACTAGTCCTGGACATTTTCATTGATGGAATAGCTTCCATAAATCATCCATCTTCGCTTACCTATATCGAAAGTGAATTGCCATATGGTATCTTCATCAAAGAAGCATAATCGAATTTACATTGTCTCGTATGATCTACATAATATTACACTTTCCGAAAATCGTTTGTTCCCATCCTAATCCTTCCTCATCTCGCAAACTAGATTTAAGTACAATTTCTATGAGTTATAATTCCAAAGTAGTAGTATCTTCTTGGGGACCAACTTCTTGTCAAGCAGATCAGATTTAGTTATACTTAATCTACTTTCGCAACTTTCCAGCAAGCACCGAGAAATACTTTGATGGGGGTATATATAGATATAGATATAAATCTCACAATACTCTCTCGCATAAACGATAATTTCACAACGAGCATTCAACCAAGTAAATTCATTATCATCTGATGTAAATTTTCACATCATTTTCAGATATTGTATCGTGCAAATAAAGGGAAAACTGGGTCAGACAAAACTCATGTTCATACGGGATGTATTATAATGAACAAAAATATGTCAACAGTAGATTGCGGTCGATGAGGTGGTTGGATTTTTCCATGAGTGAAATTTATAGGTGTAGGAGTGTAATAGTATTTTCCTACGACGACCTATGAAAACAGCACAAAACACTTTGATTTGTTATTGAGAAAGTGACTCGTTTCACTATGACAACATATAACAGTTAGAAAGTTCGGAAGTAAAACTCACATGGGTGGAAATATTCGAAAATCGCACAGTAACAAGATCTATAGATTATGATGTACCAATGAATGATTATTATGCTGAATTATGATGAGTTAAGTCATGGTCAAGTTAATAGAAAGTTGGTGTCGATTTTACATGAGTTATTGTCGTTAATGTTGACGTAATGTTAAGTTGATGAAAAGTTGAAATCAAGTTAATTTCAATTGAAAGTTGAATTAATGTCAATGTATTGGCAATATAGTGATTAATGTGAAGATAATGTCGATTCAATATTGAGTTGATGTAAGTTCGATTTTAAGGTGATGTCAAGTTAATTTTGAGTTAATGTTGATTTAATGTTCAGTAAATGTGTAACAGTCTGAAGTCTCATTAGAATTATGATTAGGAATTTTCTTAATTTGAACAGATGAACTAGTATGATTTGGGATATTTATCCAAAATAACGTAAGGACAACAATAACAGTTTTATTCATCATTTAATGACCATTTCGGAACCATATATATAATAGAAAAAAACGAAATCACTCAAAAGAATTTTCTTCGCATTTAGATCTGCATTGTATGTAACTCTTTTGGGAAGTGCACTGTGCTAACTAGACCCATTGTTGCACTGGATTCACGGTCCTTCATATCGAATTTCACTTGGTTCACAGTTCCATCCTTTATATAGACAATCATTTCATTAAATCGTTTCATCCCTTGATGCTGATGGAAACCTGAAAATAGAAGAAAATAGATTAATTATGATATGTGTATATACAAAGCAATAACCTAACTCAATAAAGTTCTCGATCAAACTATTCTTATTTTATTTCAACATAATATTCTAATATTATCAGTCCATAAATTGCGTGTACTTTGAACGCTTCGTGATTGAATGTCAATTGATATTGAAATTAAATGTCAAGCAACTCAAACAAGTATGTAGACATAGAATAGGAATTTCAAATAATTTCTATATGGGCAATAAATTCGATACATAATGGAGAGTAAGTGGTTTCATTGGCCAAAATCTGTTTCACAAGTATAATTCCGTTTTTAAATGAATCTAAAGGTATTGAGAAATCGGGGACTGCCAAGGGAGACACAATTGTTGATATTTCAGAAGAGCATCGTCTATGGAAATATCTATAAAATTGAGCCAGATCGCCAACTTTTCTACGGTGATCCAGAGAAGTGAGTGAGTTTGTGAGCGAGGCATCACCCATGAGACGAATTGCCCTGTTTTGGACAGAATCCAACAGTTTCAGGGTATGTTTGGGTACTGTACTCCTGATATGGGAACAGTATTCCAGGACAGGTCGGGTATGTGCCTTATAGATCATAAGCAGTTAACTGGAAGTGAAATAGGTCCTGGTCCGAAACAGAAAACCGAGTTTTTCGGACGCACTTTTAGCAATTGATCTCACGTGATTTTTATAAGAAAGGTTATTACTGATAGTAATACCAAGCATCGAAAAGGATATCTTCAAAGGTATGGTTACTCCTGGAAAGCTTATGTTGGGCACAGTGAGATCGGCTTTTCTAGAGAAAAGGCATGCTTGTGTTTTGTTTGCATTGAATTCAACCAAGTTAGTGGATCCCCATCCGAGAATTGTTGCCGAGTCCATATTTATGTTGTCAACATTATTCCCTCATTCGTCTCTTATTCATCTGGCTGGTATTGGAGCCCTAGAAGGAAAGGCGGTATGGATGGTATCATCATCCGCGAAGATGTGTACTGGACATGAAGTTGCTTTCAACAAATCGTTGATGTGGAGTAGAAATAGTGATGGTGCTAGAATTGATCCTTGTGGAAAACCAGCATTCATGATAAGAGAGTCAGATGAAATTCCGTCAACCACTACATGAAGAGACCTGTTTGAGAGAAAACTAGCTAGCAGAGAACATAGCTGAAGAGGCGAGCCATAAGATGGGAGATTGGCGAGGAGTCTGTGGTGCCAGACTCGATCGAATGCCTTGGAGATGTCAAGTACTAGGGCTAAGGTTTCACCGTATTGTTCAATAGATTGCTGCCATATATGTGAGAAGTAATCGAGCAGGTCACCAGTTGATCCCTGATGACGAAAGCCATATTGCCTATCGTTGATAATAACTGAATATTCCAGGTATTTCACGAGCTCGATGTTGATAGCAGTGCGATCGGTCTGGACACATACCAATATGACTCATACGTGCCTCGTTGGTTGAATGCAGTTGCATATAGTATTATGCTCTCAATTCCCATTTTCTTCGAATTAATTTGTAGTTTGATGGTTGGGTTAATGTAATTTTTGGAATTATGAGATTTTGTGAAGGAGAGGAATTACGAGCTAATAGAAGAAGTATAGTATGTAACGCGTTTATTAACTATTCCAGACAATCGTTCATTGAATATTCGCGCCATTTTGATGCGCTTGTGCTCAAAATACTCGTTACTTAAATGAAGTTTTCAACACTCGTAACATAATATCTACTATCAATTTATTACTATACTGATTATTTTGTGGCATCACATTATACCATGAGTATTGGTTGGGAATCACATTTTTTACTACATAGCATTTCCGAAATAGGTTGGTTGGATATAAAACAGAGGCGCTTACTGCCTACTATATACAAAATCATGTTGTCGAAAAAACCGCGATATCTTTATAACAAGGTTGAATTTCGCTCACAAATTCATGATGTGAATATCCGTCGAAATAATCAGTTGACCATTCCTCGCCATAAAACCTCTCTTTCCAAGTCATCTTTCTCTAATAACATTGCCAAAATGTATAATTGTATACCAACCGAAATAAGAAGTGGATCTTTACTTTCGTTTAAGAAGTTAGTCACTGAACTTATTGCAAATAATCAATTAATTGAAGGTTAGCCATTGGAGTTGAAGTATATATATATATATATATATATATATACAGTGTGACCCACTTAAGACCGGAGCACCCTTATGAAATCCATAGTTTTTGACCGATTTTTTTTTTGTTTCAGCAGAAGGACTATACGGAGATCTACGTTCACACAAGTTTGCAAAATGAAATTTCAATCTACAGGGCATGCTATGTATTATATAAATTGAAATACACTCAGTTCCAAAAAAAATGAGGCACTTGATATTTGATCGAACTTCTTAAAAAAAAAATAGGCCGACTTTTATTTTTTATTTGTTGGTAGCTAATGCATTTGTCTCTGGAAAAGAAATTTTTTCAAAGCCTCCTTGATTGTGGTGGAATAACTCGAACCATGATTTATTCAAAATTTTTAACTCACCCTGTGTTTATTTCGTAATGACATACAAAGTGTTCACACCCTATACGAAAGAGGCTCCTTTTGCGAGCATTTTGTTTTTTTATCCATTGATTTATTTCTAAAATTTTCCGAATTACAGCTTTTTTTGCTGAATCCTTGCAGATTACCAACTTTCTGAATTTATCGAGAAATAATTTTCTAATGAAATAAACTGATACCAATAATTTTGAAAAACATTTTTATGAAACACAAAATTATAAATTGGGATGACTGCTCAATACCGTGTATTGTCTCCTCTAGCAAATCTAAGAACTCTTAATCTACGAGGCATACTGGAAAAATTAGTTGCTTATCGTTTCCATTGGTATACGATCCCATTCTTCCACTAATGCATCTGTCATTTCTGCGAGACTTTCCGGAGACCTCTCGCGAGAACGTACCCTTCTTCCCAATTCATCCCACAAATGTTCCATAGGATTCATATCGGGACTTCTCGCAGGCCATTGTAATGTGGTCATACCAGTAGCTTCTGAGAAGTTTCGCACTATTGCTGCGGTGTGTGGTCGAGCATTATCCTGCATCAATATAAAATTATTGCCCACTAACTCTGCATAAGGTGAAACATAATGCTCTAAAATGTCAATGTATATTTGGGAATTTATCGACTGCCTTACCGGAAAAACATGAAGGAGTGTCTTCCATTCATTGGAACCCCTTCCCACACCATAACGGGCCTACCATTAAAACTTTCGCATTCTGTTATTAAATTTTCATTAAGACCGACGATTCACGACAATCGCTATGCAGACCTATTTTCCAGCCCCATTTTCTGCCAAACGAAAAGTCCAAATGAAAAACGGTTTGGATGATCGTAAGGACGAAAGGTCAAGCTAGGAGTTAAAGTAATTTTCGAAGTCAAACTCGTTTGTTGAAGAAAGCAGGCGATGACTGAAAAATGTAAACATTGGGAAATTTTGTGTCACAGATTTTAATGAAAATTGGTTTAACTCCTAGATACACTAAAATGCCATACCCTGCCCAAATTCTGGCTTCCAAAATCACACCGTTCCAAAGAAAACGGGAAAAAATCCAAAATTAACAATATGGCGTCGATAATTGGTGGAGACCTACATAAATCGTGTCTGAATTCAGGCCTATTCAGGGGTACATTAGTTCAGCTTCTGTCTTATAGATGGCGTTGCAAAATTTTGATTCTAATTATCATTATTAGATGGCGCTCAGAATAAAGAAGAATACAATGAAACATGTTGAGAATTTCACATTACGGAAAAATAATCACAGTCTTCTACCTGTTACTGGGTAACTCACTATAATCAGAGATTATGGTCTGTATAATCTCTGCTATAATTATGGTAAAAAATTAATTAGTGCGATCACCTGAGGAATGAGGTGCGAGAGGGTGACGGTGACGGCGGTAGGCAGAGAATTCAGAACCCCTTCCACGGCGAATCCGCAAGCAATGTATACGGGTGTTGATTTGGCCCGCTGGTTATTTTCATTTTACTTATCTCATCTTATCTATTTTTAGAACCACTTGGGCGCGGTGGTCAGGGTCAGTAGGCCCTGGGTCAGTACGGGTGGTACGGTTATAAAATTGAAAGCATAGGGCATTTTAGGGTGAAATAAAACGCTATTTATATTTCAGGCAAACGTTGTTTTGCTATACACTTTGTCCCAGATTGGTGCTGTATGTATTGCTATCTCGGTTATTATAAGAGCTACACAGTCGTTCAAATGAGCAATGTTTCTCAGAATTCTATTACTATTTCAGAATTGCCATCAGATTTTTTCGATCATTTTCTGTTTTTGAAATAATTGCGAAAAACCAAAGTGGTGCGTTTTTGACAATCCCCTGTATCTCTGTTATTTGAAAACTTACGGCATTCTGGCTCAGACATTTCGTGGGCACTTTTTCAAGAACTTTTGAATAAAAAATAGAACAATGAAATATCTTCCTGCGTTTTCGAGATAATGACAGTAGCATTGTTTTTTCTTATGGAAATGTTCAGATTCGTTTATTTCTGATGTATTCGTTCAGAAGAATATGGTATGTTATAGTGATACATTTTTGAAAGGAGGATTGAAATTTCTATTTAATGCAATAAAAATACAATATGGTGCCCATATTATGAATGTCGTGAGCTCGGTCGTGAGTTTTCAAATAACGGAGATACAGGGGATGGTCAAAACGCAACATATTGGTTTTTCTCGATTATTTGAAAAACAAAATACTATCGAAAAAATCTGATGGTAGTTCTGAGATGGTTTTCTCAAAAAAATCGTATATCGACTATTATATCTTTATCACACAGCACACCCGCAACGGTAGGTAGTTTTCTATACCTAAATCATCGTCCACCAATATTCTAATATTGGAGGACGATGCCTAGATCATCTTATTTTCCTCCTTCATGATATAGTGTGAAAAAGCAGATAGAAAAATTTGGTTCAATATCATTTATTTTGAAATATGGAAGTATAGGAGATCGTGACATAAAAGTTCATAGACATATGAAGTATTAAAGAAATTCATAATTTTCAGAGTTTTAGATTCTGGATATTCATCTTTGGAAATGTCGGTAGTAAAAACATTAATTATATCGTTATTGAAGCGCTTTTGTCAGATTAAATGAAAAAAAAAATATCATTATGATTTTATTTCCAACAAAATCTGCACGGTGTTACACATAACATTATGACAAAATTCAAGCATACATTTCTCTCAAGCAAATAAAAAGGAGGCATTCAGCTCAGAAAAATAGTGGTGGAACATATTCTTCGATTCTGATACTCATCCGGTGCTTATGATAGATAAAACAAATTCTGATCATTTTGTTATTCAATAGAACTTATCAAATATCAAGACAATCGAAGGAATTTTTTTTCGAGAGGTGAATCGATATCGAATTCATATTTTTTCAAGTCTTCAATATCCTGAATCTCTACTACGGTTCTTTGAAAAAATATACACAAGACCTCATTTTATATATCTTATCACTGCAATTTTTCAACATGAGGCTCTGCAATGATCATTAATTGATTAACTGGCGATTAATTACTGAGATTTATATATTGTAGGGTTCTTTAAACTGTTTTTGAAAACATGGACCAATACTTTGAGTATTTTTTTGTAGGCCGACGGCGTTTTACTAATGACAATTTCAAGAGATATCTATCAATCAAATAAATAGGTGAATCATCAGATACTGTTATTTATATTTTTATTGATTTATTGATAAATTTTGCTGAGGTGACACTTCATATCCGAGCAAATATTTCGTAAACCCTATATTGAATGAAAAAATATTCAATTTGATATTATATTATGATGAACAGTGCTTGTACGGAAAAAAAATACTGATGATGTGCTACTGATTTGGAGTAGCAGATCATGATATCAGAATTATTTGCCTCCATTTTCTGACGGAATAACTGAGACAAGACATCAATTGAAGAAAATTCGAAGAAAATCTGTTCAAAGTAAATAAATATTTCTCTAATCAATAATTTGTAGAGAAACATAATGGTGAATCCATTTTAATAGAAAACAAACAGGGAATTGGTGTGAAAATATATAAGTATTATTTTAGTCTTTGCAAATTCACTCTAGACATATACAGCAAAAAAACATCGCCGCGGCACGCGTTCGGTGTTCAGTCATTGGATATCCAAAATAAGGCTTACCTGGAAAAAAGTCCGGAAGTTTTGAAACTTTGTAGGATTATAGTTTTGGGTGTCCAGAACTAAAATTCACAAAATGCACATTCCGGGACATGCCGCCGGCGACGCCATCTTGCCAAGATGGCACTCAAAAACGGTTTTTTGAAAATATCTCCAAAACGGTGCGTTTTCAGAAAAATATGAGGACATAAAAATTCAAGATGAAGAAATTTTCTACAAGAAATGTTCCGAGCATATTTCTGCTAAAGAGAGCCGTTTAGGCTCAAGAGCTGATTGAATGACAACATATTCTGATAAATTCTATAAACTGCCTCTAACTATCTCCATATATCCTTGCTATTCAATTTGTTCCTAGTTATATTGGACGATTTTCAGATCAATTATGCGACAAAAATTTTGCATTTGTGAAATTGCATTTATCGACGAATCTGGCGACTTTGCTCCAGAAGTATGTGGGTGCAGGATGGTTATGAGTAAATTTCGTACCTTTACGATGTATCCGTAGATATAGGTACCTTCTCGTACTGTAAAACCGCCCATAAATTCATAGAAATTTGAAATTTTGCTTTCTTGTCTTTACCACTCCATCCCAATATGAGTAAATACACAAAATATATATTTCAGGTGAGATATTTTTATAAACGGTAAAAACACAAGAACTTTTTCATCAACTAAATTACCTTTCCAAACGAACACAATTTGCCAATCAGTAATTTTACGAGAAAAACGGACATGAAAAAATTGCGAGACCGTAGGTCGAGAAATTTTGATGTGCTGAATATATGTACTTATTTAAAAAAATACTCATATGAATAGCAAAAAAAAATTAGTTTCATTAGACTCCTTGAAAGAATAATAACATCACACAAATTGGGCGATATTTTTTGGGCGGTTCATTTTTCAAATTTGGCGCGCTCGGGTTTCAAAAAGTTGGTAGCTCTGCGGGCGCTGGCTATTTTCCTCAGTCATCTGTACAAGGCGCTTCCAAGCAGATCCGTTTCATTATAAAAGATAAATTTATACGCATATTTGGAGATAGTTAGGGGCAGTTTATTGAAATTAACAGAATATGATGTCATTCAATCAGCTCTTGGGCCTAAAAACGGCTCACTTCAGCAAAAATATACTGAGAACATTTCTTGTAGAAAATTTCTTCATCTTAAATTTTTATGTCTTCAAATTTTTTTTAAAAACGCACCGTTTTGGAGATATTTTCAAAAAACCGTTTTTGAGCGCCATCTTGGCAAGATGGCGGCGCCGGCGGCATGTCCCGGAATGTGCATTTCGTGAATTTCAGTTCTGGACACCCAAAACTATAATCCTACAAAGTTTCAAAACTTCCGGACTTTTTTCCAGGTAAAAATCCCCAATGACTGGCCTATAACTTTTTAAAGGAACCGACGGTCGTGATGGCGGATCTCTTCTGATCAAGTTGTTTCAAGAGACTTTGCAAAGACTATATTATCATTTCATTTCCGAGAAGAAACTAGAAATATTGCTTGAACTAAAAATGTAACCTGCCTAACCCTTTCTATAGGTAGACAATTTCCTAACGCAAATTTTCTGCGAATCAAAATATTTCCATTGTTCTATACATCTTCAACGACCTAATTTGCGAATTCGAGAAATAATTGATTCCTAGTATAAACAACACACTGTATATGATCAGAAATAGTATAAAATATGTGTTCAATTGGTATTTGAAAAAAATCATGAAATTATTATATTTTTTCTGATCATAGTAGAACATCGAACGTTAATTAATAATACATAATATGCGTACCTATATGATATCATTGTGAAAATTTGACCACATGTATTTTAGAGAGTTGTAGTCAGATTTCCGCTAAAAAATTTCCTGCTATTACTTACTGATTTTCTGCATTTTTATTTGTTCATCGGTGGCTGTGTTCAAAAGGAATGAGAGAGTTCAATATCCAGGAATGTAGATATCATTAAGTAGTACATGTTGAAAAAAAAATTCTTGAAGTCGGTCAGTATATACGAAAATACGAAGGTGGTGCTGTTTAAAGTGGGACACACTGTATCTACCTTGGTCTGAATTGGACAATTGTGTATCACATTTTGAGCTCGATTTTATCTACTTTGCAAAATACGATTATTAGGAGTTCTGAATTCTCCCCAATTATACATTAGCATTCCATATACCGATCTGAAAATAAAATTGCGGACCATAGGTTTTTTCATGCACAGTGGAACAGATCAAATATGAAAGATTTTACGCGATGAATATAAGCAAGTTTAGCAAGTATCATTGCAAGTATTCAACTAGACGACGCTGAGCCACAGTCCCGTAGAGTGGTCTAGTCTCTAGTTGAATACTTGATTATCCATCGCGTATAATATTTCATATTTGAGCTGTTCCACTGTCGCACGCAAAATCCTATGGTCCGCAATTTTATTTCCAGATATCCACATATTGGGCATCCAAATAATATTCGAAGGATATCCTGTCGAGGCATGTCCAGTGGAAATATTCAGAGTACCCGCCGTTTCACCCAGATATCTAAAATATGGATATCCAGGAAAATATCAATACCTATTTGGAATATTTTATATCATATATTGATATTGTGATTTCTTATTCACTCATATCGACATGTGAAATACGGTAAGAAGATATGGTTTATAGGTAGGCCGATGTCTCTCTCGACCTTGATATCAAGAATAATATTTATTGAATATTAGAATTTCGAAGTAATGATATATTAAATTATAATAGTATTAAATATTTTTTGTCCAATTTTATTATTTAATTTTAAATAATACATTGAATAATCAAACTTTCTATTAAATACCAAAAAGGTATTTGATGATCCTATCTACTTATGTTCTATCATATCTACGATTATTTTTCATATCCAAATAAGATTCAAAGCAATTTCAATTTCCTACCTGCTCTCCCTTTCTACCCCATGCACGTGCGCTCTTCCTTGAACATTTCCTTTCGAGCGTTCCGAAAGATAACAAAAATATTTCAAGAAGCTACCATCAGCCACGCCTAGACCAACCCTGTAAAGTATTCTTTACTTGCCGCATAGATCTTGCCGTAATAGTGCCTCAGTGCCTATACAATAGTCATCACACTTACTTCCAGCACAGTTCCAGTTTCATAACATCCTAACTAACCGGTCGCTCGATCGGTGTCTTCCGCGATAAAAAAACAAAGCCCATAAAGAAGTAAATACAGGTTCGTGGAAATAATGCGCTTCGGATTTGAACCCAAAATGGAAGGAGCATCCGAAAATTCGACACTCAATCAAATCGAATGTGATTTAGGATTATATTAGATTGAAAACTCATTTGCATAATTTTATTAATGTGGAAATAATTAGGTATCAGGGCGCTATAAATATTTGAAGCGACACCTGTTGAAAATCTTTATAATACTAACATCGTCAACATGAAGAAACAAGAGAATTCTACATCGGTTTCTCGATGTTGGATTTTTATTCATGTTTATCACAGTTTGTTAACCGTAGCGACATCTCTTAGAAACGCCAGGCGAGTGCGGTGAATCGTTCGTCTTAAACCGTTCACCAGTTCTTCTCCACACTCTTTTTCTTCCATCCACAATGTTGAGGCAAAACCTTGACTCATCCGTAAACAAGACATTCGACCATTCAGGAATATTCCACTGTCCATAATTTTCAACAAAATTTCTTCTAGCAGCACGATATTCGGACAATAATTTGGGACCCTTTGCAGATCTTCCAGTTTTTATTTCAACTTCTTTTAGACGTCTACATACCGTCTGCTCACTCACTGCAACATCACGAATTCGACGAAGATCTTGCTGAACATTTACCGCAGTATTTGATCGATTCCGTAAAATCCGCAATGTCGAAAAGCGACCCTCCAAGCGGTGCTTCCTGTTTGTTCGTACTTGCGGATTGCTCTACGAGCAGTTGCTTCATGAACTCTCACTGCACGAGCGGCGCAACGTTTACTACGCCCATCGTTTACTAACGTAACTTATCTTGCTACTTGTTCAGGATTTATTTGAGGCATTTTATGTAATTTAGGTCAATAAAACAAGACTCTTAATTAATGACACAACGACAAATGGTCAAATATGGAGGCATCCAACAAATTAGTTGCTATGGCAACGGCATTTGTTTTTTTGAAGACAATGTGATCCTACCAGAGTAGAAACCAATCAATTTTGAGTACTCTGATCCTTCAATAAATTTAATTTGTGGGATAAGCGTAAGGTATCAGCAAAAAATCTGTAATTCGGAAAATTTTAGAGACAAATCAATGAATGAAAAAACAGAATGCTCCCGAAAAAAGCTTCTTTCGTATAGGGTGCAAGCACTTTATATACCATTACTCAATTAACACACAGGGTGAGTCAAACATTAAGAATACATCATGGTTCGAGTTATTCCACCACCATCAAGGAGGCTTTGAAAAAATGTTCACCTCTTTATTTTTTTTGTAAAGACAATTGCATCACCTACCAACAAAAAAAAAATAGAATCGGCCTACTATTTTTTTTAAGGAGATAAGTCAGATATCAAGTGTGTCACTTTTTTTGGAACTAAGTGTATATATATATATATATATACATATAGTAAAATCAACAAATACTATGTGTAGTTAATCTAGGAGGTGAAATATTGATTTTTCTAGATTTAAGTGTTTTGCTGTCATTGTAATTTTCCACAGAATATCACTGTGGTTGCAATGGCTTCAATGTAGAACCACGATCACCTAGAAAAAAAAGTGAAATCACCAATAATTTAAAAATGTTTTGTGTGTTTTGCAGAGTGGCTTGTTAAATTGGAATCATTAACTGTATACTTATAGAACTTTCTTCAGAAGGAACAACATTTCCATTCATCACAGCGAGGCATTTTCTAAAATGAACGAAATTTCAAGAACACTAGATATTTTCTGGTTTCAAGAAATTCTGCGTTTGACAAAAGGACATGTGTGAAACTTGTTATGGGGATGTCAAAACACGAAAGAAAGAGACATATTATTATTGGTGCAATCATTGTTAGCAGGAATCGAGTATAAAATATACAAATAATGGACAATTACCTATACCTTTACCTTTATTAGTGCGTTTATCAAATGAATGCGATTGGTCAAATCGTCACTGCTGAACGAATGTGTGTTGTGCAAGTTATATGAACATGGCCATATGCGTTGACAGTGATGTATAGTTGACGAGATAAAAAGGGTAAACACCTCACTAGGTAGAACTATTTAAAGAAATATACAAAGTTCTGACCCCTGCAGATTGTTCTCAAATATGGAATGCCACATTGCTGTGAAGATATTACCACACCACTATCATCCATGACTCAGCACACTTGATTCTTGAACACTTCAATATTGAAAGAAAGAAAATGATTTGCACCGTCTTGAGAAGAAACAACAGCGGCAATGAAGAATGGCAGCTAACGACTGAGGAGTCGAATGGGCGCAGGCGTACCGCTGTATATACATCACAAGACGTCTAGACAGGCAGAGATTGTATTGAATCATCGATATAAATAATTGGAATTCATGTTACTCGTAGTCGCTGTTTTCATGAATGGAGAAATATACTGTTCATGTTGAGCAAATTCATATCATGAAATTTCAAGGAACGTAGCAAGCAAGCCAATTGATTTGAGACAACTGTAATTGGCTCCATTCAAATGGAAAATTCTTGTATGAAGCAATTTGATTCCTGTACTGTGTTGGCTTCATTAATGAACGTGGATTCGTATAATAGTATATTCTGTAACAAGTGTTATAAACGTCTATTTAGTAACGAGTATTTTAAGCACGAGCGGAGCAGAGCGGAGCGAGTGTTTAATAAACGAGTGTCTAGAAGAGTTTATGAACGCGTTACATACTATGCTTTTTCTGCGAACTCCGAAAATAACATTAACATACCTGCTATTCTTGCTAACCTACAAAATAATTCGAAAGGAATGGGAATTGAAAACATAATACATGCAATGCATGCAACCAGTGAGACACGTATAAGTGATATTGGTTGTAGATGTGTCCACTCCATTGCTTACTAACCTTTGTTTCACGTTCGTTGTCATGCTTAGCGCAAAATAAAGAAATTGTTCTCAAAGATGGATGCTTCATTTTTACACTTCTTGGAGATATGCAAGTACCAGAACATTCTCTTCGATTTCACTTTCGTATACATTCCGCTTATATTTTTAATGAAGAATTCTGATACAAATGAAAATTGTTTGAATAATTCTGATACAAAATTCGAAAATAACAGTAGTTGACAGCTAATACAATTGACAGGCCAGATATGTCTCAAATTATTGAAGCTGTGTTTAATGAACTGTGTTGCCATGGTGATGTGTTTAAGAAATCGTGTTGCCATGGTAACGTGTTTGATATTTCGAATAAATCACAGATCGTCAATCCGTGATTAATCGATCATTTAGCGTGGTACATATCCGTACGCTAAATGCCATTTTAGTTATGTGAGTAGAAAAATACTTTCATTGAACTCTTGACATACTAATCATTCATCCCTTATGTCATTTGACAACCCCCTATCACACAAGGTGATATATATCTCCATTACACCAAGAAAATGGATTTGTTCGATCGATAGAATCCTTTTTATGTTCGAGCGTAGAGCATGTACATAATATGTATGGAATGTTTGACTTACATCGATGACATGTTGTAGATGTATCCTCAGTGAAACTAATAACTTTATTTTAACTCTGTCATGTTGTCAAACTCACACTTTATAAGCTATAACAACAATTTTTCATTTCCATCTCTACAACTATAACTAATATATTGCATTTTCATTTCAATTCTGGTTGAAATAGTAAGATTGAGTCGATTATATCCCAGATACATTAGACAAACTATCCGGCAGTGGCAATTTGGATGAACATATGAGAGCAATATTGGAAGATCGGAAAGCTATTCATGACAAATTCTCATTTAGGAACATGAAAATTTACTGGCATTCTTCTTCGAATCGCATCCTCCTTGGCATTTCCATTACGAGACTTCTGATTGAAGTTTGGAGAATAGCTTGTCATCATCCTTCCAATATCGCGTCGCCAATGCATCCACATTATTAATTTCATCCTCATTTTCTTTCAATCTCAGTTTCATACCATGCCCTATATGCTCAATAAGACATTACTGGCAACAAAGATTGTCAATCCATTTTCTCGAAATTGTTCCATTAAAACTCCAGTAGTGATCGATGATATACTGAGAGAAACTGGATATTAAAAATATCTACCAGCTCTGATTGTAATAACCATTATAAAGAAATCTCCTATTCCTGATCATTTTATTATTACAACAGTATTCTATCCATTCTGTAATTATTAGAATCGCTTTCTTCAACCATTTTTAGTACCCTTGAATGAACATTTGCTATACCATCATAAGGCAGGTGTGTTATGATGTTATGAGAATTCCATAAATTCTAGTCTATTTACATTTCTCATAGACATAGCTCGTTTTGTGAATCGTGCTTATTGGAGAAATCAGATAATGTTTGTCCCAATAATCATAGCTGTTTGGGTTTTTAGCATTGTACGTTGACGAAAAACTGTAGCAATTCAGATGTATGACGGATATTAGACAATCATTCGACAATCGTAATTCGGCTCATCATTTCGCTCTTGTTTTTCATCAGTTCTGGGGCTGACAAAGCTACAGATCGCGTCCATTTTCACTTCTGTTCTCTGTCATGGGTGCCCGTGTTCAATTATTGTTCAATGGTTTCGATCGTTCGACTCGATAGAGCCGTGTCTTGCACTGAGAGAAACTGGATATTAAAAATATCTACCAGCTCTGATTGTAATAACCATTATATGAAAATCTCCTATTCCTGATCATTTTATTATTACAACAGTATTCTCTCCATTCTGTAATAATAAAAATCGATATCTTAAATCATTTGTAATACCCTAGAATGGACATTTGCTACCATCATAACGCAGGTGTGTTATGACATTATGAGAATTTTATAAATTCCAGTCTATTTAGATTTATTATTAACATAGGTAGCTCGTTTTGTGAATTATGCTCATTGGTGAATTCAGATAATGTTTGTCCCAATAATCATAGCTGTTTGGGTTCCTAGCATTGTACGTTGACGAATAACTCTAGCAATTCACATGTATGACGGTTATTAGGCAATCATTCGACAATCGTAATTCGGCTCATTTCGCTCTAGTGTTTCATTAGTATTGGAGCTGACAAAGATACAGATCGCGTTCATTTCACTGCTGTTCTCGGTCATGGGTGCCCGTGTTCAATTATTGTTCAATGGTTTCGATCGTGAATGTCTGATGTGATGTAGCAAAGTTTTGTTTTAGTGCTGGCTGTGAACCGATCTGTGGAATACACCGTGCATTGCATTATTGCAATGAAAAAAGAATTCTCCATACCCACTTTTCACGGCCTAAAATTGGTTTATTTCAAGAACAAAATGATCGATGAGATTCTGAATCAAAATATCTGGGTTTCTGTGAGGGAAGTTTTATTGACAATTCTCATCATTACTCCAAGTAAGTATTCAACTTCTCATTTCTTGAGAAATTCGTCAGTAATGCATAAGTATAGATGATATTTCTCCGGAAAAATCAATGAGTAATGTCAAAAAACTTCCACAGATACCCAAATATTTCAATTCAGAGACTAAACGTATTTTTTTGTTTTTTTTCTTTAAATAACTTTGGATCATGAAAAGTGATAGTGTGGATAGGATATTTATTTTCATTGCAGTAATTCAAAGCACGGTTTCATAATGCATACCATCGAATAATGTTGATCAGATAACCTTATTACCACTGTTTGATGAATATACTAGAGTAGAAAAATATTGGGATAACTGTTGAAAATGAGCTTTATTACAATAGCATGTCAAAATGTCAGGTTTCATGCAGATATCAGATAACTATAATAAAATGAGACGTATTACTGCATTACCTCAAGATGGTTGTGCCAGTAATAAAAACATGCTGTTTTATGTTGATAGTCTAATAACCACAGTAGAGTGGAGAGTTATACTGCAACATTTTATGGGAATAATTCCTATTCGACATTCTGTGTTATCATAGAAACTAGAACGAGAAGTAGTTATTCAGCAGCAGTGTTTTTATACAAGTTTGCAAATTGAATAAACTGCCATAGCTACAAGTCACCTGAAAATTCACTTCATCTATGGTAGCAAATGAACACATCTGTCCCCTATTTATTGCAGATATCGTAATAACGGTCATCAGATTTCCAATTATGATAACTCAAGTTTTCTCTCAGTGTGAGGGTGAAGATGTGTGCATGTAGCAAAATTTTGTTTCAGTGCTGGCTGTGAACCGAGCTGTGGAATACACCGTCCTTTGCATGAAAAAAGTATTCTCCATACTCACTTTTCACGGCCTAAAATTGTTTCGTTTCGTAAAATATCTGGGTTTCTGTGAAGAAAGTTTTATTGTCAATTCTCATCATTACTCTGTAGGAAGAGTAAATATAGGTATTCAACTTCTCATTTCTCAATAAATGCGTCAGTATGCTTATAAATGACATTTCTCCGAGAAAATCAATGAGTAATGTCAAAAAAACTTCCAGAGAGAGACCCAGATATTTCAATTCAGAAACTAATAGTAATTGTTGTTTTTTGAAAAAAATAACATTGGATCATGAAAAGTTAGTGTGGATTGCATATTTATTTCCATTGCAGTAATTCAAAGCACGGTTTTATAATGCATACCATGGAACAATGTTGATTAGATAACCTGATTACCATCACTGTTTGATGAATATACTAGAGAAGGAAAATATTGGGATAAAACTGTTCACTGAGAGAAAACTTGAGTTATCATAATTGGAAATCTGATAACCGTTATTACGATATCTTCAATAAATAGGGGACAGATGTGTTCATGTGCTACCATGGATGAAGTGAATTTTCAGGTGACTTGTAGTTATGGCAGCTTATTCAATTTGCAAACTTGTATAAAAACACCGCTGCTGAATAACTACTACTTGTTCTAGTTTCTATGATAACACAGAATGTCGAATAGGAATTATTCCCATAAAATGTTGCAGTAACTCTCCACTCTACAGTGGTTATTAGACTATCGACATAAAACAGCATGTTTTTATTACTGGCACAACCATCTTGAGGTAACGCAGTAATTCGTCTCATTTTATTATAGTTATCTGATATCTGCATGAAACCTGACATTTCGACATGCTATTGTAATGTAGCTCATTTTCAACAGTTATCCCAATATTTTTCTACTCTAGTATATTCATCAAACAGTGGTAATAAAGTTATCAACATTATTCGATGGTATGCATTATGAAACCTTGCTTTGAATTACTGCAATGAAAATAAATATCCTATCCACACTATCACTTTTCATGATCCAAAGTTATTGTTTTCAAAAAAACAAAAAAATACGTTTAGTCTCTGAATTGAAATATTGGGGTATTTGTGGAAGTTTTTTGACATTACTCATTGATTTGTTCGGAGAAATATCATCTATATGCATTACTGACGAATTTATTAAGAAATGAGAAGTTGAATACTTATATTTACCCTTCCTTCGGAGTTATGATGAGAATTGTCAATAAAACTTCCCTCACAACCCAGATATTTTGATTCAGAATCTCATCGATCATTTTGTTTTTGAAATAAACCAATTTTAGGCCTTGAAAAGTGGGTATGGAGAATACTGTTTTCATTGCAATAATGCAATGCACGGTGTATTCCACAGATCGGTTCACAGCCAGCACTAAAACAAAACTCTGCTACATCACAGACATTCACCAACAAGACACGGCTCTTTCGATTCGGACGATCGAAACCATTGAACACGGGCACCCATGACCGAGAACAGAGAAATGAACGCGATCTGTATCTTTGTCAGCCACAATAATAATGAATCACTAGAGCGAACTGAGCCGAATTACGATTGTCGAATGATTGCCTAATAACCGTCATACATGTGAATTGCTAGAGTTATTCGTCAACGTACAATGCTAGGAACCCAAACAGCTATGATTATTGGGACAAACATTATCTGAATTCGCCAATGAGCATAATTCACAAAACGAGCTATGTGAATAAAAAATCTGAATAGACTGGAATTTATAAAATTCTCATAATGTCATAACACTCCTGCGTTATGATGGTAGCAAATGTCCATTCAAGGGTATTACAAATGATTTAAGAAATCGATTTTTATAATTACAGAATGGAGAGAATACTGTTGTAATAATAAAATGATCAGGAATAGGAGATTTCCTTATAAAGGTTATTACAATCAGAGCTGGTAGATATTTTTAATATCCAGTTTCTCTCAGTGTTGGAAAAGAGCTATATTACAATAGCATGTCGAAATGTCAGGTTTCATTCAGATATCAGATAACTATAATAAAATGAGACGAATAACTGCGTTACCTCAAGCTGGTTGTGCCAGTAATGAAAACAGGCTGTTTTATGACGATAGTCGAATAACCACTGTAGAGTGAATAAGCTACTGCAACATTTATGAAAGAATAATTTCGATTCGACACTTTGTGCTATCATAGGAACAAGTGGTAGTTATTCAACAGCAGTTTTTATACAAGTTTGCAAATTGAATGATTATGCTGCCATAACTACAAGCCACCTGGAAATTCACTTCATCTATGGTAGCAAATGGATACATCTGTCCCCTATTTATTGCAGATATTGTAGTAACGGTTATCAGTTTTTCAATTATTATAGCTCGAGTTTTCTCTCAGTGAGTTTATTATGTCTATTCCAAACAACATGTGGAATATGTCGTTTATTTTGAATTGTTTCAAATAATGTTCGAAACTCATGTGATTGTTTCATATAATTTTCAAAATTATGTATCATTCTTGATAATTTTACAAGTTGTTCAACGTATGTCTGAGACGAAAATATTTTGCCACTTTTGTAAATAATTATGAAATAATCTGTTTGAATAATTTCATCTATCTATTCACCTATCTAAAAAAATACCATTTCGAAATAATCAACCGGATCTGATGAAAATCAGAGAAGCTTCGAAATATCCTTCCACATTTCATGATAATGAAGAGAATAATCATTCGTTATTCGATTATAGTAAGACAGTAAATATATGCTCACAAAGCTATGACTTGGTGGATAGAAAAATGTTAGCTACACCAAACACACACCGACTGATTTGAAATGCACCGATGTTTGATGTTATAAAATATCTTCAATATGCTCAGATGAATCCTGTGTGATTAGGAAATTGGTGTGAGGTTTTACTCTGTTCGATTGAAATTCGTGCTAGTTAACTTTGAATTACAATCGTGGAAAACAGCGCAGTTTACTATGAGAGTCACACTGTTGAAGAATACGAAATCAATGCCAACTAAGTATGAAACAATGTCTACCTACCTATAGCAGTGTTTATTCACGCCTTGGTATTCCGAATCATTTCTTTTTTTGTTATCGAGAATTGGCCACGTGTATACCGTGACTTGGTAAGCTGCCTATGACTATATTTCAACTATATACCAGAGATTATGTTACGGTTTACTTCGGAGACTGTTTGGTTATTTGTTGAGAACCTGAATGGCGGAGAGAAAGACAGTAAACAAATGAGTATACTCATTCAATCTTCATTCATTTATCCTCGATAACAAGCAATATAAAGATTTTCATGTTCTACTTCCTCGTCAGGGCAGGTACTCGGTGTTCATATCATTATATTTTCCTGGGCCAACTCCATGAGAACCTATCATCTAAAATAGAAAAACATTATTAATTATATCATTTTATAAAATCGATAATATTCGTCGATAGCATTCAGGCATTACAAGTATTCCGAAAATTATTCAACTAGGTATCGCTCACCTCTGAAGGGACGTAGCCGAGTTCAGTCCTCAATCTTTGAACTGAAGCCAAGTGGTGGCACCAAGGTGGAATGGGGCCTTCATCATGAATTTACTCTGGCTCCAAACAATAACAATTACCGATTAGTGCAAGATCTCTAAGTTGATAGTAATAGCAATATAACCTCTGCTGACTGCTACTCATATGACGTTCATATATCATTGTTGTCAGCCAGTCAACCTTGATGTCATCTCAAAATATCTTCTTCTTCCTTTTCCATTAACTGCGAAATCCTTATAACCCATCGTAGGGTCTTTTCCTTCTTCTTATGACACAGGTTCAACGAGAACTCAGTGTCGGGGCGGTGCCGATCATTACGCTACGCTGCAGCTATGGCTATGCACGGATTAAGGTCGTGTCGCAGAGAACTTGAGTGAACGCTAAGTGATATTCACAAAACGATTATCGTTTTCGAGATTTCATCACTACGGAAATTGTGTACTGGCCTAAATTATTATTCCTGAGGGTAACCCGACTTAATCGGTTGAGGTATGAAGCCTTATAGTATGGAGACTCCCTCGACAGCCTTGCTAATGTTCGCACGACTGGCGAGAGACATGGGTGGTCTTTGATTTCGTTAACGGTCGGCTTGTCGGATTCCCTGTCAGGTTCTTGTCAACAGTGTCAGTTGACATCGGACAGGGTGTCCAACTTGATCGTGGTTTCAGGAAGGAATTCCCCAGAGATTCGGTGAGAAGGTGGGAAAAAAAGGGGGCCCTCTCTTTTTTTTTTGCTGATGTCCATGTGGAAGCGTTAGCAATCGCAATTTTGCGGATTTTCGCCTTCAAATTTGGTTGGATTCGAAAAAGTATTTATTCAATCTGAGTCATTCGTACAGATTATCACTTTTATAGTGGATTTATATAATTGTGACAATCCAATCAGTTCATCTTGAGGAAGCTTCTTTGAAGCCACACTGCGAGGCCACCCTTTTTCCAGGTATGTAACTTTTTCAGTCTGCACCCCCTTTCACCAAGAAAAGTTGTAGTAGGGACCAACTGAGTTCTTGACCCTTCTAGGGCCTCTTCTTCCTCTTGTACCCCCTCTGGTACACCTCCTGTCCTGGTCTTAGCTAGACGTGGTTTAGATCAGACTATCAGGTATACAGGCCTGGACATCTGTAGCTGGGACTTGATTTCTACCCATAATATTTGGACCAAGGGATGTTCCACCCTGCTATCCGTTCCCAGTTTTCCCCATCTGGAACAGTCTACTGGAGGACTGGATTATAGCGTACTTTCTCACCAGAGAAGTACCAACAGATAAGAGATAAATCACCTGCATGATACATTAATGGATCTCTGAGAGTATGCTTCATGCTTGTGCTTGTGTGCAGTATTTACCTGAAAGTAGTATATACTAGAATTATTGCTTGAAGATATAGCTATTGTCATGATACTTACGCTTTGCGGAATGATTAGCCTTATAATGGTAGCATTGAAACCCAAACAAGCTTGTCAGTAAAGTGATAATTTTTTGCCTCAGTCTGAGAGCCCCCTTCACGCGATTTGGTATACCAAAGTCCATGGATTTCATCCGTCAGGTAAAGGTATCTAATTGAACTATTCATTGGACAATACAGGTAGTTGAATTATAATATAATAACACTTTATTTCATAACAAACCATCATATTTCAGGACCTTACATATAACCTCAAACCTTACATAACTTATGCATAACTTGTAACTTCTTCATTTTTTTGTTTGTATGTTAGGGGATTATCAAGGCCTTAGAACTTTGCTATATTATCATATTGTCATTCATAATGGTAGGCAGACCTCAATAAGTATAATATTAGGTATAATTTGTAATTATTTGACTGTGGCACCTTGCAGAGAGCAAATACCTGAATATATTCTGAGTAATAAGTTCAAACCTTGGTTTGGTATCTTTTTAAACCCACTCCCCATCCACTGAGCTACCATAAATTGATGGAATATCAATAGTTGCTGCCCCCTTTGGTTGATTGTATTCCAGTGAAGTGGTACCTACGACCCTGATTTCGACTCTCAACGAAAGGGGGTGACAATTATACACTCCCCTTGGTTACTGTGGTATAAACTGTACACTTAGTGAAGTTACCAGCTTGGTTTGGTACCAAAACTTGTTGCGTACGCGTACCAGACTAAGATAGTAGAGAGTTGAAGTAATCACTGTACGTAGACCTCCACGTAGACGTTGAGGTAAGTACGAAAAATAACGTTTACGTATTGTCGTTAAATTGAGTTGAAGTCGTCACTGTCATCATAACGTAATAATACATTTCGTTTTCGGTTTGTATTGGTCAATTTTGGTTGTGTGTTTAGATTCGAACATTTATTCCTGTCAAATGAGAGGACTCCTTGATGCAGAACTCGTTGGGGATCCCAAATTTGATAATTTTGACTCATCGGCATATTTCGAGTATAGTTTGGTTAACGTACGTTGATATTTAAGGTATACGTGAAAGTTCGTGAGATAACGTACACCCGTAAGCCCACTAACAACGCAAACGTGAAGAATTGGGAAATGCGCATGCGTAGCTGTCAATTTCTACGTTTACGTTAACGTTCATGACAACACTTCAACTCTCTATTATGATGACCAAAACGGTGTGAACACTTCGGTCTACTTTTGTATAGCCTTGACTTGACTTAAGTGCATCAAGTATCGGTTATTTCATGAGTCTTCATAACAATATTCTATTCAATATCAGCTAATTTCAAATCTTACTAAAAAGCATTATTCATAATTCACGAATTCAAGTGGATTTCCACAACCTAACCTCAAAAAAATAATCGAATCAAAACAAAGTTGGTGAAGTTAGTCAACTAACGATAAATGGTATAAACATGCGTTAACTAAAGCCTTTAGTCTGAATTTGGTCAAATCACCTTGGTGAGCATACCAAATATCCATACGGTATAAACGTGGCAATTGTACGTGAACATATACAGGGTGGGCAACCAGTAACGCCTCGGTCTCTAGAAGGCTAACCACTTATCTTCTTGGAATTCTTCCTCTCTAGGAAGTTGCATGTCAACATAGGCAACCATTCAAAATTATCTCGAAACATACAGGGTGTCCCCAAAAACATAAGACACTGAAGTTAAATTTTTTCCTATCGAACACCCTATATATTATTTCATTTTGAGATTCTCCCTGATGAGCTGATTTCAACGACCCATCATACTTGGGGTCTAGCAGTTAAAATTGCTGAAATATAGGGTGTGAGAAATCGAGATTTTCCAAGTTCAAGAATATTTTGTGTCGAAACAATTCATTATTGGTCAAAACGGCCTACATATGTCCCTATCTCAACTTTTGATTAATTATCTACTGATATTTAATTGGGACATATACCGGGTGATCAAGATTCTGAATTATGCACCACCCTGTATTTGTTTCAATTAAATGTCAGTAGATAGTTGATAAAAAGTTGAGATAGGGACATGTGAGCCGTTTTGACCAATTATGAATGGTTTAGACACAAAAAATTCTTGAACTTGGAAAATCTCGATTTCTCACACCTTATATCTCAGTAATTATAACTGCTAGATCCCAAGTATGATGGATTGTTGAAATCAGCTCACCAGGGAGAATCTCAAAATGAAATAATATATAGGGTGTTCGATTGAAAAAAGTTCCACTTCAGTGTTTTGTGATTTTTGAGGACATCCTGTATGTTTCAAATAAATTTCAAATGGTAGCCTATGTTGACATGCAACTTCCTAGAGAGGGAGAATTCCAAGAAGATAAGTGGTTAGCCTTCTAGAGACCAAGGCGTTACTGGCGGCCCACCCTGTATGATGACTATTTCAATGACTACTAAAGAAGCTATACAGGGTGTTTAGGAATTCGACCAACAACACCTGATAGTTGATAGCCTTTGTAATCCATAATCACTGCGATAGGGACATACCGTCTCCAAGTGTTCATTTCTCGAGATACAGGGTGTTGAAGTTGAGAAATACAAATAGTTTTGTCGGCATAACTCAAGAATGATTGAATATGTCGCATTCAAATTCTGTGTATATGGTTTCATCTCCGAATGGGTCATTCTTTGACCAGAAAGTCTATACAGACATATAATTCAGTGGTGCGCTGAAGGGGGTTGAGGTTTTTTTTATCGCTTGGAGCGCACGAAAGGGAATCCCTATAATGTTCAAAGAACATCGTGCGTTCTTAGGGAGGATAGGGACAGGAGGTTTTTTGAACTTTTGGAGATTATATGTTGTTGGGAATACTTCCAGAGCCTAGCCGTTCTATGGATGAAGGAGTCTTGCTAAAGTGCTGTTCGACATCTTTCGAGGTTGACAACGAAAGGATGTTCTGACTGGGGTTGTCTAGTTCGTCTGATTGGTATTGCTAGTGAAGGGATGATGGCAGAGATTTCCGAAGAACATTTCCCGTGGAAGTATCGATAGAAAAGTGAAAGGTCGCCGACCTTTCTACGGTGTTCCAATGATGTCCGAATGTCTCTTCTCTGGATGGAATCTAAGAGCATCAGCGTACGTTTTGGTGCTGAACCCCATATGTGGGAACAGTATTCTAGAACAGGCCGTATCTGCGCTTTGTAGATCATGAGAAGCTGTCGAGGTGTAAATTAGCTTTTTGCACGGATCAAGAATCCGAGTTTTTGTGAAGCAGCTTTTGCGATGGATCTGACATGATTATCCCATGAAAGAGTGTGGTGGGGATGGTGGAGCCAGACATTACAATATCGGGCATACTGAGTTCCGCCTTTCTAGAGAAAATGCAGGCTTGAGTTTTGGTGGCGTTGAATTCAACTAGGTTGTTTGTTCCCCAGGCTGTGATTTCAGCAAGATCTTCATTGACAGCATTGACCTGCCTGCGCCGTGAGTTCTCAGTTTCCTGGGAAGAAATGGGAATTCTTGAAGAGAACGCAGTATGGAGGGTACTATCATCTGCAAAGCTGTGGATGGGGCAAGTTGTTACTCCCAACAGATCATTGATATGAAGCAGGAATAATGTTGGTGCCAAAATTGATCCTTGTGAAACGCCAGAATTGATGCCAATGGTATCAGACCATACACCGTCCACCACCACGTGAAGCGATCTTCCTGAAAGAAAAGTCGATAAGAGATGGCATAGCTGAGGTGATAAGCCGTATGATGGTAGTTTGTGGAGGAGTCCTTCGTGCAAAACACGGTCGAAGGCTTTCGATATGTCCAACGCGACAGCTAGAGATTCCCCGTGTTTTTCTATTGAAGATTGCCATGAATGGGTGACGTAGGCAAGTAGATCTCCAGTAGATCTTCGGTGGCGGAATGGTTGGACTCTAGCTGTCTTCCAGCATGATGGAAAAATACCCGACCTGTACGAGATGGTAAACAACTTGCAGAGAATCGGTGTTAATTCTGGTGCACATGTTTTGAGTATAATGGGTGGAGTCAGGACCGTGAGCCTTATTCGTTTTGAGACTAAGCAAAATTCGTCTGATAGTGCGTTGACGGAAGACGATTTCGGGCATTCGACTCTCAACGGGTGGAATGTCTGGCGGCAGTTTTCCTTGGGAATATAAAGTAGAGTTCGCTGCGAACATCTCTGCAAAAATATTTGCTTCCTCCTGCGATGTTGTTGCTAATGTGCCGTCGGATTTGGACAGTGGTGGAAATGAACTATTAGTGAAATTTCTTCCGACCGCTTTAGCAAGGGACCAAAACGAACGGAAGCCATTGGGGCAATCTATGAGTTTCGATCTTATCTTGGCATTGAATGTTTCTTTCGAAGCATCTATTGTTTGGCTGCAGTTATTCCTGGCATCAACGTATTCTGCTCTAGTCGCGAGGTTAGGGTTTTTGCGCCAGCGATGGTAGGCTGTTTGTTTCAAGGCAACAGTTCTAGAACAGTTTTTGTTGAACCAGGGTTTCGAAGGTGATGATCTTTTCGAAAAATGAGGTATGTATGTGTCCATTCCGAGCATGATGATCTCGGATATTTCCGCAGCACACTGTGAAGGGTCCTCAGAGTCAAAGCATACTCTATGTCAAGGAAACTTGGAGAAAAACATGCGGAGACCGTCCCAATCTCCTGAATTGTAATGCCATATAAGACGTGGGTGTGCCGGAGCAGTTGATGGAATGAAAAATGGGCAGGTTGTGGAGATGAGTGTGTGGTCAGAATTGCCAAGTGGAGCTCGTTTATCTATGGTGTAGGGTGCTGAATTATTAGTGAGGAATAAGTCAAGTATGTTAGCTGAATGGTTATTGGCATCGGGAATTTGTGTAGGTTCTTTGATAAGCTGTTACTTTTCCAACCATATTTTCTACGTCACTGATAAAATCTCGAATAATTCCAATTTCTCGAATTCATTTGTTCCATTCTATCGAAAATTTACTATTTCTCCAATTGAGCTTGAATGAAGTTCACGAGATATTTGTACCAAAATAGAAATTTTTATAGTAATTATTCATCACTTTCAGTAGGAAAAAATTACAAGAATAGTTTTCTGGCGATGAGTAGATTGAATGCTCTTCAGATTTCCAGATCTCATTCTGTATAGCCAGACAGAAATAGTTATTTCATGTAGAAAAGAGACATTTTTGTAATTTTCTACCAATGAAAATGAAAAAACTTACTAAGTATGCAAACTTTCATTTTGGATCAAATATCTATAGTAAAATGTGAATTTCAGCTAAGTTGAAGGTGATTCATTTCCTGAATTCCATCAGTGGCGTAGAGAATATGGAAGGAAAAGTAATTGCAACCCCCGTAGTGCACCACTGCATAAAATGTCCAGAATGACTTCCTGGTCAGAAAATGATTCATTCGAAGATGAAACCATATTATACCAAATTTTAATGCAAAATTGAGGGTTCTTCAAGAAGATGTAAATTTTTTTATATAAATGATCAGATTTTTATTTCATTATAAAATTATATATCATTAGGAAGGTATGCCGTAAATAGTAGAAAATAACATCTGTCGAATGACAGGTCCATATTCTTCTCATGCAATTTTCCATAACCGGATTGCAAAATGGCTGCTCTATGTCTTGGATAGCCTCCCGAATTCTATTTTTGAGGTTTTGAATCGACGCTGGTCTGTTGGCGTAGACCTTCTCTTTCACGTAAAGTAAGAAGTCGCAAGGTGTTGAATAACATGATCTCGGTGGCCAATTGTGATCACCCCTTCGAGAAATAACACGGTCCAGGAATTTTTCCCATGAAAGATCAATGGTTTCATTGCTTGTGTGGCAGGTATCGCCGTCTTGTTGAAAGTTAACGTTGTCCAGATCAATACCAACCATTTCCGGCCATTAGAAATCAAAAATCATTAATCATCTCTTGATAGCGCGATCCATTCACCGTAAATTTCGCTCCAGCCTCATTTTCGAAAAAGTAAGGTCCAATGACTCCGCCTCACCATAAAACCGCACCAAACAGTCACACGTTGAGGAGAAAGAGGCTTTTTCCTTGGGTTTTCTGAGGCCCAGATGCGACAATTCTGCTTTATGACCAAGCCACCAAGGTGGAAAGGGGCATCGATCATCACTCAAGATGATTTTTTGATGGAACTCCGAATCATTTTCATGCATGACAGTACACAGGCCCAGCAGCATACTTCGTAGTTTTGAGAGTTTTGCGGAAATCTTCTTGTTTCAAAGTTTTCTATAATAACTATGTGTTGAGGTCTGGCCTCGGGTGGTGCTTCATTCAGTGACCTTTATATTTTGACGCTGTTCGGACAGAGAATACTGGTTATTGTCTCGGTATCTCGGGCGCCACATTTTTTATAAATGTGATTTCCTTCAGTTGCTCCTACAACTGGATTTTTGGGGAGGCCTGAGTAACAGAAGTAAAGACAGATACAGGAGGTGCTTAGCTAACCTTGGTACCTACTATATTGAACCCAGGGTCTATGTTATTGCTTCGACCTGGATCAGAAGCTGAGAGAATGTAGGCTTCAATTACAAACCCTGGATTCAGCCTGGAATGCTGCTTGCTATCATCATTTTGGATAATTACAGGAATCAAACCGAAAGACAGTCCCTGGTATTTTCAGGTCAGGCCTGGAAAATCATTTATTCAAACAGAAACACTATTCCAAACGAATGAAACAGATTCTATTCGTAATTATTCTTCCTTCAATTTCCAAATTGCTTGAAAGAGGAATTTTTTAAGGTTCATGGGCTTATATCACAAAAAAAATTTATTTCATAATTCGATAGAACTCACTCAAAATAGCTCAACGTTTTATAAAAAATTATTGAAATCCCCGATTTTTTGGACCTCTGGAAACGAGGCGATGATGTGACGTCAAAACCCTAATACTGAAACAAGACTATCCCAGACAGAGATGAATGATACATGATTTCTGACAAAGCACCAAAATTCGTGAATCGGCAAGTTGATTTTTGGGACAAAGATAATATTATGAACAAGAAGATCAATTCTAACCTATATTAACTTTTTGCAAATCGCGAAACTTTCGAATATTAAATTGAAATATTTCGACGAAAGTATGATTAAGGAATGATTTGTGCCTAATTGCAATTATAAAAACATCATTTAGCTGGGAATTTTGGGAACAAATCTGGCCCCTCACTGGGTAAGCACAATATTATATTAGTAGTTTTGCTTTGCAGATATTCATTGGGAAATTGCTTGAAAAATAAATGATCCATCTCCTCTAAGAACATTCAGGGGAAGATGCAAACAGTATCTAGTTTTGGGAATAACATTGATCATATTGTTGCATAGGTAAACATATCAATCAGTGACTGATTTAATGAGGATTCTCCATATGACCCAACAAACATTTTAGGTATAATATACGTCATTTCGACCTTAGAATAGGTCAACGACTTATTTGGCCTAAGTGAATATTACGTCTTATTTACTTCAAATTTACCAATATGGGGAAAAAACTGGAAGTAATTCAGAAGACGAGAATAGGGATATTAGGGTATCCTGACCAATAGGTCGAGCAAACAATTAGGTGAAATTGCCCTAATTCTAGTCCGATAGTGGTCTGATTTTAGTTATTCTGACGTTATTCATTACCTACTTATGGGTGGGTTTACTAAGATTTCTACCTGGTTCACTGTCATTTGGTTGGGTTCGGAAAACAAATATGTACTGTGTTTCACGATCGACTATACCTACTCATTTACGTGTGGGGACTTAGTAGTTTATGAACATGGCGTTCAAAAGAAAACTCGATAGTAGTGGAAGGTGTAGATAATATGCATGTTGTTCAGCTCATTTGAGGTTGTTGTGAATCGTTATTCAACCTGCGATGCAAAATTTATTGTGATAATGTTGATTTTACACATGTAAAATTAGTGGGCCCACGAAATTATTGGATTTGTAGAAAAATACTGGATGATATTCTTTGTGTTTTCGAATTATTTTTCAACAATTCCATCTAAAAATGAATCAACTGGTAGAATATGATCATATATGCGAAATTTAACCTTTTCTGTATTACTATTCATTAGGATGTGGTCGCTATGTATAGATTTCTTCTTTTTCCGTCAATGGCGAAAAATGTTCGAGCCAACAAATATGGCGTCGGTTTCATATTGGACTTGAAAGTCGAATTTTCCAGAATCTTCAACTTTCAGGGCGAATAGGCTTCGTTCATAGTCGAAAATTCTGTATATTCTGACTATGGAGCCCAATTTCCCCATATTGGGATTTTAGACTATATCAACGAGTAAATTATTTGAGTAGCAGTCAACCTGATGGATTTATATTATCAGATGTTCCCTATAATCATATAATTTGTCAAGTGTTCGTTGTTCGCTTTCAATTTCTTATTCTGCACCACGGTATGTTTTCTAATTGGTCGCTGGATGACAGGCTTCATTTTTCAGCGAATCAGAAAAGTCCATCGCCGTGTTGTCATCTCTCGAACAGTGTTGCCGTTCTAGTATACTTTTAGTACATTTGCCATTTTTGTACGTTCTCAACCGAAGTGTAATAATTGATACCTGTTTTTTTATAAAAGTTATTTGAAATATGCATTCAGATCTGACCAATGGAATAAGTGGAAGTAAAACTTCGAATGTCAAAACAAATCGATGGTTTAGATGATCAAACATCATCGTAATGTATAGAAAAATATCATGATTTGCTTTAGAAGCGTTCAAGCGGTAAGCTACCTGAACCACTCACTGGTGATAAAGAATAAAACATTCAAAACACATACATTGCGCTTGTCTCCAGTTTTAATATTTTCAGAAATTAATGATCATTTCAAAACATTTGCCGACCTCAAAGCACCAGGATCAATAATAGTCATCAACTTTGAGAACATGATTTTAGGACTAATTTTGGTATTCTCGGCTCTCTCAAGGACACTTCGTTCTATAAGTATTTCATAGTGGTAATCTTGCCTTCATCGGATATAAAGTTGGTACTGATTAGGTTAAAAAAAGTCTAAGAAACTCCTTCGACTCAATTGGTCAAAAATAAGCAAAACAGAGTATAAATCCGACTTATTTTCTCCATCTGATTATTCCCTGACTTTATGATCGTTTATCAAGTTAGAATTTGGTAAATTTCAACTCCAATAAATATCCTGATAGTTCGAGGGCCTGGAAGACATTTTACTGGTGATTTTGATGTTAAATATTACCTAATTCATAACTGAATGCTCACTAGGACCATGAAGTTATGTTTGAAGTCTGTAATGAGTATTTTCCAACTATGCAATTTGTCTATAAAGTTGATGGATTTTATAGGAAATGTTGAGGTCCTAACTAGGTATCTTACAACCTAATCCATAACTTTCAAGTTACTCAGGGCATAAAGGTAAAATATTTTGTCGGAAATTAGTAAATTTCGACTTCTTCGAGTAATTTCTCCTCTCTGCTTGGTATAATTCTCTTAAAATGTTGGTTGGGGATGAGTATTTTGATGTTAAATATCCTTTCAGGTGAACAATTTTCCAATACAACTATAATAGGTACAAGCAATGAGAATTGAATGAATATTGTGGAACTTACCTTCCAGATTTTCTATTCCTCACTTCAGCACTGAAGAACTGTATGTTATAGACATAAAAATCATTAAACATCTTCAAATAAATTTTTGGTAGATTATCTGATGAGCCTTTTATAAATCCTGATTCAACTTTCATGTTTATATTCAATATATAATAATATGAATCAATATAATATAAAGGAAGATTTGAAGGTTAATTTCATTTCGTGTCTTCCCTTCCATGTGAAACGGGTTAACAAAGCAATGTTGCTGCGTTTATGAAATGAATTGGATTATTGTGAAATTGTAATGGTGCAAATGGTTTTGAGATTGAGACATTTCGTTGTCTAAAGATTGTTTATATTCCAATGATTCAACCTACAATTGACAACTTGAATATATTTCTCTGCAGTAGTAGTAGTAGATATCAAAAGATATTTCAATATCGATCTCGATCTCTCAGATATTTTGTTTGGATGATATGGCAACAGTGATAAGTGTCACACATGGGTCAAGCTCATTGGTTCCAGGCGAGATGAGGTTTCTACGTCATAAGAGGGTCCGTTTTCAGAACGTACTATTATTTATGTCCAAAAATAAAACATTCCAGTTAATTTTTCGATCGAATTATGTCGTCAATCATTTTTTTTGTATGAAAGGATCATTATAAACATGATTTGAATTGAAAGTTCTACTACCCAACCAACATTTTAAGAGAATTATACCAAGCAGAGAGGAGAAATTACTCGAAGAAGTCGAAATTTACTAATTTCCGACAAAATATTTTACCTTTATGCCCTGAGTAACTTGAAAGTTATGGATTAGGTTGTAAAATGCCTGGTTAGGACCTCAACTTTTTCTTTAAAAACCATCAACTTTATAGACAAATTGCATAGTTGGAAACTACTCATTACAGACTTCAAACATAACTTCTTGGTCCTAGTGAGCATTTAGTTATCAATTAGGTAATATTTAACATCAAAATTACCAGTAAAATGTCTTCCAGGCCCTCGAACTATCAGGATATTTATTGGAGTTGAAATTTACCAAATTCTAACTTCATAAACGATCATAAAGTCAGGGAATAATCAGATGGAGAAAATAAGTCTGATTTATACTCTGTTTTGCCTATTTTTGACCAATTGAGTCGAAGGATTTTCTTAGACTTTTTTTAACCTAATCAGTACCAACTTCATATCCGATGAAGGCAAGATTACCACTATGAAATCCTTATAGAACGAAGTGTCCTTGAGAGAGCCGAGAATACCAAAATTAGTCCTAAAATCATGTTCTCAAAGTTGATGACTATTATTGATCCTGGTGCTTTGAGGTCGGCAAATGTTTTGAAATGATCATCAATTTCTGAAAATATTAAAAACTGGAGACAAGCGCAATGTATGAGTCTTGAATGTTTTATTCTTTATCACCAGTGAGTGGTTCAGGTAGCTTACCGCTTGAACGCTTGTAAAGCAAATCATGATATATTTCTATACATTACGATGATGTTTGATCATCTAAACCATCGATTTGTTTTGACATTCGAAGTTTTACTTCCACTTATTCCATTGGTCAGATCTGAATGCATATTTCAAATAACTTTTATAAAAAAAAACAAGTATCAATTATTACACTTCGGTTGAGAACGTACAAAAATGGCAAATGTACTAAAAGTATACTAGAACGGCAACACTGTTCGAGAAATGACAACACGGCGATGGACTATTCTGATTCGCTGAAAAATGAAGCCTGTCATCCAGCGACCAATTAGAAAACATACCGTGGTGCAGAATAAGAAATTGAAAGCGAACAACGAACATTTGACAAATTATATGATTATAGGGAACATCTGATAATATTAATCCATCAGGTTGACTGCTACTCAAATAATATACTCGTTGATATAGTCTAAAATCCCAATATGGGGAAATTGGGCTCCATAGTCAGATAATACAGAATTTTCGACTATGAACGAAGCCTATTCGCCCTGAAAGTTGAAGATTCTGGAAAATTCGACTTTCAAGTCCAATATGAAACCGACGCCATATTTGTTGGCTCGAACCTTTTTCGCCATTGACGAGAAAAAAAGAAATCTCTACATAGCGACTACATCCTAATGAATAGTAATACAGAAAAGGTTAAATTTCGCATATATGATCATATTCTACCAGTTGATTCATTTTTAGATGGAATTGTTGAAAAATAATTTGAAAACACAAAGAATATCATCCAGTATTTTTCTACAAATCCAATAATTACGTGGGCCCACTGATTTTACATGTGTAAAATCAACATTATCACAATAAATTTTGCATCGCAGGTTGAATAACGATTCACAACAACGTCAAATAAGCTAAACAACATGCATATTATCTACACCTTCCACTACTATCGAGTTTTCTTTTGAACGCCATGCTCATAAACTCCTAAGTCTCCACACGTGAATGAGTAGGTATAGTCGATCGTGAAACACGGTACCTACATATTTGTTTTCCGAACCCAACCAAATGACAGTAAACCAGGTAGAAATCTTAGTAAACCCACCCATAAGTAGGTAATAAATAACGTCAGAATAACTAAAATCAGACCACTATCGTACTAGAATTAGGGCAATTTCACCTAATTGTTTCCTCGACCTATTGGTCAGGATACCCTAATATCCCTATTCTCGTCTTCTGAATTACTTCCAGTTTTTTCCCCATATTGGTAAATTTGAAGTAAATAAGACGTAATATTCACTTAGGCCAAATAAGTCGTTGACCTATTCTAAGGTCGAAATGACGTATATTATGCCTAAAATGTTTGTTGGGTAAGGTGTACACGCCCATTGTCATGTGTTCTTGATGTCAAATTCAAACTTTCAAATTGCAATGTAATGATGAGCGACTCAGTGATAATATTGTTCATATACTTTTTATGGAACACATAATCGCTATAACCTTTTTTTAAAAAGTGACTTTATTAGTAGGTTCTTATAAAATCGAATAAAAACTCCCTCTGGAGCATGCCCATTCCATGAACTCGTATAAATGTCACCCTGCCTTGAAAATATATCGCATACCTCTATGTATATTTCAAAGGCAAGTTGATTTAGCTGCGTTGGTACATATGTAGGTATATGCAGATGCGATAATTTTCTCCTCCCCTTGAATCCTTACAAAAAGCACCGATATAATCACTTATGTAAAGCTTTAGATCATTCTGATTTTTCCGGAACACTGGATTTATCATTCAGCCAGATGTTCTGACATGTTTGCAATCGAATCATAAATCAGTGCTTGCGACAAGCGTTTATGAATAACTACCTGGATCGAAAACATGAAATTGGATTGAGGCAAAAAAAGTCAACAGATATTTTATTCACAGAGTATTAAAATACTGTCAGATTTTATGTAAAGGGTGTCCCAACAAGAGCACCGGATTCAAATTTACCGCCATTTCTGTTGACACGAATTGTGTGGTGGGTTCTTCCACAGTTGTAGAGTTTGGACCCCAAGATTCACGAATATGGAGGAGTATATTCAACAAACAGTTCGACGAATACATAAATTTTTCGCAAAACTTTCACCAGTTCCGTAATATGTTTTTTCAATAATTAAGTAGAAGTTGTTCGGTCGAATATTTCGCCATATTCTCAAATCACCACACATTCACATTCGGTGCTCTTGTTGGGATACCCTTTAGAACTTTGGTTGACCTGGAGAGAGATTGTGAAGTTTTTTCCCAATAATAACATATTCTCGCCAGATAGCATACTAGCACTAATAATTCAGCACCCTACACCATAGATGTACGAGCTCCACTTGGCAATTCTAACCACACACTCATCTCCACAACCTGCCCATTTTTCATTCCATCAACTGCTCCGGTACCCCCACGTCTTATATGGCATTACAATTCAGGAAATTGGGACGGTCTCCGCATGTTTTTCTCCAAGTTTCCTTGGCATAGAGTATGCTTTGACTCTGAGGACCCTTCACAGTGTGCTGCGGAAATATCCGAAATCATCTTGCTCGGAATGGACACATACATACCTTATTTTTCCAAAAGATCATCACCATCGAAACCCTGGTTCAACAAAAACTGTTCTAGAACTGTTGCCTTGGAACAAACAGCCTACCATCGCTGGCGCAAAAACCCTAACCCGACTAGAGCAGAAAACGTTGATGCCAGAAATAACTGCAGCCAAACAATAGATGCTTCGAAAGAAACATATCGAAACTCATAGATTGTCCCAATGGCTCCCGTTCGTTTTGGTCCCTTGCTAGAGCGGTCGGAAGAAATTTCACTAATAGTTTATTTCCACCACTGTCCAAATCCGACAGCACATTAGCAACAACATCGCAGGAGAAAGCAAATATTTTTGCAGAGATTTTCGCAGCAAACTCTACTTTAGATTCTCAAGGAAAAGTGCCGCCAGACATTCCATCCGTTGAGAGTCGAATGCCCGAAATCGTCTTCCGTCAACGCACTATCAGACGAATTCTGCTTGGTCTCAAAACGAATAAGGTTGACGGTCCTGATGGAATTCCACCCATTATCCTCAAAAAATGTGCACCTGAATTGACACCGATTCTCTGCAAGATGTTTACCATCTCGTACAGGTCGGGTATTTTTCCATCATGCTGGAAGACAGCTAGATTCCAACCAATCCCCAAAAAAGGGAACAAGAACCTGCACAACTACAGGCCCATTGCCCTGTTATCATTGATCTCCAAAGTGATAGAGAAAGCCATCAATATTGAGCTTATCAAATATCTGGAGAGCTCGGGAATCATCAATGATAGACAATACGGCTTTCGCCACCGAAGATCTACTGGAGATCTACTTGCCTACGTCACCCATTTATGGCAAGCTTCCATCATACGGCATGCCCCCCCGGCTATGCCATCTCTCATCGAGTTTTCTTTCAGGCAGATCGCTTCACGTGGTGGTGGACGGTGTATCGTCTGATACCATTGGCATCAATTCCGGCGTTCCACAAGGATCAATTTTGGCACCAACATTATTCCTCCTTCATATCAATGATCTGTTGGGAGTAACAACTTGCCCCATCCACAGCTTTGCAGATGATAGTACCCTCCATACTGCGTTCTCTTCCAGAATTCCCATTCCTTCCCAGGAAACTAAGAACTCACGGCGCAGGCAGGTCAATGCTGTCAATGAAGATCTTGCTGAAATCACAGTCTGGGGAACCAACAACCTAGTTGAATTCAACACCACCAAAACTCAAGCCTGTATTTTCTCTAGAGAGGCGGAACTCAGTATGGCCGATATTGCAATGTCTGGCTCCACCATCCCCACCAAACCCACCATATCTATGCTCGGTTTTTCCATCAGCAACACTCTTTCATGGGATAATCATGTCAGATCCATCGCAAAAGCTGCTTCACGAAAACTCGGATTCTTGTTACGTGCGAAAAGCTACTTTACACCTCAACAGCTTCTCATGATCTACAAAGCGCAGATACGGCCTGTTCTAGAATACTGTTCCCACATATGGGGTTTAGCACCAAAACATACGCTGATGCTCTTAGATTCCATCCAGAGAAGAGCCATTCGCCTGGTGGGTGACGCCACACTCACTCACTCTTTGACATCATTGGAACACCGTAGAAAGGTCGACTACCTTCCACTTTTCTATCGATACTTCCACGGGAAATGTTCTTCGGAGATCTCTGCTATCATCCCTTCACTAGCAATACCAATCAGACGAACTAGACAAGCCCAGTCAGCACATCCTTTCGTTGTCAACCTCGAAAGATGCCGAACAGCACTTTATCAAGACTCCTTCATCCATAGAACGTCTAGGCTCTGGAATTCATTGCCTGTAGAAGTATTCCCAACAACATATAATCTCCAGAAGTTCAAAAAAAATCCAATACCTACCTCCTGTCCCTATCCTCCCTAGGAACGCACGATGTTCTTTGAACATTATAGGGATTCCCTTTCGTGCGCTCCAAGCGATAAAAAAAAGATATCTCAGTCTCCTTAGGAGATATATGGAGTTGCAGGTAGAAAATTCAATATTACCTCAAGTTTGCGTAAATATGCTCTCAGAGTAAACAGCGCCTATTCTGAACATCAGTATTTTATAACAATGGTAGAAACTTCCAACTTGTTGAGAGTAATATTGTTCCATAGGGAAAATGAACTGTTATTGTGATTAATGGACGTTCTGCTTTTGACGCCACAGTCAGAAATATAACGAAGAGAAAGTAACTGGTACACAGTGGGGAAAGCTCACTAGTTCTTTATTCATATAGATGGTGTTATCCAAGCTTGTGGCGAAACTTATGGGGTGATTTTTCAGGGTATTCTGAAATACGTCCGTAGATGCATAACTTTGAAAATACAGAGTGTCAACGACAATATTTTAACAGTGAACATTCTCAAAAATCAATTTTTCCAAAGCTGATTATTGCTCAATTAGTTTCTCACTACCTCAGAAAATACTGGTGAATGGGAAAGACCACTGAGGAAAGAAATCCGTGCTCCGTGCAAACCTCTTTCAATTGACGAATCATGATTTACGTTTGATAAACAGTCAATATTATGAGTTGAATCGAATCTATATCGTTTTTAAATCAGCATATTTCATTCGTTATTTCGAAAAGCTAAATATGATGGTGAAGCTGTGACGTATCAGTCCCACACTGTAGCTATATCTCTCTGATACCTCGTCATTCTGCAGTGTTGCAGTGTGATTGGTGAGTTCAAGGGCAATAGGCGTGTTGGGACTAAGACGTCGCACCAGTCTCACCAATAAATTGACAAAATTTCAAATGGCGCAGGAATTGTGTGTTTAGAATTGGACATATTCTAATTTATTTTTTTCATCGTCTTAGCATGAATGATAAAATTCAAAATTAATTCACTGGTAGTTTTTCAGTATAGAGTTCACGATAATGTCGTTCTAAAAAATCATTGGTCTCCCCCATTATACGTTGATATGAGGTTGTCGCCAGTTAGTTGCTTACTATACAGGGTGGCCATTTGAAAACGAAACAGAGGCTCTGTAGATCGCCAGAACCGCATTATAGAAAAACACTGGTCGACAAACACAACACAAGTCAGCTACATTTTCGAGTAGGACATTGTTCTAGAACATATTCATCGTTTTAGCGTTGCCGCTTCTTTCGAAAAGTAGCAACAACTTATCTCGTTCGATGTCCTATTATGAAATCTTCCAGAAAAGTGGTAGCTCTGCCCATTATTGTTCAATTTTTTGGGGCGCACCAAAGTAAGTAGTGTCTTCAATGTTCGGATATTATGTGAACAATCCTTGATTTCCTCACACTCTGTAGAAGATTCAATGTTTGATCTGCATAATGAAATATTGAGTAAAATGATAAACTATAAAGCTCAGAGTTCGAATTTTTAGGTAATGCATTGGGTGATTTATGAAACAGAGAAATGTTTGTTAAAGCATACTTTCACATAGTCCGATCTATTTTCTGAACTCTAATAAGGTTTTTCACTCGTCGCACTAGCTCTTTTTCGGCACTGAATGCGTTTTGCATGGTCCACTACTAAGAATTTCAAGAGCGAACTTTTGGTCGAGAAATGACTGGTCGAGAAATAACTTTCACTGGCTTTCAGACTCGTGTGATTCACAAAATTTCAAATGTTCGAATGGAAAGATCGAGAAAATATTCGAAATTCGAATGATTATAAATATGTCATTGAAGTTCATTTCCATAATTTCCTAAATCATAGATTCTTAGGATACTAGCGATGATGAAGATATTATGACTGACATCAACAAGTACTTCGTTACGAAACAGCATTCATCAAAAGTCTGAAATTACATGAAAGTTCTAGATAGGTTTTCAGATGTGCAGGTATGTTGAGTCAGTATTGATGAGGAATACTTACTTCGTGAACAGCACTTCATTGGCAATGAACAAAACATCTTCATCCATACAAGACTGTTACTAGCATTGTGTTCATAGAGAAACCACAAGAAGTGGACGGATCCATTTCATGTGGGCCAGTGAAATCAAATCCCAGGTAGCAGAGTGACGTCCAATTGACGTCATTTTTTGGTCATTAAATGATGAAGTGGATGTCCAAAAATGACGTCTGAGAGACCCTATAATGACGTCAAAATGTCACAACCATATGACGTCATTAAGACGTCCAATATTGAACGTCAATAAGACGTCATGGAATATGACGTCATTTTTAGGTCCCTCTGAAGTCGAGGACGTCATTGACCAATAATGACCTAAAGAAGAAGATAACGTCATTTCACTAACCTGTGCTAACCTGGGATGTACTATGAATATTTCAACGTTTTGATTGATTGATAATAGTTATTTATGTACCAATTGCATTAGGATCTAGTGACACTCGTGATGCATACAAGATTTTATTTTTCAAGGGCAAACTATCTTATCATGATGGAAAATCGATTTAAATAGGTAGACAGGGAGAAAAGGCGATTGCATATCTATGCACAACATTGTGTAAAATATGTTTGTGAAGTATTATTTGCCATTTGTTCAAATAATCACTACAGTCATTTCGTGAAATGAAACAAATGTTTGTGTATATCAAGTTGTGAAATATTTGTACATATCCATATAGCGGAAAACTGGAAAACTTCAAAAAATATGCACATCATCCAATGCACACAATTGTATTGACTAAATACACCGCTTTTGAAATAATTACACTACTTGTGCATCACTTGTCCTCAATCAGTACATATTATCCAAATAGCGGAAAATTACACAAAAATGTGCACATCATCCAATGTACAAAATTGTATTGACTAACTAAACCTCCTTTGAAATAATGTTACAATTTGTGTAATATTTTGCCACAGGTGTGCAATTTTCTTCCACTTGGTAACGGCGTCCTATCCCCTTCTCCTTCTACCTACTTATATCCCAATCTCAATATTCTGAATTCGCACTTGACCTGTAGATGTGTTACAAGGAGGTTACAAGTGTGTATGGTGCAGAATGTAGAATCTTCTCATTTATTATTGTCTGGCGAGTTGGTGAATGATTGATGATTGTACTTAATGACCATAGGTATATAGTCCTTCCGCAAAATTATTTCATGTTCACCAGTGCCACAAAGTGAAAGATGTAGTAAGATGTATCAACCAAGTGTCGAAGACATTCTTATTTGTTGGGAACTGCTTGAACTCTGGTATCTACATTCGCCGGTTAGTTATTATTTCAATAATACCTAATAATAATTAGCTTCGACTTGCTATCAATTCCAACACCTATTGAAAGCAAGTCGAAGCTAATAGCTAATCATTAGGTTTAATTGAAATAACTAACCGGCGAATGTTGATACTAGTTCAGGTAGTTCCCAACAAAGAATCGACACTTTGTTGATACATCTTATTACATCTTTCACTTTTTGCCACTAGTAAACATGAAATAATTTCGCGGAAGTACTACCTATGATCATTGAGTACAATCATCAATCATTTACAAGCTCGCCAGACATTAATAAATGAGAAGATTCTACAGTCCACGGAAGTACACATACTTTTGTATCGTTACGAAATTTGTGTACAAGAAATACACAAATTTGTGTTATTTTCAGTACATTGAATTGTGAACGTTTTCACAATAATTTTGTAATGCTAAGTTCACTAACTTACACAGTTTGTGCACACATATCACACAAATTGGTGATATTTGTCGAAAAAAATATTGGATGATTTTATATGTATATTTGGTGTCACGAAAGTACACAAATTTTGTTTGGTTTTTGAACAAAATTGTTTTGAAAATTACAAAACTAAATTGTTTGGTTATACACAAAATCTCTCACACAAAATATTGCGCGAAATATACACAAATTGGTGCTGTCATCATTTTAGAAACAAATTGTGTGAAAAATCTACACACATGTGTAAAAAGCTTACACTAATTTCTCTCTGTGTAGGTGGTAGGTCATTGCTCCTAGAGCATTTTCTTCCAATTTTTCCTATCATGGCATTTGTTGATATTTTGGTACGTTAGTTGGATATTTCCGTCATCATATAATTCAGTGAATGTCATTGCTGCTTTCTTTGTGTAGTCTCATTGAAATAATGGAAATGAATACGAAGTAGCGGGAATTATGATTCATAATGCCCTCCATAACGCCCCGGACGTAATGGGTCTGTTGATAGCAGCCGTTGCCAAAGTATCATGAAGCAGAAATGGACAAGTGAAATAGCTATTTGTGTATTTAGAGCGCAAAGTGATGGATTGCCACTCGACAAAGACAGTTACCGCTCGATGCGGAGCGGAGCGCGGTAATCTTTGGAGAGCGGCAATAACACTTTGTGCTCGAAATACACACAAGATTTTTTCTACTAACGCAGCTTTTGGAAATAACTACCCTGAAAGTATGAGCGATTGAAATAGTTGAAAAAGTTCTTATCCATATCATCCTATATGTCCAAAGGAGAAAAAAAAGAAAAATTGAAATAACTGACAAGACTGAAAAAAAATGTCGGGCCTACCGAGAATTGGAACTGGACCACCAGCGTGGCAACCAGAGCTTCAGACCTCTGAGCCATAGTACGATAAGCTCTGCAATCAAATTGAACATTACTCATTGATGCAATAAAATGAAGATACACTGTCTTTCTGATGACAACAAAGAGTTTGAATATAAAGTATACTTCATCTTTTTCAACAGATATGCTTCATCGGGAGCTTCTTGTAGAAATTTGTTGGTATATATCTTCAGCATTGAATGTTTTGGATTTTTCTCGCTTTCCAATAGATTGTTTCTTGAGAAATGCGATAAGTTTCAGATACTTATTGATTCCGATATTATCTTTAACGTTCAAGCATGTATACGTACCTACCATCGAATATAATATAGACCAATGAGTTGATGACTTCAAAGTCTTTGATTTTTTACCAAAATAAGCCAGTAAAACGATTTATGAATAAATATTCACCATCTCGGAGTGGCACCAATTTATGAATGTATCATATTGTAATTCATATTTCTTCCTTGATTTCTCCGTTAAGAGATTCAAACTCCCGCGCTTTCTGAAGGAACATCACTGAAAGAAATCAAAATAGATGACAGAATACAGAGAAGAGTTTTCAGTTCATACTTTCTTCGTCGACCTTTACTGAAAATCACATTTTACGTTCTAATTTCCAAACTGAAAAGTGACTATTTCTGAAGGCAAGTACTTTTCGTCCGCAGACACTAGCTATTCGTCCGAAAACTCTTTTCGTCCGCTACATGGTTGCCAGTTCTACTGTACTTTCAGTAGATCTCATGATTTGCATGTTGTTCTACTGATCCACTGGAACACTTCATAACGTACGATGAAATATTTAGATATTTATTCATCCTTATCATAACCTTCAATATCGATTGATGATATTATTAGTTATTCACATACACTTAGGAAGCATGATATTTCGGCATGCTCAGCCTAAATCATGGTACTAATCTAATATATAAAATTCTCCTGTCCCGGCCACGGTGTTAGTGAGTTACATATAACCCCTGCCAACGCATATCCAGACGCCGCCACTGGAGTCCATGTGCCTGCCGGATCACCTTCAATGATAAACACCGGTAGAAGCTGACTAAGGATTCTCCTCGTTATTTATCTTGTATTTTTTATTAGTTTGCATTCTGGTCACCTTTTATCTTTCATACCAGAAATTATCTTTGCAACTCTGAATTATTTTCGTGAAATATCAATTTATTAGGTTTCATTGTTTTCACTTACTTACCAGCTTATGCTGAATAAAACCAAGTTCAAAAATTGTTCTTTATTTCAGTATTAGAGTAACCCTTTTACTCAAAAAGTCTCAAACGAAACTAATGGTCGAACTTCTCCGAAACGGCCCGACCGATTCGTATGAAATGCGTACTTGGTAGGAATGAGAATCGGTCGTAATCTATGTTTCACATCGAAAATTCAAGATGGCGGATCCAATGTGGCGGACGAGTATTGTTATCCGATTTCATTCAAAATTGGTATTTGGGGGTTTTCGGGGTCGAAGATTATGATTCATTTGTCAAATTTTGGAAATTCAAGATGGCGGATCCAATATGGCGGACGAGTTTTGTAATTATGGTCAGATTCCATTTAAAATTAGAATCTAGGGGTTTTCGAGGTCGGAGATTATGATTTCTTCATCAAAATTAGGAAATTCAGAATGGCGAATCCAATATGGCAGACGAGTTTTGTAATTATGGTCAGATTCTATTCAAATTTGGTATCTCGACGTTTTTGACGTCGGAGATTATGATTTCTTCATCAAAATTAGGAAATTCAAAATAACGGAACCAATATGGCGGACGAGTTCTGTAATTATGGTCAGATTCCATTCAAAATTGGTATCTGGAGGTTTTAGAGGTCGAAGATATGAATAATTTGTCAAAATGGGGAAATTAAAAATGGCGGATCCAATATAACGGACGAGTTTTGTAATTATGGTCAGATTCTATCCAAAATTGGTGACTGGGGGTTTTCGAGGTCGAACATTATGATTCCTTCATCAAAATTAGGAAATTGAAAGTGGTGGATCTAATATTATGTGGAGCGAGTTTTTTAAATATGATCAGATTCTATTCAAATTTGGTATCTGAGTGTTTTCGGAGTCGGAGATAATTCTTTCATCAAAATTTGGAAATCCAAGATGGCAGATCCCATTCAATATGGCCATAAATAGAAAATGTAAAGAAGTTTAACAAACTATAATTAAACACGCTTTTACAGATAGCCAAACTCGAGGCCAAACTGGATAGAAGTAGAAAATGGATAGTAAAAGTTCAAAAGACGGGATAGATTGTCGAACTAAAAAGAATTAGAAAATGAAAATATTACTTTGAAATACTAATGAAACACGATTTCATGGATAGCTCAACTGAAAATAAGATGTAAACGATATAGTAGAAGTGTGTTGATGAATATTTAACTGAAAAAATATTCTCTAGAAGAAAATGTATATAGCAAAAGAACGTTTACGGGGTTCAGCTATTGTAAAATAATAGTATTTTGAACGACTAATGAAACACATTTTTATAGATAGGCAAACTAAAAGGAAGTGAGTAGAAAATAAACGAAAAAGTGAAGAGATATATAGTGTCGAACTAAAAAAAAGTAGAAAATAAATAGAATGGTTTGAAAAACTAAAGAATCCCGCTTTTATGGATAGCCAAACTGAGAAGAAGTGAAAATAAAATATGAATGGTCTTTTGATAAAAATTTATCTGAATAATTTCTTCTAGAAATAATGTTCATCGCAGAACAACGTTTGCAGGGTCAGCTAGTGATATGTATATAACAGAAAGGATAATACTTCATCTGATTCATATCAAATTCAATTTTTCACATACCTATAGTTTAAAACAGTTCATATTATCTACCGTTCAATATTTTATTCGTTTTGTATTCTAGTTGCTCTTTTAACTATTCGTTCCTGTTTTTTATATACTCGAATCTTATAAGTATAGGTTCACCTATGTAACTGTATTTTTGTTGTATTTGTGGGTTTACTTCTAGATTGAGAATGGGCGTGTACACCTTAGTAGAACTGTTAACTCAAACCATGTTAATAATGATCCTTTTATACATAAATAATGATTGACGACATAATTCGATCGAACAATTACCTGGAATGTTTAATTTTTGCACATAAATAATAGTACCTTCTGAAAACGGACCCTCTCATGACGTAGAAACCTCATCTCGCCATAGTTCGAAGAAAATACCAAACGTCCAACGGAGACCGAGGCAACTGATATATTAATTCTTTCAACTGTGATCCCGCGCTAATTCACTCTCAGAAATCATGTCATTCATCTCTGTCTGGAATAGTCTTGTTACATTCAGTATTAGGGTTTTGACGTCACATAATCGCCTCGTTTTCAGAGGTTCGAAAAATCTGGGATTCCAATTATTTTTCATAAAACGTAGGGAACTTACAGCAAGAAACGATTTTTGGTGGTGAGCTAGTTTGGGTGAGCTCTATCGAATTATAAAATAAAATTTTCTAGTGATATAAGCCCATTATAATATGATATCTTTATGAGGATGTTTGTACTGTTTGTTTATACAGTGTGACCCATTTAAGATGGAAGCACCCTTATAAAACTTACATTTTTCAACCGATTGGAATGATTTTTTTTTGTTAGGTAGATATTCAAAAAGTCTATTAGGACACCAAATATCATGAATAAATCTCCATTTCCAGGGCCAACTAATCTGATTTTTCAAGGTCAAAAATCTAAAAAAATTACTAGCGATTTTTTTAGAAAAAATCTGACTACACCACTGGATTTGTGACATTTTCAAATGGGTAACATGAATATTACGTTGAAATGCGTCAATCAATAAAAAAGTTATACAGGAATGAAATTTGAAAAATATGCCGTTTAATCAACCCATCAATTTTTATTACTGAACAGATTTCGATGAAACTGTGATCAGTAATATTTCAAGACATCCTGAATCCAGTGGAGTATACAGAATTTTCATAAAATTCCTGAACATGAATTGGTGGGTTGATTAAACGGCATATTTTTCAAATTTCATTCCTTTATAACTTTTTTATTGATTGACGCATTTCAACGTAATTTACATGTTACCCATTTTAAAATGTCACAAATCCAGTGGTGTAGTCAGATTTTTTCTAAAAAAATCGCTAGTAATTTTTTTAGATTTTTGACCTTGAAAAATCAGATTAGTTGGCCCTGGAAATGGAGATTTATTCATGATATTTGGTGTCCTAATAGACTTTTTGAATATCTACCTAACAAAAAAAAATCATTCCAATCGGTTGAAAAATGTAAGTTTTATAAGGGTGCTTCCATCTTAAATGGGTCACACTGTATATTTTGTTAGAAATAGGTTCCTTTTCTGTTTACAGAAAGTTTATAATGTTTTGACGTCATAGGTTCATTTCATTATTTTTTCTGGGAATCCCTAGAGCATAAAATAGATCTGAATTTTCGAGAAGCCATTTACGTATGAAATAAAAATCGAGCTGGCAATCCTGGAGAGTGACTTGTCAACAACTGTCATTTGCTGTTGTCAAATTAATAGTTCACAAAATCCGATGAATATCACGTGCGAATAGGACCGTGATGTGGATATGAGAGTTTGAGGTCGATAGAAAAGTTTAAGATGCACCTCCGCGGCGAAAAACTGTCTATTGTCTCGACGGATTGCTAGCTAATTATTATGAATTCTCTATGAATTTGCAGACTCGACAATAATAGACAATTTTTCGTCCATGGTACTTGAATTACTATTTTGGTAAAGGTAGTCTATACCTTTTCAACTTCAATCTCGGAATCGGTGAGTTATATTTCGGAAAAAGTAATCTCGATTTCAGAATTGGTTAGTTCCATTTCAGAAATGGTAAACTCAATTTCAGAATCGGTGAGATGAATTTCAGAAAAAGTCCATTCAATTTCAGAAATGGTAAGTTGTATTTCAGAATTATTATTGGTCGGTTCAATTTCAGAAGATGAAATCCTTTTATACGTTTGAAATGTTTTTAATTGCAAAAGAGAAGACTGTTTACAGTGGATGGAACGGTGTTTGAGAGCCCTATGTTGAATCAGATCGAACATAAATATGGGGTGCCTTCAAGTCAGAAGTGAAGAGCTTCTTGCAAGAGCATCGCCAAAGGGTCATAGCTGGAGATCCGAACAGAGTGCTCAACCAGATAGAATCCAGACTGCGATGTCTTGAAGAATGTGCAGATCATTCAAACACCTCAAATGTGTTTGCATTCTTATAATCATGTGCAACGTACGCTACTATATATCCTTCTGCGATTCGCATGGAAGACATCTGTGGATTAAATTGAGATTATAATTATGTTATTGAATTGGTTTTGAACAGTTGAATATTGTAATATGGTTTGTTGATCACACATGCAATTGGAAATATTTCAAACAAGCAAAAGAATTTATTTTCTGAAATGGAACCTACAAATTCTGAAATACAACTTACCATTCCTGAAATTGAATGGACTTTCTCTGAAATCCATCTCACCGATCCTGAAATTGAGTTTACCATTTCTGAAATCGAACTAACCAATTCTGAAATCGAGATTACTTTTTTCGAAATATAACTTACCAATCTCGAAATTGAAGTTGAGAAGGTATAGTGTCAGTGCTGAGGTTATATATCTCCTACGGAGTTTCCAATTGATATCGAACAATTCACCCATAAAATCATATCTTTCATCACCGGGAAGCGTTCAGAAGCAACGATTAATCACCGCGAAGTGCCAGCCGAAATGATAATTAAAGCATCGAAACTTCCACTCGAACACTTTTCCCTCGCAAAGATAACACTTTCCCGATTATCCTGATTATTGTTGCTGGAATTTCCTGAACTTGCTTGCCATCAGCGAAATATAAACTTTTATCAGTTCCAATGGAAACAGGATTTCGAATCTATGTATATATAAAACATTTTCGTGAACGGGGTGAATCGTCCATAGAGAAAACGAGTTGATTTCGGCTAAGTACATACCTACATACCCGTCTTCCTCCCCTCCATCATACAAGGTGCTCCACCAAACATTTTTGATGGAATAACCTCTATGTACAGGGTGGAGACTTCAACTTTTTTTTTTCATTTTCTGGTTCCCACGAGAAGGGTTATCTTGTAATGTTCAGAGAACATCGTGAGAACCAAGGAAAACAAGGAAAGAATTATTGTTCTTGAATTTCTATAGGTTATGTATGCCTCGTGGAACTCCTCCCTTGGCAATGTGTTCCTCGCTGTTCGGTGGATGAACGAGTCTTTGGAAAGAGAAGTTCTGCAGGTCTCCAAAGTGACCACGAAGGGGTGCGAAGCCTCAACTCGACGGGTTAATTTCGCGGGGACTGCCAATGAAAGAACGATTGTTGATATTTCAGGAGAGCATCGTCTATGAAAATATCTATAAAATAGATCCAGATCGCCAACTTCTTTACGGTGTTGCAGAGAAGTGAGTGGGTTTGTGAGCGAGGCATCACCCACGAGACAAATTGCCCTTTTTTGGACACAATCCAAGAGTTTCAGGGTATGTTTGGGTGCTGCACTCCAAATATGGGTACAGTATTCCAGGACAGGTCGGATCTGTGCCTCATAGATCATAAGCAGCTGACTGGAAGTTTCATCTCGTGGCCCGAAACAGAAAACCAAGTTTTTGGGATGCACTTTTGGCAATCGATCTTACGTGATTTTCCCAACTAAGGTTATTGCTGATAGTGATACCAAGCATCGAAATGGACGTCTTCAAAGGTATGGTTACTCCTGACAAGATTATGTTGGGCACAGTGAGATCAGCTTTTCTAGAGAAAAGGCATGCTTGTGTTTTGTTTGCATAGACTACCAAGTTATTGGAATAAATTCGCTACTATGGGAGAGTGAAAGATTTTTCTGAAAATTTGCATCAACGTGTCAATGTATTCAATGGAAATTATTTACTATTTTTTTCTCATTGTACCAGTATTATACCTGATGAAGCTACTGTGTTATCGATAGGGGTGGAAAAAATTATCGATATATCGATAATTATCGAGTATTATCGATGATAATTCGGAGAAAAATTATCGATTTATCGATATTATCGATACTATCGATATTATCGTTACTCTCAATAATATCGAAATTATCGATAATGTCGATAATTATCGATATTATCGATATTATCGATATTATCGATATTATCGATATCATCGATATCATCGATTTTATCGGAATTATCGATATTATCGATATTATCGGAATTATCGATATCATCGGAATTATCGATATCATCGGAATTATCGATATTATAGATATAATTGAAATAATCGAAACTATCGAGATTATCGATATTATCGATATTATCAATATTATCGATATTATCGATATTATCGATATTATCGATATTATCGATATTATCGATATTATCGATATTATCGATATTATCGAAATTATCAATATTTTCGATGATATCGAAATTATCGAAATTATCGATATAACCGATAATACCAAAATTATCAAAATGAATGAGCATCAGAAAATTAGGTATTTTTGTTCATTATATGGAACAACCTGTATGAAACAGATACCTGTTGGTATGAATTGAGGTAAGAATGAAAATATAATAAGACACGCCACCCTGTACATTAGCCTTGTTCGAACAACATAGGACTCCAGCACTGCAACTTGTCTGAAGCTATCTGACATCTGGCAACGTGTCAACCCTTATTAGTTGTAGTGGCAAACTTTTTGGTTAGTTATGTGTTGAACGAGTGAGGTGAGTTATCTAATAATATGGAATATTTTTATTTCATCATTCGATCGCTCATTTCTTGAAAAATAACATAATGACAAAATAGCTTTGTTTATTATAGGTACCTACCTAGAAACCAGAAAGTAAATATAAAGAATTGTTTTTATAAAAATACTCTTGTCACGATCAGGGGTGGGAAAAATTATCGATATATCGATAATTATCGATCATAATTTGGAGAAAAAATTATCGATTTATCGATATTATCGATAATATCGATACATTATGAATATCGATAACCGATATTTCAAAATCATTATCACCTACCCCTAGTTAGCGAGAGATGTCGTGTGATCTAGAATTCTGTGAAAATCTCATCGTTTGTGATGATTTTACATTTGCTAGTGATTTTCATCAAGTAACGGCCAAGTCAATTCAAAATTATCTTGAAATTCATAATACGAGTTTCGTTGCTTTTAAAAAATCAAACTCAAAAAACTGTCAAAAATTACTCGTCCTGTAATATTGTTCGTTGAATCTCTAGGTAACATAATCCTCATCAAAATGTCAAGCTCATTTCGACGAAGACAAGCTCTCCTGTAATTATGAGTGGAAAAAACGCTGTGACCTTATGTCTTTATGAAAGTAGTTTTTTTTTTATCAGAATCAATTCACAGAACGAATGCTTTGAATTTTCTGTGAGTTCAGTAAATTGTTGAAAATGATTTGAATGTCAGAACAGCAAATTGAGTTGTCGAAGCTTCACTACAAGAATCACGAGTCAGCGGTGCAGCTAGAATTTCAATGAAAGGCATCCAGGGAAAATTAAATGAACGTTCTATACAACACGATCCATTTGAGGTTGCAGTTTTGAGACATCTGGCTATTAGTCGGGGAGGTGAGTGGCAAAACTATGCAACAGATTTCTGATGGCTGAAATTTTTACATTTATATAATATGTACAGACGGTGTTTTGTGTTTCGATGCATGCGCAAGAAGATTTAAATCAATCTTGAAGCATACTTTGAAATTGTCCTAGAGTTATTGTAAAATTGTTCTAGAATTGTTCTGAGATTGCTTAGATGAATTAGTCAGAACAATTGGATCAATTGAAGAATATGTCGTATGATTGATCTGAATTGGAGATTATGAATTTGTTCACACTAAGCAAAATTCATTAGTTAACCTTTTATCGTATTTTGATATACAAGGTGTCCACATATTCCTTGGACAAAAACAATATGAGTTTCTAAATATCATTTTTCATTTTAGCCCTTCATATTCGGTATACAGGGTGTCAAAGTTGGAAATTAAAAACTGTTTTTTTCTAATTACTCGCGTATTTGATGAGATATTAATCTCAAAATTGGTACATTACTTCAGCACAAAGAGTTACATCGTATGAGGAAAACTAAACAGAAAATATCTGTCAAATATTCAATATACTGAGGGTCAAGTTCACACTTACCCCCATATTTTGTATGTACGTGCGCTAATGACTCCCTATCTATTTTCCTTGAAGTGTTCAATCATTCTTGAGTATTTTTTGTTTCCTGTAAAATTTCGATTGAATCATTTGTTTTTAAGATAATTCGAAAAGTACAGGTTTTTGTTTGATGCCTATGCGGCTTAGGTAATCTCATAATGTTCACATACTCCTATTTATTTCGTCGAAATTGAAAGGGGGCGTATCTTTTTACGTACGAAAAGGTAAATATGGAAATACCGGGTGCTCGGAGCAAATGTACGAAAATAATTTAAAAAAAAAAAAAAAATTTAAAAGTGTAAAAATTATTTTAATACATTCGCTCTGAGCACCCGGTTTTTCCATATTCACCTTTCCGTACGTAATAAGATACGCCCTCTTCCAATTTCGACGAAATAAATAGGAGTATGTGAACATTATGAGATTACCGTAAGCCGCAAGGCATCAAACAATAACCAGTACTTTTCGAATTATCTTAAAAACAAATAATTTTATCGGAATTTTACAAAAATCAAAAAATACTCAAAAATGATTGAACACATGAAGAAAAATAGATAGGAAGTCTTTAGCGCACGTACAAAAAAAATATGAGGGTAAGTGTGTACTTGAATATTTGACAGTTATTTTCTGTTTTGTTTTCCTCACACGATGTAACTCTTTGTGCTGAAGTAATATACCTATTTTGAGATTAATATCTTATTAGTTACGCGAGTAATTAAAAAAAAAAAACAGTTTTTAATTTTCAACTTTGACACCCTGTATATCGAATAAGAAGGGCTAAAATGAGAAATGGTATTTAGAAACTCATATTATTTTTGTTCAAGGAATATATGGTAGATGGATTGACCTCCTTTTAGCGGACACCCTGTATGTGTTCATGTATATCCATTATGAACAGATATGTTTCTTGGGGTATCGAAGGCAATTACTCAATATTGAATTATATCCGTTATGTATAGAAAATCGCCACCACATTCAATGATTTCTTCATAAATAGTGTACACGGAAAAAAAGGATTTGTTGCATCAACAAATTATTTATGCTTGAGTTATTTTTGTTGGACTGAGCAATTTTTTGTTGAATCAACCAGATACATGATTATTTCATGGAAGCAGCTTGTTCAAATCAAGAATGTAGTGTAATTGAATCAACAGTATAATATCAATTCCATCAACAAAATATATGGTTTTATCAAAAACAAATTATGTTGATCCAAAATAATGTCGATGTTGATTCAATTATAAACATTTTGTTGATTTGATCAAATAATGATCATTTTGATGGGAATATATCTTTGGAACAACATACAAGTTTTCTTATTCCGATGTAGCAATGAGCTTGTTTCGAACGGATTATTTGCTTGAATAGAGCAACGAAATATGTAATATCAATGAAATATTTTGTTCATTCTACATAAACTTGAATTTTCGCCTCTAGATGGCGATCATTTCGCCTCGTCTATGCCTGCCTCGAATTCATTATATACGTGAAGCCTGATTGTTCGTGTTTGAAATATCAACTAGATAAATCGAACTTTGGATGATTAGCAATCCTAAATAGTTTTCCATCAGCTGATGACTGATGATCTATGCTAGGAGTTGACTTGTTTCCTAGTTATGTTTATTCTACTGATGTGAAATTTCAGAAAATTCCCGAATATTGAATTTGGTTCAACAAAACAATTTGTCAAATGGATATATAGTTTCTCTTGAATCAACAAAATATTTCATTGAATTAACCAAATATTTTATTGAATCAAACAAATATTTCATTGAATCAACCAAATATTTCTTTGAATCAACCAAATATTTCGTTGAATCAACTAAATATTTGATTGAAGCAATATCTTATTATTTTGAATCAAACAAAATGATTGTTCAAGCCAATTCAATATCTCTTCAAAACCATTCATGGATGTGCTTGATTGAAGAAGATCCAGAGTTCATGCAAGACAATTTACTTGATTCAAACTTCAAATTCGCTCTGAAACAAGAAATAGATTTACTCATTTCAAGATTATATTTTGTCGTGCATATACGACACTTTTATTTGCTCCATTCAAGTAAATTCTGCTTGATTCAACAATTCCTTTTTTTCCGTGTAGGAGATTTGACACGATCTTTAACAGTCAATGATAGTTATGATATGAAATTGGAAAATAGCAACTCAAATTCTTTCTACCTAACTCCCGTCGATTGCCAATATCAAGATATCTGAAATAATTTATACAGTTTTCTCCAAAAACTCGAGTGGAATAGATGGAGTACCATGTCGAATATTGAAGCATGTATTGAATGAAATAGTCGAGGTGTTAACATTTCTTGTCAACATATCTTTTAAATCAGGTATATTTCCGCAGCAACTCAAATCTGCTCTAGTTATCCCAGTTCATAAAAAGGGTTGTCAGTCAAATATGTCTAAAAACAGGCCGATTGCCTTATTATCGGTCTTTTCAAAAATATTCCAAAAAAACCTTTCATGTGGATGAAAATCTTTCTTGGGAGACCCACACACGGAATTTGGTAAAATCATTGTCATCAAAGAATTTTGCAATTTTTCAACTAAGAAAAGTAACAAATACCGAAGCTATATTGGCATACTACTATAGCTGTGTACATTCTCAACTATGTATGGCATACTGTGTTGCGGTAATAGCTCTGGTTCTGAGAAGGTATTCATCAGTCAAAAACGGATGATAAGAAGTATATTTGGTGGTATGAGATCAAGGGACTCATGTCGTCAGATATTCATTTCTAAAAAAATTCCAACCATTTACAATATTTACATCAATCATATCAAAAATATCAGAAGCTTTAATTAAAAATCGTCTGATGTTTTATTTTGAAACCAACAATTTACTCTCATCAGAACAGTTTGGTTTTCGGACAGGAAAATCCACCACTCTTGCCATGATCAAGTTCGTAGAAGTAGTGACAGCAGCATTAGAGGAAGGCCTTTATATTGATGTAACCATGTGCGACTTGAGCAAAGCATTTGATTGCGTAGATCACTCAATATTGAAATTGAAAATGAAATACTACAAAATCGGTGGTACGGCTCTGAAACTTATTGACTCTTATTTGTCGAATAGAAAACAATTTGTTGAATTGAACGGTCAGAGATCAAGTCACAGGAACAATGACTATGGCGTTCCTCAGGGCTCTATTTTAGGCCCAATATTATTCTTGGTTTACATAAATGACCTTCCTCGTAGACTGGAGAACACTGACACTATCCTTTATGCAGATGATGCTACTTTCATACACCAGAATAAAGTTATTGATGATGTTCATGAATATCCCAATAACGCTGAAAAAATTGCAGAGACATATTTTTCTTCAATCAAACTAAAAATGAATGTGGAGAAAACTCAGAAAATAACTATAGCAACTAGGAAAAATACTACAAATATTGCCCCAGTCAAATTATTAGGTTTCCATATCGACAGCAAATTAACATGGAACGTTCATACCGAACATCTCGCGAAGAAACTAGCATCAAATCTATTTTTATTGAGGCGATTGAGGAGATCGGTATCAAATGATTTGATGCGAATGGCATACTTTGCTTTCATAAATAGTCACTTGCAATATGGGATTCTGATTTGGGGACACAGCGCGAACATGCAAAACCTTTTTAGGCAACAAAAACAAGCCGTTAGAATTATATCAGGCTCAAGTCCCAGGGCACATTGTAAAGACCTATTTATTGAATATAATTTCCTTAGTTTGCCTAGTATGTACATTTATCAATGCCTGGTTTATGTGAAAGAGCACTTGACTGAATACAAACAAAATTCTGATATCCATTCTCACAATACAAGAAATAACAATAATATTGTCATTGCTACAAATAGACTTCAGAAATCTCAACAAGGTTTCAATTTCTATGGTCCGACTTTTTTCAACAAATTACCTGAAGATATGAAGAAATTAAATTTAATGCCCTTCAAATGTAAATTAAAAAAATATCTGATCAGAAAATGTTTCTACTCTATTCAGGAATTCACAGCCTTATTGACACATGACATGATATAGATTTATAAAGCTTTTAGTTAACAATACTGAAATGTGATATTTATAGAACTAAGCGTATATGGTTTGACCAATGTGATCATGTTTATTGTTATTTATTCTATTTCCTTTATTTTATTTTTTTCATTTATCTATTTATTATCAAACGATTTTTTTTACATATATTGACGAGTGTAAACATTTTACAATGTAGTAACACTATAAATAAATACAAATACAAATACATTCTGACCGCTCTATGCTTCACTCACGATAATCTGAAAAATTTTAAAACATGTGGTGATATTAATCATTATACAACAAGAAATGCACATAAACTATTCATTCCTCCAGCTTCACTCGCACAGATTAGAAAAGTGTAAGGGTCTTTATTCTGGGGCCCTCACTTTGACGCTCAGTTCAGGACAGGAGACTACTCTGGTATTTGACAGGGGGGATTCTCGAGCGCCAGATTTTTGATAAAGGTGATTTACTTCACCTGCTCCTCCCAACTTAGTCGGGAAGGAGGCCCACAGTAGCAACAGTGGAGAAAGGTACAGGAGGTATACCTACCTCGGTACCCACAGTATAATCCAGGGGTCAATGGTATTGAATCGACCTGGAATCAATAAGTAGCCAAGGGAGTGTAGGCTTTAATTACAAACCCTGGGTCTGGCCTGGAATACTGGTTGCTATTCCTGGTCTGGATAATTACAGAAATCAAAGCAAAATATCTCTCAGGTCTTTGATATTTTAAGGTTAGGTCTGGAAAATTATTTATTCAACTATTTCATCATTTCTACCTGGAGAATCGGAAACACAGTTCTAAACGAATTAAACAGATTCAATTTCTATTTATCTTTTCTTTTCCTTCGATTTTTCTAATTTTCTAATATCGGATTTTTAGTGAGGTTAATTAATTATATTTTTCCATTAATGTCAATAGTTCATGAAACATAGAACACCGCCTGACGGGATACAAAGCACAGAGACACCGGTGCACGGTGCACAGGACTGGATTTCTCAAGGAAAAGAAGAAGAAGAGTTGTTAACTGGCTTGTCAGTGTCAGTCGTCAGCCAATAATAATATTCTGCAATTTTGACAAATGAAAATATTGAAAATCACTAAATAAATTATTGAACTATTTGGAACTGAAAACAATGACAACAGAGAAGGAAATATGAAATATGCAATCACAAAATCCGTTTATTCAATTTAGAGTTCTGGATTCTTTACACAGGTCGGGTGAGTATCGGTGTGAAAAACAACAGGAATGAAATGAGGCTATAAACAGGATGAATAACACTGGTGAAAAATATACAAACTTACATGTGTAACAGGAAATCACTATACAATACTATTTTACACTGGTTTTGAATGAACTATGAGAGCACTAAAAGATCAGCAAGAGAATCCGGAGCTTGAAGAGCAACGGAGATCAGGTGGTGTAGACTTGTCAAGAAGAGCTTAGAGAGTGTCGAATCCTTGGCTGTCTTCAGTATTTATGCACTGCTTTAGCCTTGGCACAAGGACAAGTAAATCTGGAACCTCATTGGTCAAAACTCCCACCTTGTCATGGCTCATGGCCATGGCCACTAAGTCTGTCCTTGAAAAGCACATGCGCACCTCCAACACAAAACGCGGAAAAAATAACATTACACCCTAAATGGGCACAGGAACAGGATCTACTACCTTTGCTTATGCTACTGAATGAATTTGGCTGGAAAATATTCAATAACAACAAAGTTATGAGCAGTCAAACATTCATCATTTCAACTGATAAATAATTCAATCAAATTTCATATCATGAGCAAAGGGTTGAAAAATATGGAAGTCTTTAGGGTTGTAATGATGTTCATGAGATTTTACTATCAGGAAAAGCTTTGTGAAGTCAGGAATCAATGCATTACTCAGCTCTCTCAGGTTTTCAGGTTTCGAGCTTTCGAACAGGTGAAATTCAACTAGAATCAGGCTCAGGTACTTAGATTTTGATCAAAACCAGTCTAGTAATGAAGCTGGTCAAAAACACTTCATTACAAAAGGTCCAGTCATAACAGCTCTCAAAATATATAATCATTTGCCTGACTCACTTAAAGTTCTAAAGAATCCTCTATTCAAAAGACAGTGCAAATTATTCCTCAAAAATAAAAGCTACTTCTCTCTCATGGGATATTTTGATGATTCATTTCAATTTGTATCATTCGTTCTAGAGTACTTCTGTTTTATACATAATTATTTGTTAACTCTTCTATAGTATGTCTGTTTTGTTTTTTTTTCTCCCAGATCTTGGGCTAGTGTCTAGTTTTAATATTGTTACTGTTTTCATCCTAAATTGACAATTTCTATACTTGTTGTGCAAGTCTTTTGAAAAATAAATACTCACTTACTTACTTACTTACTTACTTACTTACTTACTTACTAATGATATACCTATAGGTATATTAATCTAAGGAAATAATTTCTGAGAATGAGATAGATAATTTTCCATATATTAGATGTAATTCAATATTCTGTGGTATCAGCCAGAAGAGTAGTTGTTTTCTGTTGAATATGCAGAATGATATTATATGCATATCTTCATATGAAGGAGAATGCAAATTCTCTACTTCAGAAGATTTTGTTTTCAAATTCTTATCGTGTGTGTCCAATAGATGTTATTCAATATCGTCGTGGTAGGAGAGTAGTTGTTTTCTGTTGAATAAACCGAGAAAAAATCAATATTTTCATCACATGGAGAACATTGAATTATATTTATTTGTTGAATATCCAAAAAGAGAACATGAACAATCAAAATCCTCTGAAATTGAGAATTGACATCATCTCTCAAATCGAATAAAATAAAAAATAAGAGAAACAAACAAAAAATCAGCAACATTGTTTATCCACATGGGAGAATGCTTCAAATCAATCAAATCTCATGATTCATACACGGTTTTGATTCATTCGTGATTGGTGAGGGTGTAACTAGGCGTTAATTTCATATAATAAGTGTATTTTTGCGTTAACTTGAATAATACCACATTGAAAAGTAATTACTTTTCATCCTTTTGGTGTTTCTCTTGAATGGATTTTTCGGAACTCCTCTAAATTACCACATCCGTGTAATTTTTCACAATGAAGGTGTCAATTGAAACCACTGTACACGGTATTATCGAATTTCCAATAATATACTGATATAATATTGCTATTCAAGTGTTGATTCAATGGCAGCTATTTCTGAAATCCACTCGACTGAAATTACACCCGAAATTATTTCACTGTGCATAAATTCAATGTCATTCTGAAAAATTTGTGAATAAATTGGATCATTATTTGAATTCATCTATAAACAGTGGTTCAACAATATGTTTGCCAAACATACCACAACAAACATCCAACTTCTGCGGAGTTTGTGTGTAAGTTTCACGAGTAAGTCTGAGATTAGTATAGCGGTAGTTGTGGCGATTCACGTTTCCATAAGGAAAAATGTACTACGTCTGAGGAACACACATTTAGGAGCAAACCGTATTCTCTCGAAGACGTTCAGACATTTCCTCGCAAAACTGTTACCCTCTGGTAAAGTCTTCTTCGTTTAGTTCATGTTCGAGTTTTATTTCAGAATTATCTGAGAACTAGAACGTGTACACCTGAAGCTCTACCTGAAATTGCCTGAACTTCGAGTATTTTGAGAATTATTCATATAGACAGAGAGGTGAGTTGCAAAACAATACAACAACATCAATTTTGTAAAGGCTGAAACTTTGATATTCGGTCCGATTCTCTAGGAAGTGTTTGATAGTGTGACTGAATCAATAACGTTGTTATTGAGTACTCTTTCAATCACCCCAGATTCTCCACTATTGATATTTGGTATTTTATCAATGTGGTTAGTTTTTTACATTTTGACTCAGTATAAATAAATCTGTGAGGTTATTGATCCATCTACTATTCCATTGATTATTGCCATATAATTGCTATACTTCTGCCTTTTTTATCAACAATTGATATACTCTACAAGCACTTGGTTGAGAAATTGCTACATTAGAATCAGTTCCCCTGATAGGATCCTCGTGCAAGTAAATGTAAATCAGCAAGTATCTGAAATACTTATGCATTAGGTATAAATAATATTCTCTAATTGCTCAACATACTGATATATCACAAACACTCAACTGAGATTTATTTTCACATGTAGTGACACAGAGGTGTTTCCATTAGAAATGGGTCACACTGTATATGATGATTCAGAGATTGCGAATCTATATGATGGAGTACTCAGATTGAAACATGACATTGAATATCAAAGTTAACTTTTTTGCACAAAATAATATGGAGTAAGTAACTAACTTGATAGATGGCGACACTAGTGCTCCTTCGACGCTCGTCTCTCGACCGCCTTCAAATATCCCAGACAGCACCAGATATTCCATGAATCTCCCTATCATATTCCTTTTGGAATATTGGAATATTCTAGAAATAATGTGGAATATTCTCTAAATATGCGAATGGGAATTCCTCAGATATTCATAGAATATATCCAAAAGAATATTCCATGTTGAATATTCCTGGAATATTCCAATAAACATATTCTGAAATAAAAAAAAGTGACACTAGTAGGGATCGAACTCGTGACCTCAAGACTATCAGACCAACGCCTTGACCACTAGGCCAGTAATCGAATTGAATGATGTTGTATATATCAATTTCTTGTGAGGGCGTTGTTCGAAATCGGATCATAAACACTTTTTGTTTCAAAATCCCCTTACATTTAATTTTGATGTTCGATACTCACAACTCTGAAATAATGATGGGTATTTATGTGTTGAGGAACATAGGAATATTCATGGAATATTTCATGAATATACACCGGGGAATATTCAGTTGAGAATATTTCATGAATATACCGCACAGAATATTCAGTTGATAATATTTCCTGAATATACCCCACAGAACATTCAGTTGGGAATATTTCATGAATATACAAGAGAGAATATTCATTTGGGAATATTCCTGGAAAATTCATACCTGAATATTTCCTAAACATCACTTTGGAATATTCCTTTTAGATGTTCCAGAGGCATGTATATATTCTAGGAATAATCGATGAATATTCGGAATATACTCCTCCTTTTTAGCGTATTTAGAGAATATTCTATGAATATCCAGTGCTGTCTGGGATTATTAGCTCAGAGATGTTTTGTAATGTCTCAACTCTCACTATCATGGATCATTCCATACACTGAATACTTATATTAATATATAAGAGTTGTGTTATTCAACACCCAAATGCAGACAGAAAAGCATCACTTCTCAGCGTGATAACACACAATAAGGAATTGGTTCATATATTTCTCCATTTTTTTTTTTTCGAAAAATTATAAACAAATCAATGAATAGGACAACGGAGTACCATTGAGGGGCCATTCCCATCCATTCGAAATGAAAAAAAAAAAATTCATATGATATATTAGAATGAAAAAAACTTCAAGATAGATAGATAGATAGATAGATATTTTATTTTCCTCAAAGACAATTTACAATAATTGTATTAGGAATAGTCAAAATAAATCTTAACCCTAAATCCTATCCTAACTTAAATCTAAGTATTTCAATACATATATATATATATATAAAGACACAAAGATATTAAGAGACGTACTTCAATTAGAAAAGTCAGATACACTATAAAAACATTTTTTAACAAGATAATCTTTTAATTCTTTCTTGAACTGTTTGAGAGGTAGAGTTTTCATGTTGATTGGCAAAAAATTATAAAAGCAGCGAGGACCTGCATAGTTTGGCGATTTAAATAAAACTACCTGTTTCGCTAAAGGAACATAAATCAGATTTTTATTCTTCTGTCGAGTATTCACGGCATGGTGATTATCGACTGTAGTGAATAAATGTGAATTTTTGTGAATATATACACATATTTCAAAGATGTATAGGCTTGCTAAGGTTAAAATCTTAAATTTATTAAAATATGTAATGCATGATTCAGTGCTTTTCGCACCAGCGATACTCCTTATTACGCGCTTTTGGGCCAAAAACACATCTTCAATGCTCGTAGACCAACCCCAAAAACAGATCCCATAGCGTAAGCGAGATTCTACCTCTGCATAATACACCATCAAAAGCTGCTCGGTGGTGAGAATGTGCCGAAAATTTTTAAATTGATAGGCTACTGAGTGCAATTTTGATACTAGAATCTCACAATGCTGTTTTCAGTTCAAATTTTTATCTATATAGATACCTAAACATTTTGTACAATCCACCTGATTGCAGGGTTCATCATTAAATTTTAATTCCAAAGGATCTAACTTTTTTTGCGGATTATGAAATTGGATCAGATACGTTTTTTCCATATTGAAGTATAATGAGTTCTGTTTGAACCAATCACCTAAGTCACATAGTGTGGTATTACATCGGTTTATCAACTCTTCCTGAGATTTTGCTGAAATAACTACCGACTTGTCGTCAGCATATTTCGTCAGAAATGCCTGAGGAATTGCAAGATCAACATTGTTCACATAGAATATAAATAATACAGGGCCCAGCACGGAACCCTGGGGCACGCCGATTGGGACCTCTGTTGTTTGCGAGTTAACATGTCTAAGATTTCCATTATCTATGCTAATCAAGTCAACATACTGAGTTCGTTCTGTTGAATACGATTTCATCCAATTTAATGATGTTCCATCGACTCCAATGTGAAGATGATCTCTGTTCCTATGGTAATTTGCAATTATCATCTATACTCGTTTGATATCAAAATCTATGTTTCAGAACATGTTGAGGAACATTTTTTGTTGGGTCACCCGATGTAGAGTGTTTCTGAAGAAAGAATCTGAACTTCTTATGGAAACGAAACCATACAATCATCATAATAATATGCCAAGGGTAAAGTTTTCAGAGTTCTGAAAGTATAATGTTCAAACTTGGCAGATGTGTTGGATTCAAGAATTATAAACTTTTTCGGCAATTCATACCCTTCCATCTCCTAAGGTTTCACAGGAAAACATTTGCACTGCTGCAATATGGGTATCAAATGAATGGGTTTGCCGAGAATAATTAGAAATACTGTGACATCACTCTGAATCCAATATGGCACACTGAGTCTGTGCAATTCCCAGCAAAATATAGTCACGGAACCGCGGAACGAAGAATGCTGCCAATGGGCGTGTACACCTTAGTAGAACTTTTAACTCAAACATGTGTATAATGATCCTTTTATACATAAATAATGATTGACGACATAATTCGATCGAAAAATTAACTGGAATAATTTATTTCCAGACATAAATGATAGTACCTGAAAACGGACCCTCTTATGACGTAGAAACCTCATCTCGCCATAGTAAAAGAAAATACCAAACGCCCGACGGAGACTGAGGCAACTGATATATATCAATTCTTTCAACTGTGCATGATCTCGCGCTAATTCACTCTGTCAGAAATCATGTATCATTCATCTCTCTCTGGAATAGTCTCGTTTCAGTATTACGGTATTGACGTCACATCATCGCCTCGTTTTCAGAGGTCCGAAAATTCGGGGATTTCAATATTTTTTATAAAACGTAGGGAGCTCACAGCAAGAAACGGTTTGCGGTGGTGAGCTAGTTTGGGCGAGTTACAATTTTTTTGTGATATAAGCCCATTGTAGTGTCAAGCTTGGGGAGAAATCCCATAATCTGATTGATTTCACGAACCAAATATTAAATCAATTCCTGAAATCATTTTATTCAACACGATAGATATTATTTGTTGAATTCATATTTCGCTTCTATTTTCGATATGCAGTCTCAGCTAGGCGAGTTCATTCCCTGCGGGCATTGTACTTGCTTGCTGATACTGCATTGATCATCAATGATTATATTCAACTTGAGGAGTAGGGAAATCAATCAGAGGGACAGTCGTACTTGCCGAGCCCAACGATGAGGTCGTGGTTTGACACCTTTCTACTGTGGTGAGTAACCCTTGTGTTAGATGGTATTTCTTTCATATTTTGTTCATACTTTGTGGTCATTTTAGTATCTTCCCTTTGGTTTATTTAATTCAAATAAACTGTTTCACATTTCATGTAATTGCCTCGTTATTTCCAAGTCATGAATGCATAAAACTACCCCAAAAGCTACGCCCTAGACCGAGCACTAGTCACAGGTATGACAGTATTATGTAGGGCTTGTACAGTACACAAAATGCAAGGTATAGTACTGTCGACTACGCCTTTATTTACTTAGGTTCGAAGCTCTTTGCTGCTGGTCAAGAGACTACGTGGCCCTAAGTAGGGTAAAAAATCATCAGAAGGTCTCCCTATTGAAGAGCTGGACTAGTAAGTAAATCGCGCGACACGCTTCTATGATCATATAAATTGTGTATAATGAGGTTATAAGTTGATAATTGAAATTATAAAGGAATATTTCATTTCATTTTTTTTGAGCGTTTGAATAATAGTAGATTGTTTTATCGCTAAACGCTCCGCCTCGCAAATGCAAAATTCGCTTGTCAAACAAAGTGTCACTTTTGATCCGAATGAAACATGCTATTTTTTCTGCAACCGAAACAATTAACTCAAATGAACATGTAAAGTAACCACCAATGCCGTGCCATATGTATGCAATGCAACAAATATTGACAAATAATCCATGTGGTGAGAATATTCTACCTGCATTGACAGCAGGTTAGGTTTTCTAGGATGTTCGAATTGTGGTTTCAATATAAATACAACCACAGAGTGACATATTTGTGTATGGACCAGGTGCTCTAATGGCAAATACCGCGACAGTGCCAGCTATATAGGAACAAGACGTGGAAAATGTTAGGTTAGTGAGCATATCAACAATGATAATAGTGATTATTCATTCCTCTCCCTCCTCTCCATACTACACTGTGACTTGATAATCAAATGAGGCTAAACAATATCGTTGTTTGAGACAAAAAAACTATTGCTTGCCGTGATTATTCAAAAACGAGTTATCCATCCCGAGAATAACGAATACAGATCAAGCAAGTATTTGAATCTTGAAGGCTTCCCTGATCAAAACAAAAAAACCTAACTGACATGTTTATAATTCCAATACTAAACTATAATAAGGTGTATTTATATCTCCAGCATGGGTATGAAATGCCAAATCTGCTGAAATCGGAAACAAATCAGGTATGCGTCTCAACCCAAATAACCAATCATCACAATGTTGTTTATTCTTGATGACGTCCAGTAGATCCTTTTTAGTTCCTAGGAGCTAAAGTTCAACTTTAGCTCCTAGGAACTAAAATTTAACTTTAGCTCCTAGGAACTAAATATGTTGCCTAGCAACATACCTATTTTTGTGTCAGTAATAGAAACGTCAATTTAATAGCTGATTTTGGTATCAAAATGGACGACTTTTGTGTCGGTTGCAGAAAAAAGCTTTTTATCAAAAATTTGTCTTTTTAATTTCAGTTTATTGTTAAATGGGTACACCAATCGTGCGAAGCCGGGCCGGACAGCTAGTATTTCATGAAGTTTCAATGAAACGTACATTTGATAGATGAAGTAATATACAGGGTGCCCGCTGAAAGGAGGTCAATCCAATAACCATATATTCCTTGAACAGAAACAATATAAGTTCTCAGATACAATTTTCCATTTTAGCCCTTCATATTCGATACACAGGGTGTCAAAGTTAGAAATCAAAAACTGTTTTTTTATAATAACTCGCGTATTTTATGAGATATTGATCTCAAAATTGGTACATTACTTCAGCACAAAGAGATACATCGTGTAAGGTGAACAAAACAAAAAATAACAGTCAAATATTCAAAATACAGGGGGTCAAGTACACACCTACCCCCATATTTTTTCTGTACGTGAGCTAATGACTTCACATCTATTCTTCTTCAAGTGTTCAATCATTTTTGAGTATTTTTTGTCCTCTGTAAAATGTCGATCAAATCATTTGTTTTTGAGATAATTCGAAAAGTACTGGTTATTGTTTGATGCCTATGCGGCTTACGGTAATCTCATAAATGTTCAGCACATACTCCCATTTATTTCGTCGAAATTGGAAGAGGGCGTAACTTTTTACGTACGAAAAGGTTATATGGAAATACCTAATGCTCAGAGCGAATGTATTAAAATAAATTTTACAAGAAAAAAAGATAGAAACTGAACACGTCTAAATCAATTGCTCGATATGACCTCCAATTTTTTAATACACATGCGAGTCCTTTTTATCAAAAAAAAATCTCAGCCTTTGAAAAAAAAAAGATTTGCCTCTACTGGTGAGAAAAAATACGTGGTTTCAAATATATAGACGGTGCACCTCCGCATCTCGCTGTAAATGTTCGAAATTATTTGAATGAAATCTTTCCTATCGCCGGATTGGTCGGGGTCAGGATGCTCCTGTTGAATGACTACCCCGTTCCCCTGATCTCACACCCTTGGACTTTTCAGTCTGGGGATGCATGAAAGATTTCGTGTATAAGGTTCCGATTATGAGCGAGAATCATTTAAGAGACAAACTCTTTCAAGCTGGGGAGCACTTCAGGTTGAAGCCACATATTTTTCAAGAGCTGAGATTTCCTTTAATTAAAAGGGCTCGCATGTGTATTCAAAAAATTGGTGGTCATATCGAGCAATTTATTTAGACGTGTTGAATTTCTATCAATTTCATTTTTGAAGAAATTATTTTAATACATTCGCTCTGAGCACCCGGTATTTCCATATTATCCTTTTCGTACGTGAAAAGTTATGCCCTCTTCCAATTCCGACGAAAAAATAGGAGTATGTGAACATTATTAGATTAGCGTAAGCCGCATAGGCATCAAACAATAACCAGTACTTTCCGAATTATATTGAGAACAAATAATTTTATCGAATTCTAACAGGAGACAAAAAATACTCAAAAATGATTGAACACTTGAAGAAAAATAGATTTGAAGTCATTAGCGCACGTACAAAAAAAAATGGGGGTAGGTGTGTACTTGACCCCCTGTATTTTGAATATTTGACAGTTATTTCCTGTTTTGTTCTCCTCACACGATGTAACTCTTCGTGCTGAAGTAATGTACCAATTTTGAGATAATTATCTCATCATATACGCGAGTAATTATATAAAAAAAACAGTTTCTAATTTCCAAATTTGACACTCTGTATATCGAATATGAAGGGCTAAAATGAAAAATGGTATCTAGAAACTCATATTGTTTGTGTTCAAGGAATATATGGTTATTGGATTGACCTCCTTTTAGCGGACACCCTGTATATCGAAGACTAGAACCGTCCACTCGTCCAGTAGTGGATCGAATTGGGTTAGCAGTATCAAATTTCAACTCCAAACTTACTCGTTGTCGCCTGGTACCTTTTTGCATAACTACGTCCAATTATTTCTCATTATCAAGGGTGTGGCCTTTTATTTTTAACCCTGTATCGCCTTGTATGGCAGAGTATTTATCTTGAATGATCGATTAAAAGTACCAAATACATCCATGCTTTCCGCACTTGAATTGAAATCGTTTTGAAGCGCTTAGTGGTAATACGATGCGAAAAATCAATGCACTGGAAAATATATACCCAGGTTCCCTTCTATACTTGTTGCCTTCCGGCAATGGCCAAAATGACCCCTACAGGCATCCAGGATACTAAATCCACAAAGGTCGGCCTGCCACAAACGTTTCGAACTCTCAGCGATTCAAAGGGTGCATGATTAATATTGATATTCTTGATCAATATTGGAAGAGAATATAATATATAGAGTGAATCAGGGGATGTTGAAGCAACCTTTGGACATCTGTAGGTATGTGTATATTGCTCCACTTTCACAGGGTGTTTCAAAAAATCCTAACCTCCTTGCTAGGGTCGGTAGAACATTGTAAAACAAGTTGGGTTTGCTCAGTGAAAAAATGTCGTAACGCTATCCGTTTTCAAGATACAAGGTGTTGAAAAAATATTTTTTTTTACACATTTTTTACGATAATGTTGAAACTACTGGCAATATTGTAATGAAATTTTGTATGAATGTGTTTTGAAAGGTGACACATAGCATGAATCTGTTTTTATATCTCACACTCATTGAGGGCGCTAGTTACACGGTTCGTACCGAGTACTTCTAAACATAACTTTTTTGATGTTAGATTTTTCAGTCCAAATTCAACTTGGACATCATTTAATCTCACACCAAAAAGGCGCACTTGGTAAAACTTGATACTGTGTACCGTTCTCGGGATATTTCGATTTGAAAATGCTGAATTATAACACCGATGCTAGTTGAAAGTATTATGAAATACTGTTACCTATTTGCTTTTGGGTGTATGATAAATTGACATTCATCATACAGGGCGTGAAAAGAAATTCTGAATTGAGACTCTATCACGAATCTGCGATTAGAGGTCTATAAAAATCACAAGTTTCCATCGTTCAAGTTTGAACCTCCTGATTGGGTATGAAAGTGTTGAAAAGAATATTCTCAGATTAATTATGAACATACAAAAATGGATATATATTTATATAAAGCAATACATTGAGAATTCGAATTCTCTATGTGATGAGAATATTTACTCTTTCTCAGTTGATTCAATAGAAAACAACTACTTTCCTGGCTATATGCCACGACGAACATTGAATTATATCTATTGAACACACACGATAAGAGTTTTAAAATAAAATATAAAAACTTCGGAAATTGAGAATTTGCATTCTCCTTCAGACAAAACTATGTATATGCACACATCATTCTCAATATTCACTTCGATGATCGCATGATGATCCTCAACCATTGAGAAGATTTATGCATTCTATTGAAAAAAAGGTTGGAATTGTGTATTCGTGAAAACGAAGGACATTTTATGCTCTTATTCTTACTAGATGCGATGTCTTTAGTCAAATTCAATTGAATATTTGCTGATGTGATTTTGTTTGATCGATAACTTCAGCAGTGAGATAATGTCAATGTTTTTGGTCCTCAATAAAAAAATAATTGTTTTTTATAATACTCATTCTAATACCAGAATCAGAGTTATTGCTTCAGCATTTTCATATCGAAATATTTCGAAAACGGTACACAGTATCAAGTTTTACCAGGAGCATCATTTTCGTGTAAAGTTGTATGGTGTTCAAGTTCACATTGAATTTGGACTGAAATATCTTGCCTCAAAGAAGTTATGTTCAAAAGTACTCGGTACGAACCGTGTAACTAGCGCCCTCTATGAGTGTCAGATATGAGAATTTATGCGGTTTTCATCAGAATGTTGCCAGTAGTTTCGACATAATCGTAAAAAATGTGTAAAACAAATATTTTTTCAACACCTTGTATCTTGAAAACGGATGCCGTTACGACATTTTTCTACTGAGCAAAATCAACTTATTTTGCAATGTTCTACCTACCCTATCAACGGGGTTAGGTTTTTTTGAGACACCCTGTATATCGAATATAACAGAACTATCTCACTTCTGCTATAAAATACTTCATATTCTTCAACGGTTACATCAATAATAGTAGATTGTTTTATTAGGATCAGAAGTGACTCTTTGTTTGACAAGCGAATTTTGCATTTGCGAGGCGGAGCGTTTAGCAATGCCGAGCGAAAGCAAAATTTGCGAGTCGAACAAAGTCACTTTTGATCCGAATGAAACATGCTATTTTTTCTGCAACCGAACTAATTAACTCGAATAAACATGTGAAGTAACCACCAATGCCGTGCCATATGTATGCAATGCAACAAATATTGACAAATAATCCATGTGAGATGAGAATATTTTACCTTAACAACAGGTTAGGTTTTCTAGGATGTTCAAATTGTAGTTTCAATATAAATACAACCACAGAGTGACATATTTGTGTATGGACCAGGTGCTCTAATGGCTAATACGCTATAGGAACAAGACGTGGAAAATGTTAGGTTAGTGAGCATAGCAACAATGATAATAGTAATTATTTTTATTCCTCTCCATACTACACTATGTTAGACTTGATAATCAAATGAAGCTAAACAATATCGTTGTTTGAGACAAAAAAAACTATTGCTTGCCGTGATTATTCAGAAACAAGTTATCCATCCCGAGAATAACGAATGAAATAGAGATCAAGCAAGTATTTGAATCTTGAAGGCTTCCCTGATCAAAACAAAAATTCTTAACTGAGATGTTCATAATCCCAATACTGAACAATAATGAGGTGTATTTATATCTCCAGCATGGGTATGAAATGCCAAATCTGCTGAAATCGAAAAAAAATCTGGTATGCGTCTCAACCCAAATAACCAACCGTCACAATGTTGTTTATTCTTGATGACTTCCAGTACATCCTTTAATAGTTCAACTTTAGCTCCTAGGAACTAAAATTCAACTTTAGCTCCTAGGAACTAAATATGTTGCCTAGCAACATACCAATTTTTGTGTCAGTATTAGAAACGTCAATTTAAGAGCTAACTTTAGTATCAAAATGGACGACTTTTGTGTCGGTTGCAGAAAAAATACATTTTGTCTTCAAAACTGTAGTATTCCACCTCACGAGATTTATGATTGTAATTCATCATGATGTCAAATAAGGATATACAAACCAAACTGATAACTATATTATTTTTTAGAAATGGTAACCATTGTTTTATGAGCACTATAATACAGCCGATATTCCAGAAACTTTCCAAAATGTCCGCGAGCAATTTGAAAACTAGACGGAGAGCTGTCAATAAATTCAATTGTCTGATTGATGGTAAATCAACATCTCCTACATTATTGTACTGTGCCGCAACATGATCAAAAACTGATCGGGATGTCTGGCTGGTTTTCAGTGGTGGAAGCGGATGTGATAATATGACTGTCAAGGTATGCAGAAAAATCAATTCGATCAGGTACGATTCATATTCCAATCGAATTTGGATTGATATTGAAAACCAATAATAGAGACAAACACTAGTTTGAACAATGTCGTGTGTTTTTATTATTCAATATTCTTAAGGAATATTGCTTTCCAAGCTCCTAAGCAAAATTTCACCATCTCTCAAAAAATGATGAATCTGAATGAATTTTATAAGTATAGGAAAAAATGTGGTGGTTTAACACCGTTTTCTAATAGAAAGATATCACGCTCACAAATTGCTGTTATCAGGTGATTGGTATAATACTCACGATTTTTTTGTAGTAAATTACAGCGATATTTTTTCCACGTTTGGATCTTCGCTTGAATGAATACATAAAGGGACCCATAGACTGCGTTGATGGTAGGCTATTTTGTTCTACGAAGAAGTCTGTTCGAACAGAAATGACGCAAAACCGGGATGTGTGGCTGTAAAATGTTCGTGTTTGAGGGCCATTTTGCGGAAAATGTGCTGAAAAAATAATCACGTCGAATTACATTGGTGGTGGTTATTTTTTTGAAATGATATTTACACCAAGAAAAGTCCAGTTATACATGTCTCTCTTCAAAAACTTTTATAACCGCCAAATGGAACATTTCAACCACGAAATGTCATCTGATGAACGTGAAAAGTTCACGTTTTCAACGTGTAACAGGTCACTCTTTCAAATCACTGTTTTTGTTTCAGGAAGGTTATCTTCTAGATTCGAATTGAGACAAGATTATAGTTAAAAGATGGAAATTTTAAGATAATCATTTGAATCCTGAAAGATGTCATTTCACAGTAATTATACAATTATCATTTAATTTCATCCCTTCTATCATGTTCCATCTTTGTCATACTCGTTTATCTCAATGAGTCATCTCACTCACCTATGTACACCTTTTCGATGGGAATCGTTAGTCGTCTCCGGATTCCTGATATGAAAGAACATATTAGCTCGTGGCAGCTCGTGATATTTTTTTTTTCGAAAAAGTGAAGTGGTTGAGAGATCTTCTAGAAATATTAGGGACATATTTGTTCATATATCCCCCAAGATTTTTTGAGGAACTACAGAATGTTGAACTGCCTCTGGGCATTATATTGTTTTCACGATATATCGGTGAGTGTATGTATCGGAATGTCTTCCAAATTGGAAAAACTTCTATTTTTTCAACTCACCTCACTATTCACTAAGTTTTATCGGTGATAGATTGTATTGCGTATACATTGTGTCCAAGATTAATGATTACTATCATGGTGATCTCAAAAACGTCGTAAGAAAAGTCTCTCAACGCTCTTTTGTAACGCTCAAGTGGCAATAACGGTAAATAAAATAAAACGAAATCTGCGAAGGTGAACTCTGATTTACTGACGATACTGTGTTATTTTATTTTTGGCCACTATATGTTAACTAATAATCCAATGCACTGACAATGAGAACAAATAGTCCAAATTAGAATCATTTTTGTCCTACACAAACTGAGATATTGTAAACTGACTATATCGTCCTTGTGATGCACTTCAATGCCCTGTAGTTCCTCGAAAAAACTTTACTTGGGGGTAAGTATATAAACCAAGTATATATGGCTTCAATATTTCTCGAAGAGTTTCAACCCACTTAATTTTTCTGGAGAAAAATTAATCATCCTAATACTGAAATACCATGCAATCATTTGACTATGAAACTGAAAGCAAATTATATTGATATGAGTATTATTTCATTTTTACAATATCACTATTCAATATTGTAATGCTTTTTATTTGACTATCAAATTGAAAACAAGTCAAATTTATATGAGTTTCTTCTCATTTTTATAATATCATCTTATAGCATTAAAATGCTAGTCATTTGACCCCTATATGAGTGTCATTTCATTCTCATATAAGTGATATTTCACAGTTATATGATTTTTTTGAAATGATGAACGTGATTACAGTGGAATGGGAACCATGCTGGCGCCTATTCAATTCAGAAATCTTTTAATGGTTATACAATTTCGTATAACAGCTAATAGATATTTTTCTCGGTGTAGATTAGCACTATACCTCTTCGAGTTCGAATTGGGACATATCAATTTCAAATTGGAATTCATCACATCTAAATTGATAAACAAATTTATAAAGGGGAATGAACACAATAAAGTTGCTGTGACTTATCATTTTCAAATTCAGAGTAAACACTGTCTGTAGGTTAATCGAGGAGGTGGTACATTCATTTCACTTGATTCTTTGGGATTTTTTTCTCCTCGTTTCTATAGAATAAAAGTATTCGTATTATTTCAATATATTTGTAGAGGGACAAATCAGATGATTTGCCCCAAAATGTCACTGCGTTTAACGAATTCCGTTTATTAGGGAGTCCAAAAGTAAAATCCAGTAGTTTGTCAGTGACAATCTATTCGAAAAAATGTTTGAAAGAAAGAAATATAGATTTATTGAAAAAATATCGAATTTTTACTTACCTTTGGACGTTTTGGGACCGAATATAATACCGTACATTCCCAGCATATGTGAAAAAATAAAACGTGTTGGTGATAAGTTCCAAGTGAAAACTGTGTTCAAAACAGAAAATACAATGAGATCCATTCTAACTCAAACAAAGCCAAAAATGAAGAACAATCATAAAAAAATTGTATTTATATTATACCTTGTGTTTGTGGAAAGTATTATACAGATGAAACGAAAAAACCTCTCTCAGTAAGGACTAAAGAACACAAGTACAATATCAAGAAAAGACATATCGATAAATGGAAGCTACCTGAACATATCCTTACTGAAGATGGACAACATATGGCAGAGTGGAGTGATATCAAAATCATAGGAGAGGAAGACAACCAAAAAAGAAAAATCAAGGAATCCGCTTGCATTCTTCTAAACGGAGACAATAGCATTGCTTCCTGTTCAGTTGATATGGATAGAACATGGTATTTACTACTGAAAACTGAACATGAAAATGATAGATTCAAAATCAATTGATGAAAAAATCCTGTAACTCATTTGTAGACTAAGATCACTCATTCACATGTCAACATCAGTATGACACTGAAAAGTGTCAAACTATACGCAGCACAACTTTCATAGAAACATAATTTGCATTTACATGTTGAGAACAGGAGCGCCGTACAGTGTGTGTCGTGATTTCTGTATCCTACCTACGAGCTTTGCCACTAGATGGCTACAACATGACTATACCTTCATTTTATACCCAGCGTTTTCTAAATGGGTGATATACCCGAAGCGTAGAGTTGTCCCAGTTGTCAGCAGACTGAGAGCGGCTGATGAGACCTGGTGGGTCGAAAAAGTACTGTCTCGCTCCTGCTGACAATGGGGGTGTACACCTTGGTAGAACTTTCAACTCAAACCATGTTTATAATGATCCTTTCATACATAAATAATGATTGACGACATAATTCGATCGAAAAATTTACTGGAATGTTCAATTTTTGGACATAAATAATAGTACCATCTGAAAACGGACCCTCTTATGACGTAGAAACCTCATCTCGCCATAGTTGAAAGAAAATACCAAACGCCGGACGGAGACTGAGGCAACTGATATATTAATTCTTTCAACTGTGATCTCGCGCTAATTCACTCTGCTAGAAATCATGTATCATTCATCTCTGTCTGGAATAGTCTTGTTTCAGTATTAGGGTTTTGACGTCACATCATCGCCTCGTTTTCAGAGGTCCGAAAAATCGGGGATTTCAATAATTTTTTATAAAACGTAGGGAGCTCACAGCAAGAAACGGTTTGCGGTGGTGAGCTAGTTTGGGTGAGTTCTATCGAATTATGGAATAAAATTTTTTTGTGATATAAGCCCATTGGGGCAACTCTGTTGATCCTTGATCTCTTAGTTATGAGATCTAGCAGTTAAAGTGAAATTTTTTGACAAATCATCTGATTCGTCCTTGCACAAATATCGATATATTATACGCATATTTTCATTCATATAAAATGAAATGAGCAAAAACATTATCAGGAATTGATTTATTACTCCGACACTCCCATTCAAATATGCACATCTCAAATCCTCAAATATACGTTTTGGAGTACGAAGTGGAATGTACGATTATGTATGCGGAGAAACTTAGGACATTTCCAACAGTTATATACTGTTTTTCTCAAATTTTTTGTGAAACCCACTTCTTCCAAGAGAGAATTTCTTATCCGAATAATATAAGCATACATAAATGCATTAAAAATCTCATTTGGAAAACGGGATTGAGGATTTTCATGAAATGGAGAGAATATACTGTTCTTGGATGAATGAAAGTATAGCTAGGTCTCAACTTCGGTAGAAAGAAGGTGCGATGGGTGTGTTGATTTATCATTCTATACATAGCGATTCATGTATCAGAATGTGGAAAATTATGCAGTGGGTTTTTCTCACTGAATACATTTTGAAAAATATTGAATAAGAGAAAAGGGTCGCAAACATGAAATACTTACCCTTTATTTTTAGTGGTGCCCGCGAGAGTCTCGTTTTCGAGAGTATCGCATAGTCTCGTCTCGATATCGAGACAAGACTCGAGACATGACTCGGACAAGACGAGATGAGACTTTTATTGGTCTCGTCTCGAGTCTGGTGCAAGACTTCTCGTGTCTCGTACGAGAGTCTCGCAGGTAAATATTTCTGCGTGGCGACTGCAGACTTGAGAATTTCATTCATAATACAACATATTTTGGAAGAATTCAGAATATTTAGCACAGAGAGACAAAACATTTCATTCATAAATACTTCAAAAACACTATCCGTGATTGTTGTGAAACGACGTGATTCGTGAAACCAAAACGGATCATTCTCTCTCTAACGGCGGAATAATGTTGGATCAAAGTTTTTGTTATTTCCATTTGTTCAGAATATACGTGTTACTTTTTATTTTATTTCCATAACTTTCGAATATATAATGCTATGTTTCTTTTTCTTGTTTGGATGTATGATGTAAGTATGTAGTATGTACATATATCTATTATCAGAGATAAGTTACTCACTGTAATTACTTTTCAATAAATAATGTTATTGTAAGGGGTTATTGGGGTGAAGGGTTCGAAGGACCGTATAGAGTTGAGTAGAGTAAACCAGAAGATTCCTTTTCTATTACGTATATTCGACAATTCGTTGTACAAGTTGATTACAGATAAATACTAATCAAAATTGAGATATTTGACAACTTGTCAGAATTGTTAGGGAAACCGTAGATGATTGTTTTTTGGTTGATCATAGACACCTTCGTGTTCATGTTTTTATACAGGGTGATGAAATGTTGGGAAGTTCACAACATCCTCCCCCCCATGAAGCGCATAAGCTTCATAATGATTCGAAAGGTAAGGGGCATAATTTGGTGATTGGGCGGATATACAATCCCTTGTTTGTTTTAATTTTAACAACTCGAACTCTATTATCAGGTCCCGGTTTTATCTCAACTATCCTAGCCAAAACCCATTCTAGAGGCGGTACATTATCTTCTTTTACTAAAACTATCATATTTTCTTTGAGATTTTCGGATGATTTCATCCATTTAGGACGGTGTTGCAATCTATTCAGATATTCGAGTAACCATTTCTTCCAAAAATGGTTACGTAATTTACTGCATTGCTCCCACATTTTCAAACGATTATCGGAAATATTTGAGACATTTTTTTCTGGAAAGGCTGTAAGAGAATCTCCTATGAGGAAATGGGCTGGTGTAAGAACACTTAGATCTGAAGGATCTGACGATAATGGGCAAAGAGGTCTAGAATTGAGTATGGCTTCTATTTGTGCTAGAAGGGTAGTCAAATGTTCGAAAGTTAAAATAGTTTTACCTAAGGTCCGTTTGAGATGAAATTTTGTTGATTTTATTCCTGCCTCCCAAAGTCCACCCCAGTGGGGACTGTTGGGTGGTATGAATTTCCAGGTAATTTCTCTAGTTGAGAGAAAATTGTGAATTGAATTTTCTTGTTCTTTGAAAAATATATAAATATCGTGGAGTGAGTTACTTGCTCCTTGGAAGTTCATTGCATTATCACTAAAAATTGTAAGGGGGTGTCCACGTCTTGCAATGAAACGCTTCAACGTCAGCAGAAACATGTCTGTGGTAAGATCTGATATTAATTCCAAATGAATCGCCTTAGTGTTCATACAGACAAATAGAGCAATATATGATTTAGTGATCCTGGCTTTGCGCAGTTTTGATTCTTTCACCATAATTGGTCCACCGAAATCGATACCAACATTGAAAAATGCTCTCGTGGGAGAGACACGTTCTGGAGGAAGCACACCCATGAGCTGTTGGACATGTCTAGCTTTGAAACGATGACATCTCACACAATCTTTAATGACCTTCTTGATCTGTCGTAAACCATTTATGGGCCAGAATCGTAACCTAAGATTACACAATACATTTTGTGGTCCAGCGTGATTGAGGCGTATATGTTCATTTCTGATGATGAGTGTGACAAAGTAATCTTTGGAGGGCAATAATATAGGATGCTTTTGAGAGATCGGTAGAGGTGCTTCATCAAGCCTCCCACCTACACGTAGTATGCCTTCTTTATCCAAAAAAGGTGTTAAAGGCAAAATAGAACAATCATTGGGTAGAGGTTTATTGTGAAAAAGAAGAGCAATTTCCTTTGAGAAGTATTGTGCTTGAATCATTTTCACAATGACCGCTAGAGAAAAATCTAATTCTGCAACAGTGAGTGAACCGATTCGTTTTTCGTTATTGGGCTTACAATTATTAACAAATCTGATACAGTACGCAATTGACCGTTGCATGCGAATGAAATTTGAAAATCGTGAAAAAGTTGTGGAAATATTAAAATTAATATGAACATGGGATAGTACTGATCTTTGTTCTGGTAGAGACAAGGGATTTTCAATTGGTGCGGGTTGATCAAAATCACTACTGATATCTGAAAGAAATTTTGGTCCAGACCACCACATTTCGCAATTAATCAATGATGATGGAGATAAACCTCGTGATATGTGATCAGCAGGATTTTCTAACGAAGCAACATGTCGCCATTTAGCATTTATGGTTAGTTCTTGGATTTCAGAAACTCGGTTTGCGACAAAAATTGTCCATCTAGTAGGAGAATTAGTGATCCAACAGAGAGTTATCTGAGAATCTGTCCAGAGAACGACCTTGGAAATTTTTTGAGTCAGTATGGACAGGATTTTGTGAGTTAATCTGGCCAACAAAAGAGCACCACACAGTTCCAATTTAGGGAGGGAAATAGTTTTCAATGGGACAACTCTGGATTTGGAACAAATTAATTTCGATAGAACCTTATTCGAATATATAACTCGAATATATAAACAGGCACCATAAGCCAACAGGGATGCATCTGAAAACCCGTGCAACTGTATTTCCTTAGCGTCTCCTTCTGAGAATAACCATCGAGGTACAGATAACTGTGAGAGGATAGGAATATTGTCATGAAAAATGTTCCATTGATCTATTAACATCGGGGGTAACAATTCATCCCATTCTATTTTGCTTACCCAAATCTTTTGCATTAGGATTTTTGCGAGGACTATTACTGGACCTATCAAACCAAGGGGATCAAACAGAGATGCGATGCAAGATAAAACATTCCTCTTGGTTGGAGGTTGATCTTGAAAGAGAAACTTAGTGGCGATTCTGAAAGTATCAGAATGTGGATTCCATGATATTCCTAAAATCTTGTTCAAATGATCAGAATGGAAATCTAATTCAGGATTAGTTTTCAATCCATCCAAATTTGTGAATTCTGTGGTATTTGAAACCCATTTGTGTAACTCAAAACCTGCAGAACATAAGAGCTCTACGAGTTCATCTCGTAGCCTTAACAAATTTTCCAAGGTGTCTGCACCACCTAAAATGTCATCTACATAACATTGTTCAGAGAGTGCCTGTGAAGCTAGCGGGTGGGTAAAATTTCCATCATTTGCCAACTGAAGAAGTGATCTAGTAGCAAGAAATGGAGCACAATTTGTTCCATATGTGACAGTGCATAATTCAATACATTTAAGAGATTCATTGGGATTATCGCGCCAAAGAATATTTTGCAAATGTCTATGCTCTGGTGTGATCTGAATTTGACGGTACATTTTGATTATATCAGTTGAAAAGCAATACTTGAAAGTTCTGAATCTACAAACGATATCAAATAAATCTGGTTGAACCGTAGGACCTTTGTACATAACATCATTTAAAGAAATACCTGTTGTCGTCTTCATAGAAGCGTCAAATACAACCCTCAGTTTTGTAGTTTGACTTTCTTCCTTAATCACACAGTGGTGTGGTAAGAAATATTTTATTGAGCCATCTTGATTTTCAGCTTTTAGAGGAACTAATTCACCGTGTTTCAAAGATACGTATTCATCAATGAAAGCCTTGTACCTAGATTGTAAAATTGGATCCTTAATGAATCGTTTTTCGAGAGAGATAAACCTTTTTTTAGCCAGTTCATATGAATTCCCCAGATTCAATGAGTAAATGTCAGATTTCAGAGGTAGATACACCTGAAAGTGTCCATTTTCTGTGCGTCGTGTTGTTGAAGAGAATATATTTTCACATATTCGATCTTCCTGAGAAAATATGCGTTTAGTAGATATTTCCTCAAGCTGCCAAAATTTGGGTATCAGCTCATTTATTTCTTGGGTATGTGAAAATAACGTGAGACTTATGTTACAAATTTGTTGGAGTGGTATCGGGCCACCTAAGAGCCATCCTAATTTACTAAAAAGTAAAACTGGTAAATTATTTCCTAATCTTATCAATCCAGGTTCGATCAATTCATAATACAGATCTGCTCCAATCAGGATATCAATTTGACCAGGAATATCAAAATGTTTGTCAGCCATAAACAAATCAGTCGGAATATTTAAACGAGAGATATCTATACGAGTTTGAGGAAGAGGGCAAGTAATTTTTTTGAGAACGGCACACTTAGCCTTTACCTGAAAATGATTTGGCTCCTGAGATTCTATAGTAACATTCACAATTTCATTGACAATTGTAGTGTCTTGAGATATTCCTGAAATCTGTACATGACTTTGCTGAGGTTTAGTCTTCAAACGTTTTGTTATATCTGAAGTAATGAACGTAGTCTGTGATGCAGAATCTAAAAGCGCGCGAGCTGTTATCTTTGTTCCCGAATCGGAAATCAGATTCACTTGAGCTGTGGCTAATAAAATATGATTATTATTATTCTGGTTACTGAAACACCAATTGACAGACGAACGACTGGTTGAAATTGGCGGTTGCGCAAGCGGGTTTGAATCGGCGCTAGCGATATCATTTTCATGAAATGTTTGTTTATTAGAAGAGCTCTCTGTGGAAATTGAATTTGCTTGAAGAGATTGTCTATCATTATTGAGAGTTGGGGTTTCATGTAGCAACGTGTGATGTCTACCTGAACATGACCTACACCTATCTGAGGTACATTGATTCACAGTGTGTTTTGTGCCCAAACAGTTGAAGCACAATTTATTTTTTGTGACAAAATTTCTTTTCTGTTGTATAGATAGTGAACTGAATTGTGAGCATTTATAGATCGAGTGATTTTTTCCCTTGCAATATATGCATGATTGAACTATCGTTCCCTTGCCTGAGAGTGTCGAGTTGTTTGTTACTGTGTAAGAAGCTTGTGGAAAGCGAGTTTGATTGGGATATTTATTCTGTTTGAATTTATTTTCTGACTGAGAGACAGATTCTAGCGCTGAACAACGCTTATCTAAAAATTCCAAGAATTCTTCCAATTTGGGAACTTTGGCGGAGTCTCTTTCTAATTCATAAGCCTTGTGAGTATGAAAATTCAGTTTATTTGAGAAAATATAGACTAAAATTAAGTCCCATGAATCTACTGGTACGGACATAGCCTTCAGGGCATTGAAATGTTGTTTAATTTTTGTTATAAATTCTCTCATTGAAGAAGAATTTTCCTTTGATACCTCTATCTCCAAAAGAGATTTTATATGAGAATTAATTATGGCTATTTTGTTATCATATCGTTTTTTCAAGATATCTAATGCGATCGTGTAATTTCCATCAGTAATCGAAAGTTCGTTAATCAAGGAGAGGGGTTCGTTTTTAAGAACAGATTTCAAGTATAAAAACTTTTGGGAATTGGCCAGGTACGAATTTTTGTCAACTAGTGCAAGAAACAAATCATAAAAAGATCTCCAATCATCATATCTGCCCGTGAAAATTGGAATATTCAAATTAGGTAATTTAACCTCTGGGTTGGGAGTACCTTGTGAGCTTCCATGAGAAATACCCTGTGTATGTAACCCATTGGTAGCGGGAATCAAATTTACCTTTTTTTGAATCAGCGTACGAATTTTACTGTGAACAGCAACATAACGCTCTTCTACAGTTTCCCTATCAACAATTTGTGATTCATCTCTGTCTTCAATGTCATCCTGTATCGAACAATAATCATTGAATGCCTTAATTAACATGTTTTCTCTGATAACCAATTCATTACTATTGAAATTTTCCTCGTTTTCATGTTCAGCAACAAAATTTTCAATTCTTGTGATGTTTGCTTTGGAACGTCCTCGTTTTCTGACGAGATCTTCCATGTTACTCGTGTATTCCAAACAATGTGAATGAATGAATGATGATATTTTCGTAAATTAGCAATCTGAAGTGAATTACGAAGGGCTATCAAAAATGACGTTGAGAACTGTCAGTCAAATCAATAGCCAAACTGTTCAAATAGAAATTAGAAACTTCTGACCTCGTGAATCCGCGGGCTCTGAGAGATATTCAGGCGGCAAACTTCTTACTTCCGTCTTCTTCGCAGCAGCTGAGAGGGGTTGAAGTCTGATGTTTTGTCAATAACCTGGGACGAGAGAGCGACTTCTTCCAAGTTGGAACCTTTGCGACCGATGTTTGAGTGCAGGAAATAAGTCTTCCACTGGTTGCCAATCCGGGTCGAAGCGACCATGTAAGGGGTTATTGGGGTGAAGGGTTCGAAGGACCGTATAGAGTTGAGTAGAGTAAACCAGAAGATTCCTTTTCTATTACGTATATTCGACAATTCGTTGTACAAGTTGATTACAGATAAATACTAATCAAAATTGAGATATTTGACAACTTGTCAGAATTGTTAGGGAAACCGTAGATGATTGTTTTTTGGTTGATCATAGACACCTTCGTGTTCATGTTTTTATACAGGGTGATGAAATGTTGGGAAGTTCACAACAGTTATTTTTGTTGTAATTTCTTCTTCCTACTTCTACACAGTAAAACAACGCTTCGAGTTGAATTCGCAGAGTATGTTTTTAGAGTTAAAATACTCTGTCAAACTCACTCGGACACTGCAATCAACTCTATAACCACACGTAGATTATCTCTATTGAAACTAATTCTAGATTGAATTTTCACTAATTACGTATTGAATTCACTCTATATTCCTGAAATTTTAATAAAATAGCAATTCAGATAACTCGATTTACAAACAATTGAAATTGAATTCATTCTAGTGTTGACTGACACTAGTGAACTAGAATGTCCTACTCTTGTCGATTAAATTGACACTCTATAATTGTTCGATTCAATCTATATACGATGAAATATCAATCTATACAGTTTCAGATCGTTTAGTCTACTGAATAGTGAAATAAGTGATACAATTAATGATCATGATATTTGCTTCAAGTAGCTTTCTCACTATACCCACGTAGTGGGATTTCTTTTAAAATTGAGTTATATCAATGTATTTCCGTATTCCTATAGCTCGCAGCTATTTTCCGTCTTCTCCGTTTCGAATTATTATTTCGAACTATTTATGAAACAGATAGGTTAACTGATTAGTCTAGTGACACTCGGGTCATTTTTCAATTATCGAACGATTGAAATATTATAAAGTCACACTACTTCTCATCTGTCAATTCGCGCCATTGCATGCAGGTGGCGTTGACTGGCCGAGATTTCGCCGCTGAACGTCTGTCGGAGGCATATAAGTACTGTTACATGTGAAAGAAACAGTAAGTCGCGACTTGTTTACTCAACTAGTGTTCTATATCAATCTGAAATAATGAGTGGATGATAACTCCTTATTAGCACCTAAACACATAGTAGTGGTAATTTGAACAATGCAGGAGCTTTTTGACATCCACGTAGAGTAATTAATTCAATCAATAAATCAAAAAAATCAAAAAAAAATCAAAAATCAATTTCCGGTGGATCCGACACTGTTTATTGTGTGAAATCTACTCTGTACTATTAGATTTCCAACTCTCAACCTTTGTGACTATGTAATATTCGGTTATTGAATCTCATTCTGAATTGATATTGACACTAGCTTGGGTCATGAATGGAATCTTCACTTTCGAAATTGTTTGTTTCAAGTCTATTTTTGTGTTTATTCAATATATTTAGAGAAATAAATAGAGTGAGTTTCAATGTGCTTGCATTGGAAATTTTCACTAATTGAATTGAAAAAATCACACTATAATATACTAAATTATAGAGTTAAATCATTTACTCTAGAGCTTAGTGGTCCTCCTGGGAACAGGTATAGTGTTGAATTTCACTCTATTTTTTTTTACTGTGTACATTATACCTAAAAAGTGGGTGAAGGTGAATATCCAGTACGCGATTTTACTAAATATACTGCACGCTAGCACAAACCACGCCCACCATAATACGTCATATCTCCAAACATTACCGATATACTCGGAGTCAGCACATCGCACCAAATATTCTGTGCTCCAACACAAGAATACACTTTTTATGATTTTGACACGAATTCGACTGAAGCTCTCTCCTTGTCAATCTCTTGTACGCAATAAATTAATACACCCAAATGATCTACTGGTTAGCGCTGTCGACTTTCAGTCTGAAGGTCCATGGTTCGAATCGCTGTGAACTTGACATTTTTTTTGCAACTTTTTTTTTCACCAATGATTTTTTACTTCATTTTGGTTTTTCTTTTTTTCATAAAATATTTGAAGTCAAATAGGGTAGTGCGTTTAGGATAAACAGTCTCATTTTATTCAATTTTGTTGAGGAACTCAACTTTTGAAATATATTATTAATCAATGTGTTTCTACACTCCATTCGGTTTTCCTTCCTCAAAAATATTGCGATCAGGGATAGGTTGGTTCGTTGAGGATAAATAATCTCTGAGTTTTGCCTGAGTAAAGTACTTTGAAGATGAGATATAACGGTGGGCGTGGTATGTGCTAGCGTACAGTATATTTAGTAAAATCGCATCCCGTACTAGGCTGGAACAAGATTATGCATGACGAAATTGCGATACATTTGCGAGACTCTCGTACGAGACACGAGACAAGACGAGACTCGGGGTTGCGAGACGAGACTCCAGAGAAGACTTCATATTTCATCGACGAGACGAGACGAGACTTTATGAAAGTCTCGTCTTGTTGGTCTCGTGTGAATCACTATTTATTTTATTTCTTTTCATTTTCCTTTTTTCATTTTCTCATCATTTACAGGGGTTCGATGAAACATTTGTAATTATGAGTTGAAAGAACTACAGGGTGGAGACTTCAACTAGAATAAATTCGATAACACAGAGGTGAATGATTCTTCTGAAAATTCACGAGACAGCACGTCAACGTTTTGATGTATCAACCTAAATTTTGCAAGCAATATAAAGAAGATACCTTTCAAGGGGTAGCGGGAATCAACCTCAACAATCTCAACATGCTGTTCACAAATGCAATTGAATAAGCCTTGCAGTTTAATGCACATATCAAATTTGATCCTCATGGGATAATTCCTGTATTCAATATGGCAGATTATTTTTTTGTAAGAATTCACAAATCACTCTGCATCTCAGTAAACGTTATCACTTCGATAAACATATTGAGGATGGTTTCAGCTATACCTAAGAAAATATTCAGCTCCGCTCTAGCGCATTTATTCCAGTTGAAGAATCCTCCCTGTTCCTTCGAGTGTGATACACACACTCGCATAATACCCAATTGGATATTGAATATTATACAACGAAGTAAATCTTTCCGGATACACGTGAGTCTTGGACTAGGCCGGAATGAAAATCATCCGCTAAGTGTTTTATTGTATTATACACTGAGAAAAATCCATTTATTCGAGTAGTATCTATTCAAAAACATCCTAATTGTATTATACACTGAGAAAAATCCATTTATTCGAGTAGTATCTATTCAAAAACATCCTATGACTGCTGAATGAAACAATTTTGACCACGAAATGTTATCTGATGATCGTGAGAAGTCAGCAACGTGAAACAGGTCACCTTCTCAAATCACTCTTTTTATTTCTAAAAGACTACCTTATAGGTTTGAAATGGAATAAGATCATAGTTAAAAGATGGAATTTTAAAGATAACCATTTAAATTCTTAGAGATGTCGTTCCACAGTTGAATAAGTATACTTTTTTATCATTCTTCCTTCTATCATCTTCGTCATACTAGTTTACCACAATGTCATCTCACTCACTTATACTTTTGTACCATCAGAATCGTAAGTCATCTATACGAATACCTGATATGTAAGGACATATTAGCCCGCAGCAGCTCGTGAACCCATCTTACAAAGTGTTAATATAAGTGATCGGAAGTTTTTCTAGAAAACTTGGAGACAAATTTGTGCATATACCCCACAACTATAGGATTTGTTGAGGAACTAAAGGAAGTTGAACTGCATCAGGGCAATATAGTGTTTTCACGATAAATCGGTAATGTATCAGACACTCTCCCAATTTGGGAAAAAATTGAAAACAAATAATATTGTAATGATATTCCCCTTGGAGGGGCTTTAGAAACATCAGCAGGAAGGCAGGAGTACAACGATCATCCTGTATCACGCATCCCAGATTGCTCTCCTACCTCCCAATGATTCCTACATGCACTAGCATATTTCCGAACACTCAATATATGCCGCGGTGACAGATAACGTGACAGAAGATTCTGGAATATTCTGGAAACAATCGATGGAACAATTAGAGAGAGAGGTTTGAGAAGCTTCTACACCTTTTCCAGATGTATTTCAGAAAGCGTCAATTCAATTTCAGAAAGCGTCAATTGTATTTCAGAATAGTCAATTGTATTTCAGAAAGCGTCAATTGTATTTCAGAATAGTCAATTTAATTTCAGAAAGCGTCAATTGTATTTCAGAATAGTCAATTCAATTTCAGAAAGCATCAATTGTATTTCAGAATAGTCAATTTAATTTCAGAAAGGATCAATTGTATTTCAGAATAGTGACTTGTATTTCAGAAAGCGTCAATTGTATTTCAGAATAGTCAATTGAATTTCAGAAAGCGTCATTTGTATTTCAGAAAATATCATTTGAATTTCAGAAAGCGTCAATTGAATTTCAGAAAGCATCAAGATCGATTAGTTAGTAGAAAGTGCACTCCATGTAAGAATGCATAGGATGTTCAGTGCTTCATGTAGTGTAGTTTTCAATTTAATCACTCCAAATTTCTTTTTTATGTACTTTTAGGTACCTATATTCTATTTGATGCACAGATTACAGAATTTCAGGTATAGGGGACTATCATAGATACACTTATTTCTATTGCTATGAAAAAGTTCTGATTTTCAAGCTCTGTTGCATTGACGTGAATGTCATGATATTTTCACGATTTATAAAGTTGTCTGGCAGGAGAACACCCAGTGGAAAGTGCCTAGCAATTGTATATTCTCTTTCATGATAGGATCCGATTGAAGATCAGCTTTTGTTGAAATGATGTTTTTGCCAGTTTTTTTTTTCGTACTTCCTCCCGGTATCTCTTGAGAGCCCATCCAGTACTGAAGATTTTTAACACCCAAAACGATTCCACCAAATAAGATATAACACAGATAGAAAATATCAACCTTGTTGAAATGATGTCTGGTGGTCGCTGGCTTTCAGTCTATAGAGAACGATTTCTGAAACTCAATTGCCTATTCTGAAATACAATTGATGCTTTCTGAAATTCAATTGACGCTTTCTGAAATTCAAATGATACTTTCTCAAATACAATTGACACTTTCTGAAATTCAATTGACTATTCTGAAATACAATCGATACTTTCTGAAATTGAATTGATTATTCTGAAATACAATTGACGCTTTCTGAAATTGAATTGACTATTCTGAAATACAATTGATGGTTTCTGAAATGCAAGTGACTATTCTGAAATACATTTGACGCTTTCTGAAATTGAATTGACTATTCTGAAATACAATTGACGCTTTCTGAAATACAAGTGACTATTCTGAAATTAAATTGACGCTTTCTGAAATACATCTGGAAAAGGTGTAGAACAAAAAGAAGGAGACGGAAGATCATTCGAGAAGGTTCTCGAACCAAGCCTGCCAAGTGATCTCATATATAAACAGCCGAATAACTGCTGTTAGTCAGTCAAACAGTGAGTGTCAGAGAGACAGTTATATACCGCGTGTTATAAATCGTTTTACATAAATAGTATAGTTATAAGTTCGATATAAATTAGTGTTTCTTTAATTTAAATAAATCAGTTCGAAAATGAATAGTGTCGTGTTCGCTTCTGCACCCGAATAACGTAACAATATTGATATGGGTACTATTTCACTTTCATAACACCACTATTTGATATTGAAATGCTAATCATTTGACCCTTATATGAGCCTCATTTCATTCTTATATAAGTGCTGTTTCACAATTGGATTATTTTCTTAAAATGATAGACTTGATTACAGTGGAAAGGGAACTATGCTGGCGCCTACTCAATTTAGAAATTTTTGGAAGGTTATACAGTCTCGTATAACAGCTAATAGACATTTTTTTCAGTGTAGCTGTCCAGACTGGCTTCGCACGGTTGGTGTACCCATTTGAAACATTGAATTCGTTGCAGTCGTTTCGAGCTATGCGCGGATCTACAGTACATATGTTTTCGTAATTTTCTTCCAATTTTCTGTTCTGACCTATAGCTACAATTGTATACTTACACCTATTTTCATTCTCGCAGTGATTCTTGTATTTTTTTTGTTCTACGTATTGAAATTTCCAATCCGATCGGTCTAGCCGTTTAGTAGTTGACGTACCTATAGCAGCGCCACCTATCGCATCCAATTGTATCACTGAATCATCCAGGAAACCATCGAAATACTCATATGAAATTTCAACCCAATTAGTTCTGCCGTTTAGAAGTTCAAAAGATACCTTAGTACAAAAAGATAGTTCTTACTGAATGAAGCATTTTCTCACAGTACCTACCTATATACAGGGTGTTTCATGAGGAGACTCACATAGCCAAATGGTTAATAGGAGAAATCAAGACGAGTTGATGTATATATATGAAAACATTTTTTGACCCTCTATAACGAAGATACAGGGTATTATGTGAAATTGCTATATAACTTTGATGGTCGATATTACAGAAATGATTCGTCGTAATCTGCTGAAATTTGGCAGCGACGTACCTCTACTGAAACTATTCAATATAACATATTATGAGAAAAATATCCAGTAAGATAAGACAAAACGCTATAAGAACTGCTCTCCAATTTACACGGCACACTTTGACCGGTTCAACAAAAAAATATGGAACAAAGACGTTCGAATGAATTTTCAATTTCGACCTGGCTGATAACTCTCAACGTTTAACTGGATTCGTGTAAATTGATTTTTTGCACATTTTTATTGTATAGAAATTGACAGAAGAGATTAGTACTGATTCTTTTATGATTTGACATGTTAGTTTTTGACCGAACTTCTAGATAGATATGATTAGTCGTGACTCTATTTTATGAATTTATTATAAAGTGGGCCCTGTTTTTATTTTATGTAACATGACGTTTGTTGATAGGTAAACACTGGTAATCGAAATATTCTTACACTCTATAGGTGCCACTCCAAAATGCTGAACAAGTCGAAAATCCAAATGCTATGCTATGTTTAATACCATAGAATATTTCCAGACCAAAGAATACGTTGCAGTAAAACCTTCACGATGATGAACATTAGGAATTTTGAATGAATAGCAAATGCATATCCTTATATCACTTGCAGAAGTGTATCAATAACAAAAAATGGAGCTAAGTTAATGCGTGATGGCATAACTTATTTGATAAATCACCATAATATGGGCACATGAATCCTCATGTCGTAATTTCAGCAGTTGGTACCTACCTAGTAATAGCCTAGTACCTACCTATCAGTTCGGATCATCAACAAACGTCACGTCTCGTCACACAAATGAAAAACCGGACCTACTCGATATCTCACTTCAAGCGACACCCATAAAACAAAGTCAGGAATAATAATATCGATCTGAAATTTTGATAGAAAATATCGTTTTTTCTTCCCGTCTATCTTTCTGTCAATTACTATTCAACAAAAATGTAGAAAAAATCAATTCACATGATACCAGTTGAAAGTTGACAGTTATCAGCCAGGTCGAAATTTAAAATTCATACGAACGATTTTGTTTCATATTTTTTATTGAACCAGTCAAAGTGTGCCGTGTAAATTGAAGAGCAGTTCTCATATAATTTTGTCTGATCTTTCTGAATCTGATGGAATTTTTCGAGAAAAGTGGTCACAAAGTGAACTTTTTGACATAACAATAAAACATAAAATTTTCCCAAGTCCAGACCTGGATATTTTTTTTCATAATATGTCATCTTGAATAGTTTCATTAGTGATACGTCGCTGCCAAATTTCAGTAGATTACGACGAATCATTTCTGTACTATCGACGATCAAATATATAGCAATTTCACATAATACCCTGTATCTTCGTTATGGAGGGTCAAAAAAAGTTTTCATATATATACATCAACTCGTCTTGTTTTCCCCTATCAACCATTCGGCTATGTGAGTCTTCTCATGAAACACCCTGTAGTAACCTATGTTCATCAAGGATAATGTAGGCTTCTAATAGTGGCAGAATTTTTCAAATATGATGAGTAATTCTGAAGCCTATTCAATACTAACAATTATACCGCCAAACAAACAAATTTTTTTTCTTTCATAATATTAGTATAGATTGATTGAAAACTTGATTGAGAAAATGAGAATGAACACCTATTGATTTTTTTTCAAACCTGACTAACCTTCAGATCTCTAATTCATTGTCGGGAGATAATTTCGTTTCGGTACATATGAAATGCATCAAATTATGCATTCATCAATCCTTTCAAACACGTCAAAAAGTAAACTTCCAATGGAATCTAAAATTGAAAAAATACGTGCGTGGTTTCGTATTCCATAATGAACTAACTCTAGAAAATATTATCTCTGCTCCTCCTATGAATTCTTTATGCGACGGCAATGTTCCACAAAACGAATGACTGGAAAGTAGTTCCAATTCAATATGGTGAGTTTGACCATGTCCATTGCTTTTGACCCTTCAGGTATTCCGAATGCACCTAACATACTTAAAGGAACAATAATCGAGGAACTGTGAAGTTTTCTCCACCTCTTTCTAGACTTTCAGGAGATAACATCCGCTCAGAATACCAAATAGATGAAAAAGATGTTTATTCACCAGTTCTCTGTTTTTCTACGGTTCAAAGTGAACGTGAATGTTTTTCATGAGGCTTGCATTCCAATACTGTATACCTATGGTTAGCATTTGAAGTGCCAATTACCAATGAGAAGCTCATCAGAGGGTTTTTGTTATCTAAAAGAGACTGATGAAACAAAGAGCCGTTTTGTATTGTATGAGTAATAATGAGTGAGATTCTTCTGAATCGCCCAAGGACTAAAACGAGTTTTTCAATCGAATGGTATTACACTAGCTCTCAGTAATCACCATTACCATTCTAGTGGTAAAAATGTATCTAATGAAAGGCGGTGCGGGGCTGTCTACAATAATATATTGATTAACGAGCACGGAATGGTAGTGATTTACCACGAGAATGAAGTTTGCATCATAAGCCGTAGGCAAATGCTGCAATCATTCGAATGAAAAGTCAGCATTCCGAGAGGGTACTCTATAATTTTTCTACGGCTGTGACAGATACTAGCGGCATTTTTGTTTTCTTCGTATTTAAGGTAACTGATCTCCTCCCAGGTTATGCTCATCTATTAGAAAGATAGATAGATAGTTCATTGATCATAAAATACCAATTACAAACTGGATTCAAGGCAATGCGTAATTTGAATTATATATAGGTACAATTCGAGAAAGTTTAAAATTTATTCACATTAAAATTCTGGTATATCCTGAAAGAACACATGAACACATGGCTAACAAAATAAATATAATATCAAAATGAATTAAATGTTTTAATATACATCATAATCATCATGAGGATGCACGTTGACAGTATAAAACATATTCTTGTGTATTCTAAAAAACATTAACAATGAGAAACAATTTCAGTTTGCGTTCAAACTGAAACAAGTTCGCTTGATTTTTCAGATCAGGAGGTAGAAAATTGAAAAAATATGTACCAGCGTATTTTGAAGACTTCTTAAAGCTAGCAAAGGACATAGGCTCGAGTCTAAATTCGTTTTTGCGTCGTGTATGGTAAGTAGTCATTATAATCACGATTCATCTTGAGGTTGTTTCTATTTTTATAAATATAGATTAGTAATTTATATAAATAAATTCCAGTGTATGTCAATATTTTATTGTCTCTGAATACATTTCTGCGAGAATCTCGAGGATTAATCTTGAAGATGAGGCGAACAATTCTTTTTTGTGCCATGAATACCAATCGTGGAGTATACCAATGCGTAGTACACTGAAATGATTCCCTCTTGATAATAATAATAATACTTTATTTCCACTTCGACAAATGACATTGTGAGGAAATTGTCAATATAATATAAGATATAAATCAGTAGTAAAAAATGAAGAAAGAGCAAGATAGGGAAGAGAAAATAGTGATAGAATAGAATCGGCAAAACTAATATTATTCCAAAAATTCTGAAATTGTATAAACATGCTTTCAATAAATAGTCTTTCAACATCTTTCCGAACATAATGATGTGTTTCACAGATCTCAAATCTTCAGGAAATTTATTGAATATCTTAGGTCCAATGCAGTCCGGGGCAGATGAACTCACTTTACACCTTGCTAACGACAAATGGAAGTGATTCTTAATTCTTGTGTTATGGTTATGTAGATTCTGATTCATTGTGAAAGTTAATCTATTCTTGAAAACATGTACACATGATTCAAAGATATGAAGAGATGTCAATGTCAAAACTTTATATTCCTTGAAGAGACTTCTACATGATTCTATAGATGAAACATTTGCTATGCACCGTATTATTCGCTTCTGGGCAATGAATGAACACTTCCATTGTAGCGGTTGATCCACCCCAGAAACTAACACCATACCTCAATCTAGATTCTACTTGAGCAAAATATATGTTAAGTAATTGATCCTTACTGAAAACTGATCGGACATTGATGAAAAAGAACTTCAGAGAGTTGAGCTTAGAAGTTAATTGCTGACAATGAGCCTTCCAGTTAAGGAACTCATCCAGAAAAATACCCAAGAATCTCACACTCTGGCAATTGATTAATTTCCTAAGAGCAAAATATTGTCGATTCAACTTCGAACAGATATAATTGATATTTTCGTCCCATCTAAGTGTTGCTTGGTGTGAGGGAATTCTTGTTTGTGTAGAAATTCTCAATATCAAGTCATTCTACATATGGTCTGTAGAATTGGAATGTAACAGTTTTGTAAAAGTTTATAATTAGCTTATTTTTATGAAAACAGTTATTAAATTGATCTAAAACATTTTTTATTTTTGTGTTCAATTCGGCTTTGTCGACAATTGTCGACGTGTCATCCGCGTACATGAATACTGTCCCATCAGTTATGTAGGCAGGAAGATCGTTGATAAACAACAAAAAAATCAGTGGTCCCAAGACACTTCCTTATGGAACTCCTGTATCCATTAGGAATTCTCCTGATGTTTGGTCATTCACCTTGACTATCAGACAGCTGTCATTGCTCAAAATTCGATATTCCATAAGCGATGAGACTGTTTTGGAATGATAACACAATGGGCGTGTACACCTCAGTAGAACTTTTAACTCAAACCATGTTTATAATGATCCTTTTATACATAAATAATGATTGACGACATACTTCGATCGAAAAATTAACTGGAATGTTTTATTTTTGAACATAAATAATAGTACCCTCTGAAAACGGACCCTCTTATGACGTAGAAACCTCATCTCGCCATAGTTAAAAGAAAATACCAAACGCCCGACGGAGACTGAGGCAACTGATATATTAATTCTTTCAACTGTGATCTCGCGCTAATTCACTCTGTCAGAAATCATGTATCAATCTTCTCTGTCTGGAATAGTCTTGTTTCAGCATAAGGGTTTTGACGTCACATCATCGCCTCGTTTTCAGAGGTCCGAAAGATCGGGGATTTCAATAATTTTTTATAAAGCTAGTTTGGGTGAGTTCTATCGAATTATGAAATAAATTTTTTTTGTGATATAAGCCCATTGAGTCATTCCCAGGCAACCCGATGACGTTTCAGTGGCGTCTTTTCACGTCAGTTGAATGACCAAGGTGACGTAAGGAGTTGACGTCAAAATGACGTTCAAATTTGGTGATGATACGTAAGAAAGTTACCTCAAACATGTTGTGCTGAACACTACCTACCTTTGATGACATATAATATTGATTATGCATTGTTGAGTCTGCTTGGTGGTCCCTCCGGTATCATGTCCATTCGATCGTCTATTCAGCAGCGCTATCCTTCAGTACTCATCTCCATCAGAATGTAATCAGTTACTGGTATTTGTATCGAAAGCTATGTAGTTTTTGTCGGCGAGATGTGAGCAAACCACGAATAGTCTGATAGCAATGAAATAGGATGTTAGCGAATTCAGCTTCACTTTGTTGAGTACCGTATATTCATGTATTCTTTATGGGAAAAAACTATTGAAAAATTTTCTATACGACGAAACTCATCAAATCGGTACGTCACATCATCGTGATTTTTAGACATCATATATATGTAACCGCAACGTCATAAAAGTGACGGTTTCAATAGGTACATTTATATTACCATTCATATGTCTACATATATAGCTTGATTGGTTTCCTAGAAATACAGGGTATCGAAGTTTTGAAAAAAGTTTTCTCCTACTTATTGGGTATACATATATTATTCCAATAAAACTTGCATGTTGATTTGGTTCAATGAGTTATACTATCAACGTAGGTAGCATATACAGTGTGTCCCACTTACCATGATGCTCACCATGGGTATCTTTTTAACGGTGAGAGATACGAAGTCGGTTAAATGACACCAAATGTGGAGTTTGTCAACGCCAACTATAATGGTAAAAATATTTTGATAAAAACTATTCGTTTTTCTTTTAAACGCAAAAATCAGATTTTGATCATTTTCATGTCTCCTCCGTAACTTCTTCATTTATGAAAATATTCAAATGGGAATCTCACATTTTCATGGCAGTTTTTCAGAGTGATTTCGAAAAAAATATAAAATGTATACCAACTCTTCTAGAATTTGAGATATCAGCACCAACTTTCAAAAGTAGGTCATAGCTCACTGTGACTTAGTTACAAATAACTTTTTATTCTCTTACAGATGATATGGCGCAGTGATAGTTTTGTGTTGATAACAACGGAGTTATCGTCATTTATACAAAAACAAAAAATTATTTGGAAGCCGCCATCTTGAATTTATGAATTTCAATAGAAAAATCATGATCTTCGACCTCCAAAACCCCCACTTACCAATTTTGAATGGAATCGGACCAAATCTTGTCCGCCATCTTGGAGCAGCCATTTTTGTTAATATTCAAATTATATGCATCATGAGTGTTTATGACAAGAGTAGAAATGATATTAGCATTATGGATTAACTTCAATATCATCTATAAATAATCAACTCAACATTAACTTAACATTAAATTAACATCAACTTAATATTATCTGAACATTGAATCAACAGCAAATAAACATCGAATCAACGAATTTTTTTAACTAGAGCATATTCAAATCGTCTTACATAATTTTTTTTATCGCTTGGAGCGCACAAAAAGAAATCCCTATAATGTTCGAAGAACATCGTGCGTTCCTAGGGAGGATAGGGACAGGAGGTAGGTATTGGAATGTTGGAAAAACTTCCTCAGGCAATGAATTTCAGAGCCTAGCCGTTTCATGAATAGGGAAGTTTTGATAAAGTGCTCTGTTCGACATCTTTCGAGGTTGACAACGAAAGGATGTGCTGACTGGGCTTGTCTAGTTCGTCTGACTGGTATCGCTAGTGAAGGGATGATAGCCGAGATTTTCGAAAAATATTTCCCGTGGAAGTATCGGTAGGAAAGTGAGAGGTCGCCGACCTTTCTACGGTGTTCCAATGATGTCAAAGAGTGAGTGAATGTGGCGTCACCCACCAGGCGAATAGCTCTTCTCTGGATGGAATCTAAGAGCATCAGCGTGTGCTTTGGTGCTGAACCTCATATGTGATAACAGTATTTTAGAACATGCCGTATATGCGCTTTGTAGATCATGAGAAGCTGTTGAGGTATAAAGTAGCTTTCCGCACGGAACAAGAATCCGAGTTTTTGTGAAGCAGCTTTTGCGATGGATCTAACATGATTATCCCATAAAAGAGTGTTGCTGATGGAAATACCGAATAGACATGATGGGCTTGGTGAGGATGGTGGTGCCAGACATCACAATATCGGGCATACTGAGTTCCGCCTTTTTGGAGGAAATACAGGCTTGAGTTTAGGTGGCGTTGAATTCAACTAGGTTGTTGGTTCCCTAGGCTGTGATTCCAGCAAGGTCTCTATTGACAGCATTGACCTGCCTGCGCCGTGAGTTCTCAGTTTCCTGGAAAGAAATGGGAATTCTGGAAGAGAACACAGTATGGAGGGTACTATCATCTGCAAAGCTGTGGATGGGGCAAGTTGTTACTCCCAACAGATCATTGACATGAAGAAGGAATAATGTTGGTGCCAAAATTGATCCTTGTGGAACGCCGGAATCGATGCCAATGCTATCAGACGATACACCGTCCACCACCACGTGAAGCGATCTGCCTGAAAGAAAACCCGATAAGAGCAGCATCTTTCCTAGTTACTTAGGCTTGTGCGCTTACAGGTTTCTCCGTATTGGCTATAAATGAAACCCTCTAGCTATAATAAGAAAATTCTCTGACCAAAATTTGATCAGAAATTTTTTCATTCTCATGTTAATATCTTATTTCCACTCTCGAATCGAATAGCTGTTAACAATTGATCAATATTGCTCATTTTAACAAGGACTTCCATCATGAAACAAATTTTGACCGCAATGATAACACATTTCGCACCCGTGCTTGAGTATCGATAGCTATCAATACATGATCGTCGTATGGAATACCAGTATACATAATATATCAGTTCACAAGATATTTTTTCACTCTTATTTTGACACATATTTCTTGATATAATTAGCGATGGCTAATTTGTACATTTTATTTCATGATGATAAACATTTTCTCTCGCGTTCGACGGTTTTTCATTCCATATATTCCTGAAGCAGAGTGAGAGCCTATCTAAAATAATATTCAACTGAGTTTTTTTGTGAAGATGATAAATTGAATGTTTTTATTAAGAAATTAGATATCATTCCGCAGTATCATTTCCCTGACAGCCTGCAATTCTCTGGATTGCTTAGCTTTTGATTAGAAAAGTTCGTTGCCAGCAATAAAATAGGACATCATTAAAGTGGCTTTGTTCCAGAGAGAGCAACTTTATCAAAGTTATGTATTTGTGAGAAGAGTACAGAATCCAGCTGTAATTGGGCAAATAATTCCAGAAATGAGAAATGTGTACAATTTCAGCTGAACAAGGCACACCAATTTTTCTGATGCCTGGTAATAAATAGCTCGCGGAATTTATGATCTCTATATACATATAATGAAGGAATGGAGGTTTTATGGTAGTTATCATACGAAATGGAATGTGCGCAGAGGATAATAAAGATGGGTCAAAACATTGATGACGGGAAGCGAATTCAAATCCTGCCTAATTTCTCAACCACTCAAAATAGTTCTGAACCCTTAATTACTCGCGCTGGTGTATTTTGTACACCAGCGCCAAATTTTTTGCTACCATCGAACGTAGAATTTTTTTGTGGCTCTACACTCCCACCTAACCTATGTCTAACATGTCTGGGATGTGATAGATCAGTTCTGTGTGTGTGTGTTTGTACGTTAATTTTGACGCGTTGTCACGTTGGTGCCCGTTGGTGCCTAGAATACAATACACTGCGTGAAAAATAGGGTAAATTATCTAAGTATTCAATATTGTATATAAACACGTTAGTTTTGTATTATGTAGACGTACTTTTTTTTTGGAAGCATTTCCTCGTTGGACCCAGCACTGGATCCAACGCCCCATAAGTCGAAACTTGTGCGGGGTTAGGAAAGCATACGTTTTTGTTTCACCTAAAAAAGAGTGAAATTCATGGTGGTGTACAAAATACAAAAAAAGTTCGAATTAATTGGCGCGAGTAATCAAGGGTTAAATATCCTACACTATGTGATCACTTCACTGTGAGATATTGACTTTTCAGTCATTGTGTTTTGATTCTATACCTGATTGATATTTTATTCATGTTCCTACCCGCAGGTACATGAACTTCTCTTTTGAAATGTCACTCTGAATATTTTTACCACTATTCGGAAATGCAAATGGTTCCATTGAAACCTTCATGACAATACTGAGTACCAATTGCAATAGGGGCTATTTCCAGTTAAATCTACCGTATACGTTTTGCTTTACCTTTTGATGGTACGACCGATACATGTACAAGAGAAATCGTATAAATAAATCAATGTACTTCAATATAATTATTCGAAATTGAATTTTTTGATATGTCACGCAGTTGTCAGATACCTACGAATTGGGTATTTGTATTTGTCCTTCAGAATAATAAATAGATTCCTATAAATTCACTGACCTTCAGTAGTTTTTTTTTCAAATTTTTTTTATCGCTTGAAGAGCACGACAGAAAATCCCTATAATGTTCAAAGAACATCGTGCGTTCCTAGGGAGGATAGGGACAGGAGGTAGGTATTGGAATTTTTTTGAACTTCTAGAGATTATATGTTGTTGGGAATACTTCCTCAGGAAATGAATTCCAGAGCCTAGCCGTTCTATGGATGAAGGAGTTTTGATAAAGTACTGTTCGACATCTTTCGAGGTTGACAACGGAAGAATGTACTGACTGGGCTTGTCTAGTTTGTCTGACTGGTATTGCTAGTGAAGGGATGATAGCAGAGATGCCCGAAGAACATTTCCCGTGGAAGTATCGACAGAGAAGTGAAAAGTCGCCGACCTTTCTACGGTGTTCCAATGATGTCGAAGAGTGAGTGAATGTGGCGTCACCCACCAGGCGAATGGCTCTTCTCTGGATGGAATCTGAGAGCATCAGCGTATGTTTTGGTGCTGAACCCCATATGTGGGAAAAGTATTCTAGAACAGGCCGTATCTGCGCTTCGTAGATCATGAGAAGCTAATGAGGTGTGAAGTAGCTTTTCGCACTGAACAAGAATCCGAGTTCTTGTGAAGCAGCTTTTGCGATGGATCTGACATGATTATCCCATGAAAGAGTGTTGCTGATGGAAATACCGAGCATAGAGATGGTGGGCTTGGTGCGGATGGTGGTGCCAGACATTACAAAATCGGACATACTGTGTTCCGCCTTTCTAGAGAAAATACAGGCTTGAGTTTTGGTGGCGTTGAATTCAACTAGGTTGTTGGTTCCCCAGGCTGTGATTTCAGAAAGGTCTTTATTGACAGCATTGACCTGCCTGCGCCGTGAGTTCTTAGTTTCCTGAGGAGAAATGGGAATTCTGAGAGAGAACGCAGTATGGAGGGTCCTATCATCGGGAAAGCTGTGGATGGGGCAAGTTGTTACTCCCAACAGATCATTGATATGAAGAAGGAATAATGTTGGTGCCAAAATTGATCCTTGTGGAACGCCGGAATTGATGTTAATGGTATCAGACGATACACCGTCCACCACCATGTGAAGCGAACTGCCTGAAAGAAAACTTGATAAGAGATGGCATAGCTGAGGTGGTAAGCCGTATGATGGTAGTTTGTGGAGGAGTCCTTCGTGCCAAACACTATCGAATGCTTTCGATATGTCCAACGCGACTGCTAGAGATTCCCCGTGTTTTTCTAATGAAACTTGCCATAAATGGGTGACGTAGGCAAGTTGATCTCCAGTAGATCTTTGGTGGCGAAAGCCGTATTGTCTATCTTTGATGATTCCTGAGCTCTCCAGATATCTGATAAGCTCAATATTGATGGCTTTCTTCATCACTTTGGAGATTACTGATAACAGGGCAATGGGCCTGCAGTGGTTGGACTCTAGGTCTATTTACTATGCAAATTACATGCTTTCGAATTCTTTATCAATATCAATATCCGTTGGGGAAGATGTGATGAATTTCAATACATAACTCCCAATCGATGATTCTCAATCATTCGATGTTGAAGTGGATTCAATGATATCATGATATCATTCTGTCATGTGAAGGAACGGTTTTATTGGATGATTAGGTGGTTCTGGTGGTTGTGTATGGTGGCACAGAAAGTTCTGGTGGTTATGTATGGAGGTCCAGGAAATTATGGTTATCCTGGTTCAGTGGCTCAGAAGTATTTCTTCTTGCTCTTCTTCTAGAATAAGATCTGCTACCCCAAAAGCGATCTTGTCAGCAGCTTCAGTGACTACAAGATGTGATTCTGTCACCTGAAAACGCTATCCCAGGTAACAAGCTGACGTCATTTGTACGTCAATATATGGTCATTTATGGTCATTGACGTCATATGACCTCAAAATGACGTCATTTTGACGTACTTAAAATGACGTCATTTTGACGTACTTAAACTGACATTATATAGACGTCCTTGATATGTCGTCAATATGACGTCATCTGATGGTCATTTTCATGACTAATTATGACCATTATTCATTGAGTCATCTACATCAAGGAAGATTCATAATCAAGAAGTTTTCCATCTCTGTTATATGAAAACGTTAGTAGTTATGTTATATAACAAATATTATTATGCCACTCATCATATATTATGCTTTATGATAATTTTTCCTCTAATCTGTGCGAGCTGTGTGTTTCCGATGGTCTCTGAGATAATTGTTAATTATATACCTTCTGTGCAAAGTATTCTCCCTATAGCTATTAAAATTAACAGACCGAATTTGACGTCATAAAAAGCTTATAACGTTGTTATTCCGGAATGCGAGTTCAAATCAGAGCGGGAGAGTGCGTAGAGAACTGTACTTGATTGGTCGGCACCTCGTCGGCACGGACCTTGCGCAGACATGCGAACGTCGATCGCCATCGCCAAGCCAAGCCAAGCGGCCAAGCGCCAAAAGCAGTTGCCGGTTGCGAATCACCGTTCACTTTCGATTTGCCGATGCGGCCATGATGGCCATAACAACAAAATAAAAATACATAGAAGGCCATCATTATCATGCTATTCGGCTATCTATGTGGTATGGTGTGGTGTGGTGGTCATACTTATTTGATTTCACGTATCAAGACAAGTAGTAGAATCTGAGGATGGCATCATGGTACTGATTTTAGACAAGTGGTATATGCCGAAAAAGCAGAATGTGAATTGGACGCCGTTGAAGGAATTCCATAAGGCTTAGAGAAATCTCTCGAGTGCATCATCCGAATGGGATAAGTTCCTAATGAAAAGAAAATTTCATGAAACTGGTTATCATAAATATAGTACCTACCTATAATATTATTTTGTATATAATGTGGTAGAGGAACATCAATATAACTGTACAAAATGAATCCTATCTTTTCTGATAATATTGATACAACCCTAATACAACAGTGTTTGTTCACCTACAGAAAATCTCGAAATAGCACAAAATAAACTAATACGTGCAGGAGATTTCAGTGATATTAATAATCGTAAAGATGGCGTCATTTTGACGCCATCAGGATGTCGTCATTCTGACACCATTAGGATGACGTCATTTTGACGACATGAAAATGACGTCATTCGTCTCTGACTCAGAACGTCATTTAAACGTCATTATGACGTCATTTTGGGAGTCATCCTGACGTCAGGCCTGACGTGATAGTGACGTACAAATGACGTCAGCTTGTTACCTGGGATCCTAGAAGGTCACATGCTGAAAATTTGGGTTTGTTTGTTTGGAAGTGGTTCTGTCAACTGAAGAAGAGAAGCGAATTTAGTGGCTTTTGGAATGTGGTTCTGTTATCTGTAAAAGCAGTCCAGTAGCTCTAGCAGTAACTCTGAAGATTACTGTTCAATCTGAGTTGGGACATCTTGTAAATCACTGAATATGTCATTTGGGGATCATCTTCATCCAATCGGCAGTATACGGCAACCTAAACGATCACCCTGTATGCAAATTCGTTTCTGAATGACAGCACCTCCAGTGGCGTTTTCATCACATTTCCTTTTAGAGATAAAAATAACAATTGTCACGTTTCGTCAAGGAAATTCTTCGTATTTCTATCAGGACTTTTCCGACCTGCTGAATGATTCAAATATATAGAGATATACCATTATCGGAAACTTCCAAAGCACAAAAGAAAATCGAAAGTCTGATTTCGAGAGGATTTAGGAATGCTGGAATATATAATCGGTGCGTCGATAGGAATTTAATATCTGAGAATCGTGAACCATTTTTGATATTTTGAATTTTCGTTCAATGAATCTTGCTTACTATGAAATCCACTGTCACGTCCAGTTTCGTTCAAAATGAAGGCATATAATGAAAGAAGTCGACTTACATCATTCCTCCGTATCGAGTGGAAATATTATGTATTTTCTATGAAATATACATCTATCATATAATTGAAATTTTTTCTGTGAATCGTTCAAGCATCATAGAATTTTTCCTTTCTTCAACTGTGAGGATACGGTCGGCTTTTGACGATATTATTGATATGAACTTGAAAAAAATTACGGAAGCATATTCTTCAATATAATCAATGATGTCGGGATCTAGAATGTAATTCAGATTTTGACATGACTAAGCCGTTACTTGATAGGAATTGATGAAAAATGTAAAAACTTCACAAACGATAAGATTTCCACAAAATTCTCAAACACACGACATTTTCGCTAACATAGTAGCTTCGTTAAGTGATATACTGGTACGATGAACCATGATGACCTAAACATTGGCTCGCTTATATATATTCTACTTTGCCAACCTGAAGAATTGGTTACCTGATGTGGACAGGTTCGATAAACCTCCATTTTCGGAAATTCGGCACAATATCTTCATCAAAATAGGTGTATCGGATTAACTTGAGAGGGTTGATATCAAGTACATATAATTACTTACTAAGAAGATAACGTCAACAGTCACTCACTCTTTGACATCATTGGAACACCTCAAAAAGGTCGGCGACCTTTCACTTTTCTATCGATACTTCCACGGGAAATGTTCTTCGGAAATCTCTGCTAATCCCTTCACTAGCAATACCAGTCAGACGAACTAGACAAGCCCAGTCAGCACATCCTTTCGTAGTCAACCTCGAAAGATGTCAAACAGCACTTTATCAAAATTCCTTCATCCATAGAACGGCTAGGCTCTGGAATTCATTGGCTGAGGAAGTATTCCCAACAACATATCATCTCCAGAAGTTCAAAAAAAAATCCAATACCTACCTCCTGTCCCTATCCTTCCTAGGAACGCACGATGTTCTTTGAACATTATAGGGATTTCCTTTCGTGCGCTCCAAGCGATAAAAAAAATAGAATAGGTTTCAATCCCAATACCGCCAAAAAGTGAATGATGAATTCATACAAACTTCATTAACGCGTTTATCGGCATCGAAGAATTCAAGGAGCAATGAATAAAAAAAAGAATAAATTCAATTGGCTTTTGCAGGTGAAAGAAAAGTTCTCAATTGCAGATTGTAAAAAACAATGGCAAAACTTTCTGAATTATCAATCCAAAAAACTAATGGATGATGTTCTGACTAAATTAAAGCAGAAGCTATATTATCTCTCGACTCAGAAAGACTTGTGAATTCTTCCTTTCCGCTCATATACAATGGCCTATCAGTCTACGAACTATCAAAATCTAGCTAAGTGTTTACACGCCAATTTACATTACGCGTATCATCGCCCAAATCAGGACTTGCAGCAATAAGTCCTTGATGTTCTCATTTCATGGTTCTGTTTACATTATTGACCCTATATACAGAAGTTTGCTCAATTTGCAATCTACAAGTAACTGAATCCCTGCAACATATTCTGTTTGAATGCCGTGTCTATTCAGGCATAAGGCAAAACGCGATTTTGTCAGAACTCAGAAGTATTGATGATCTAGTACTCCTACTCAACACCCATAACATTGTATATCTAACAAAGCTTGTGCAGTATTTGATGAATGTTATGAAGTTACGAGCTTTCATCATGAATGGGTGAATTTTAAGCTATTAGGGATTGTTTTTAGTACTCTCTCGATTATTAGGCGTTAGGTAGGTATAAATAAACTTATACAGGTAGGGTCACGGTAGATGGCACCTTAGACGTTTACGGAGAACGGGACATAAATTTGGTTACTCAAGTAATTGCTCTTGATCTATCGATCTAAAATATTTTCAGCTCTGCGGCGTTGCCGCTTCTATCGAAAAGTAGCAACAACTTTGTTATTTTAAATGGAACACCCTGTATTTCATCGCATTTTCAGATTCTCTCTGAAGAGCTGATTTCATCGATATATCACACTTGGGGTCTAGCGAAAATGATTACAGAGATATAGGGTGTGAAAAATCGACATTTTTCAACTTAAGGATTTTTTTTGTCGAAACTTTTCATCATTGGTCAAAACTGCTCACATGTCCCTATCTCCACTTTTGATTAACTATCTACTGATATTTAATTGGGACATATACCGGGTGATCAAGAATCTGAATTCTGCACCACCCTGTATTTGTTTCAATTAAATGTCAGTAGATAGTCGATCAAAAGTTGGGATAGGGACATGTGAGCCGTTTTGACCAATAATGAATAGTTTCGACAAAAAAATTCCTAAAGTTGAAAAATGTCGACAGGGTGTTCCATTTAAAATAACAAAGTTGTTGCTACTTTTCGATAGAAGAGGCAACGCCGCAGAGCTGAAAATATTTTAGATCGATAGATCAAGAGCAATTACTTGAGTAACCAAATTTTCAGAATGATCTTATGTCCCGTTCTCCGTAAACGTCTAAGGTGCCATCGACCGTGACCCACCCTGTATATGTTGGTATGTACATATGGGAATTTGTATGACTATGAAACGATGTTTTTCTTTAGATTTTTTTTCTAGCTTCATTTTCCTTTTCTCTTCACTTTTTAATTTCACTCAGATCACTGTTAATGCATAATCATTATCGCATATAATTCGAACCCTTGTGATGAAAAATGTATTTTTCTAAACACAATAAACTATCTATCTATCTATCTTTCGATCTATCTATCTATTTATGTATCAATTATTCTGCTATTTTGATATCATAGCCATTGACTCCAGCCACTTTATAAACAACACTTCTTTCAGCATCGAATCTTTCTTTGCTCAGAGGGAATGAAATCAATCAATTCACTAGGAAATTTAAACTTGCCATTTTATGTTGAAAACAGTGATTGGAATCATTAGGTATGTATCTGAATGTGTTAGTTTCTTTTCTTAAAACATCAAATTTCAAGTTCTTTGCGCTATTCTTGATCACAAGTAGATCTAAGAAAGGTAATCTGCCATCATTTTCGCTTCCATAAGTGAATTTGATAGAGGGGAAGCAGTTATTTATTTTCGAAATGAAGTTACCTGTATCTGTGATTCAAGTATCAAGAATCACAAAAATTCCATCGATATATCTAATCCAAACCCTAGGGAAATACTCGAATTTTTTCTTTTGCGTTCGCTTCAAATCGATTCATGAACAGTTCAGCCAGGAAAAGAAAAAAAAAAGAACATCTTTTTGTGATATACTTACCCACTTATGATGATGGTATTATTCGATGTGTTTTGAATAGTTACATGGTATCAAAAATATATTAAATATATGAATAAATATATGATCATGGTTATGACAAATTTTGAGTTCGATTATTAATTATGGTGATGATTATTGGCACTGATGATTTACTCCAATAGCTACGATTACAAATAACGAACTGATCATGGGTCTGCCGAAACTACATAGAGATATTTGAACCACAGATTCGAGTTACGAAAATATGTAGTAAGAATAGATTATATAAACAGGAGACCATAAATGGCTTCCTGGTCACACTGCCGAAAATTGCAGAGAAGAGGAAGTTGGGAGAAGAAATGCCAGGTGTTTCTGTGATCACATCAGGTGATCAGTTATTCAGTCTACACAATTGATGATACTCTTGTAAATTTCATGAAAATGTAGGTATGAACGAAAGAATAATAATAAGAAGAAAGGCGAATGAAAGAGTATGCGCAGCTCATGAAGAAACTATGATACATGTTAGGGTTATGTTCTTCAAAATAATAACAAAGTATCCATCACATGGATGGCACTAAGACGAATGAATGCAGTCAATAAAAATGAAAATGATGCATTGCCACAAAACCTAGCTAATGTTGACGTCATTAATCAACACTTCACGACATTACCTAATGTAACAAAAACTAATCTTCAGATAGAACTACTAGAAAAATACAAGCATGACAGATACCATGTGAATGACAAGTTCAGATTTCATACTTTGGACAAAGAATTGGTACTAATATGTCTTCACTCAATCAAAAGTAACGCAATAGGATTCGACTCTATATTCTTGAAAATGTTGAACCTGATCTCTAACTTGCTAATTGATTATATCATTTATCTATTGAATTACTGCATCACACACTCTACGCTTCCTATAGCTTGGAAAATGTCTCTTGTAATCCCTCTTGCAAAAATACGGAACCCCGAAAATTTCAATGATCTCAGACCCATCAGTCTTCTATCAGTACTATCAAAGGTTTTTGAAAAAAATCTATACAAACAGATGAATGAATTCCTTATGAGCCACAATATTATACCACCAATACAATCCGGTTTCAGAGACGGTTACAGTACCACAACAGCACTCACAATGATAGTCGATGATATTTTCCGGGCAGTGGATGAGGGAAAAGTCACGTGCTTAGTTTTACTGGACTACAGCAAGGCATTTGACACTATAGATCACTACGTTTTCCTCGACAAACTGGGGTATTTGGGCTTTGATGAAGATTCTGTTCGGCTGATGGAGCGTTACTTGAAAGGAAGGAGTCGTTCATGACCTGAAGACTTCAGAACCTCTAACACTGAAATCTGGTGTACCGCAAGGGTCCATCTTAGGACCCCTGTTATTTTCCATTTATATTTCGGACTTCCACTCATATGTTTCGCATTGTAACATAAACATACACCATTACGCAGACGACACACAACTATATCTATCATTTGATGTAGAACAACCTGATAGTACTAATGTTGTGAACTCAGATTTAGAATCCTTGGTGAATATCTCTGCAGCGCATAACCTTATGTTGAACGCAAAGAAGTCAAGTGTTCTGTTTTTTGGACCAAAGCATAAACGTGAGCTCGCCAGTACTTCCTCAAATATCGTCATGGGCGGTAACACAATTCCCATTAGGAACGAGGTAAAAAACTTGCGGTTATGGGTAGACACAGAATTGAGATTCATAAAACATGTCAATCAACTTTGTCGTGGTTCTTACAATATTTTAATACAGCTTTACCCGAATCGACATGTCATGAATTCTAGTTTGAAACTTCGAGTTTGTGAGTCTCTTATTCTTTCAAAAATTGCTTATTGTGATTGTGTATATGGACCAGCTCTCTTGAAAACCGACTGTGACCGCCTGCAGAAAATTCAGAACTCCTGCTTCAGATTTTTCCATGGAATACGAAAGTATGACCACATTAGCCATAAATTTCTAGAATCGGGTAAGCTCAGATTATTGGATGTTAGAAAATCACATTTGCTCACTCTTACTCATAAAATATTAAAGATTGATAAATCTCCGTATTTACTAAAAAAACTTGTAAGAATAGGTGATACCAGCGAATACTGCACTAGGAATTCACGATTGCTGACAATCTATAAACATAAGACGTCAGACGTCTACCTTTTAACGTTCCTTTACGTACAATGCCTGTAAATCATATAATCAACTACCCAATGAATTTTATGACTATAATATTTTGAACTTCAAAAAAAGCTGAAATCATTATTATTATCTACACAAATTGGATCTTGAATGAGATCAATTGACCCCTCTGGCACTCCTATGGTTAATGCAGTGTTTCACTAACGTATCTTAGCTCATTAATGATTATTATTGACATTTTATATTCTCTTCATTGATTCTCTTATATTGATATCGATATTAACCTATAGTATTAAAAACATAGCTAGATAGCTTATCATAGCTTTAGCTATAGTATTAATGTAATTCAATATTATATATTATAATGTATTTATAATCAATCAACACATCATGGTTAAGTTGAAAAACACCCTTGGGTGACACTTCGCCATTTCATCTATATCACTTTTTATAATTTTATGGATGAATAAAGAGGAGTTATTATTATTATTATTATTATTATCATTTGGAGACATATAGATAACCTCGGCACAGCGATAGAGACATGGTAAGTAATTCCTGAAGCCCAAATCATCAGTTGAGAATTATTGCGATTATTTCATTCACACCCGGCTGGACATATGAAATGTCATGATTGAAGTCACATGATATGCGATATCAGCGGCTAGTTAGGTCAATAAACAATATGAGCGGGTATTCTGTTCGCCAGCATCAGAGTGCTATGGTTGTCAAACTTTGACATACCTAGCAGTCACTCAAAAATTGAAATGTCCCGTTTTGGGCCAACTTCCACTACGGAAATTCGTTATTATGCAAGCAGAAAATAACAGGGAGAGTGTGGAGTCTGTCTGGAACAATTCATGTTTTTTTTGCCAGCAGAAAAACTATGAATTTTGTGCGACTACCCCATCTCTCGTGATTGCCCGAATCCTATAAGATTGGGTGAGGAGAATGGTGAGGAATATTAGGAATACACAGTTGAAATTGATATGGAGAACTATATACAGGAAGGTTACATCAATGAACATAAACTTATGACAAATCCATTTGAATATATCGAATTCAAAGGTGCCAGGGTTACGCATAATGCAAAAAGGCGAAGCCTACAATATTCTCCTCAAACAAGAAAGGAAAGTACAGAAGCTCTAATCAAAGATTGTTAACGTTATCAATAGCGTTAATATTCTTCATTTGTTCTAATTTTAGATGAATTGATTACAATTGTACGAAAATATGATGAGAATACTTCAGACGGCCTTCAGAAGAATTTTTATTCGAATAAAATGTTGCAACTCATATAAACCAGTATTTTTACACTGTTCATGAAATAATCTTCCTGAATATCACTTGGCCATGACAAATAGCCGACTATTATTTTGTTCAGTTCATCTCGAGTAACTTGTATTTTGGGACAATTCAATTCGACCATATGAACATGAATAATCATAGAATAACTCCCTCGAGCTGAGGCTCTCGGCTCGAGGGAGTTATTCTATGCTTATTCATGCGGCTTATTAATGTTCCTATATGGTCTCATCAAATTGTCGAAATACAAGGTACTCTCGATAGAATTATGAAGAAAATAATAGTCGGCTATTTGTCATGGTCTCGGGATATTACCCACGACTATCAATGATTACCAAACAGTATCCTGGTCTGGCTTGTACTCTGGCATCGTGATAGCTGCAACCCGCACTAACAAAACAGGTAGGTCGGTTCACGTTTCATGTATCGTATAATGAATCATCTCAATCGTTCTAGGGTTCATGAGATGGTTTGTTGCTTCAAATAATCATCATGATTTGAATTTTTCAAGTTAATTAAATGATTTAACGTTGTGATCGATCTAGTTGGAATGATACAAAATAGATCTTTATACCGAAATAACAGACAATTTTGTTGTTCCCAGTGGGTGAGTGATAATTTTGCCCTATCCCTAAAAAAACTGTCACATTATACCAACTGTTTTTCCTATAGTTGATTTTGGATTTCGGAATTTCTCTCTGGAGCTCTCGATTCACCTAGACCGCTTCGATGAATACATTGTGTTCTCATTCCATATTTATAAATATTAATCTATTATTGATTTGATCATATAGTGTATTGTTTATGACAGACAGTTGAAATGGAAAAATAAAGAGTTGTCACAGATGAAAAAGTGTCATCAAATGATTTTATCATCTTAACGAAATACAATAGTATATTATGTAACAAGTGTTATAAACGTCCTTTTAGTAACGAGTATTTTAAGCACGAGCGAAGCAGAGCGGAGCGAGTGTTTAATAAACGAGTGTCTAGAAGAGTTTATAAACGCGTTACATACTATGCTTTTTCTACGAACTCCGAAAATTACATAAACATAACTGCAATTCCTGCTAACCTAAAAAATAATTCGAAAGGAATGGGAATTGAGAACATAATACATGCAAATGCATACAACCAGCGAGACACGTATAAGTGATATTGGTTGTAGATGTGTCCAGTCCATTGCTTACTAACCTTTGTTTCACATTTATTGTCATGCTTAGCGCAGAATGAATAAATTGTTCTCAAAGATGGAGGCTTCATTTTTACACTTCTTGGAGATATGCAAGGTACCAGAACATTCTCTTCGATTTCACTCTCGTCTATTTTCCGCATAATCTTTTTAATGAAGAATTCTGATACAAACGAATATTGTTTGAATAATTCTGATAAAAAATAAGAAAATAACAGTTGACAGTTAATACAATTGACAGGCCAGACATGTCTCAAATTACACTGAAGCTGTGTTTAATGAACTGTGTTGCCATGGTAATGTGTTCAAGAAATCGTGTTGCCATGGTAACGTGTTTAATATTTTGAATAAATCACAGATCGTCAATCCGTGATTAATCCATCATTTAGCGTGATACATATCCGTACGATGAATGCCATTTTAGGTATGTGAGTAGAAAAATGATTTAACGTTGTGATCGATCTAGTTGGAATGATACAAAATAGATCTTCATACCGAAATAACAGACAATTTTGTTGTTCCCAGTGGGTGAGGGATAATTTTGCCCTATCCCTAAAAAAACTGTTGCATGCTATTGAGGCATGCCTGAGAGAGAATATCGTAAGAGGATACAGAGGTCAGATAGTCAGGAGGCCATTCAATCTCTAACATGCAATAAAATCAGATCAAAATCGGTCTGGGATTGCCTTCAAAGCCTGCTAACCCTGGCTAACCAAAACAAGGTAACTCTTCAATGGGTGCCAGGGCATAAGGGAATTGAAGGCAATGAAGCAGCTGACGCTCTTGCCCGGCAAGGGTCTGCGACGTTGTTTATGGGGCCGGAACCTGTGTTCGGTATCTCCAAAACCTCAATACGCGGCTGGCTGGCAAGGTGGATGCAAGAAAGACATCAGGCATACTGGAACAATATCCCAGGACAAAGACACAGTAAACTGATGGTTGGAACACTGTCTAAAACAGTGACTAACGACATTCTGAGCCTAAACAGAAGTCAGATCAAACAAGTGACGGGACTAATAACCGGTCACTGCCCCTTGAGGAAACATACGCATCAAATGGGCATCTATACAGACGAACCCATATGCAGACTATGCAATGAGGAGGAGGAAACTGCCACCCATGTAATACTGGAGTGCGAAGCACTAGCGCGTTGGAGATACAACCTTCTGGGAGCAGTAAACTCTCAAGAGGCATTTTCAAAGAATGATCTGGTGAAGAGGCTGCTAAACCTCATCAAGGTAGCGAACCTGTTCACCTAAGTCAACAGCATGATCAGGAATACAATAGGCCCAAAGGCTGCAGTGTTTTGGGCTTCAAACCCTGACTGATCATTCTGCTATTAATCAATCAATCAAAACAACTGTTACATTATAGCAACTGTTTTTCTTATAGTTGATTTTGGATTTCGAAATCTCTCTTTGGAGCTCTCGATTCACCTATAGACCGCTTCGATAAATACATTGTGTTACTCCTGTTGTTTCGTCCCACACCTCGAATTTTATTATAACCGGAGATCCCTCTGTCAAATTTTTTATGGACCACCTTATATTGATATTTCATTATCATATTTTATCTGGTTATTTTCACGAAGACATCATCATCTCTTCTCTCTGTAAATCATTTTTGTTTGTCTATGATGTATGTTATCCCTAGTTCAGAGTATTTCATTGAATAAACTCGAAAGAGAACACAAAATCCATTCCTGCACAGATCAAAACATGATGGATGGAAAACATCCGACTATATACAGCGCTCTATTTTGATAACAAGAGCTTTAATTACATTTCCGGATTTAGGATCGGAAGTTTTTCATTCTCGTGATGGAAATTTCATTGCATGGGAGATTCTAGTTGTTCATTGTTCGCTACCAAATTGCCATTTCCAGAACATCTGTTATAGACTTTGAAGATTAGTGATCGGATTGTCTAGTGAGATAGAGTTATGTTCCATTGTAGGTATATCGAGTTTTCGTGACAGATTCTAATAAATACATAAAGTTATGAGCATACCGCCCTATCGATCTGATTCATGGTTTTCGACATTTCGACTAGTCCCACTGTTGTTCCAGAAGTGTTAATTATGATAGGGAAGCCCAAGCGGGGATTTCGGGATTTACTCAAGCGCGGCAGATTAACATAAGGAAGGTAAATGTAAAAACGTCACAAACGATATGATTTCCACCAAATTCTTAAACACACAACATGTTTCGCTAACACAGTAGCTTAGTCAGGTGATATACTGACAATGAACTAAACCAACGTTGGCTTGCTTAACATTTATATATCCTACTTTCCCAACTTGAAGGATTAATGACCTGTGGACAGGATCGATGAACCTTCATTTTGGAAATAAGGCACAATATCTACATCAAATCACGGTATACCGGTGTTTTGTCCCAATACCCAACTCATAAAAAAATTATTGAATTCACATGCGTGTTTACTATTTTAACTCATAATATTAAGTTCAACTCATATAATGTTCAAATATCTTGCTTCAAGTTTGCATTTTACGTTATTGTCCATTTGACTGCACCCATATCCTATTCCTTTGCTTTCCCCTACGTTACGCCTATGTCGAGGATAAGCAAAATGAAATCGGTGATACCGAAAAAACCTACAAAAAGTGGAAAGAAGAAGACAATACGAGCAGAGCTGTGAGTGTATGGATTTTTCGACACGTTTGAAAAATAGAATTTGTCATGCGACATTCGTGAACAATGGAGAGTTGAAGTAATCACTGTACGTAGACCTCCACGTAGACGTTAACGTACGAAAAATAACGTTTACGTATTGTCGTCAAATTGAGTTGAAGTCGCCACTTTGGTCGCCACTGTCATCATAACGTAATAATACATTTTGTTTTCGTTTTGTATTGGTCATTTCTGGTTGTGTGTTTAGATTCGAACATTTATTCCTGTCAAAATTAGAGGACTCCTTGATGCAGAACTCGTTGGTGATCTCGAATTTGATAATTTTGACTCATCGGCATATTTCGAGTATAGTTTGGTTAACGTACGTTGATATTCAAGGTATACGTGAAGGAACGTGAGATAACGTACACCCGTAAGCCCACTAACAACGCAAACGTGAAGAATTGGAAAATGCGCATGCGTAGCTGTCAATTTTTACGTTTACGTGAACGTTCATGACAACACTTCAACTCTCTATTATCGTTACGCGGGAATCTTGCGATTCAAGTGTTGAAGTATCAAAGGGAAGTGATTATATTTCCTGTGCCACCTCTCCCTGTTTTCTGGGTAAGTCAACAATTTGATTCATCTTGAAAGAGTTGATATCGAATAAATACTATTACCTACTAAGAAAACAAATTCAACAGTGGTGAACTATTGAGGTCTAATTGATCGTTAAGTGAAATGTCAAAATTTTTGAGTTTGTTCATTTCTAATGATTCAAAATGATTGAGTTTCATACCTCTATTTTCTACATGTAGAATTTCGAAATTTACATTAAAACAATGGTTTTCTTCTAATATATGGTTGGCGTATGTTGAATTTGTTTTCTTTTTCAAAAAATTCATCTTATGTTCATGAATGCGCTGATTAAACGTACGACCTGTTTGACCGATATATACCTGAGGACAACATCCACAGTTGAGTTTGTATACCCCTGATTTTTCGAATTTAGAAGTTTTGTCTTCATCATTTTTGATGAACCTCCCAACTTGTTATTTGTTTTATACGCTACACTCAAGTCCTGTTTATGTAAATTTTAAGCTAATTTTTCATTTAATGATCCGAAATAGGTTGAAGTTCTATAATTTCGATTATTATTCTTGATGGTAGGAGAAACTTTTTGAATAGCTGTATTATGAAGTTTTTTAGGAAGAATACTGACTATCAGATTAACTTTTGTATCCGTTGTAGACTGCAATCTAGCTGTTTTATAATATTGAGTTCTTTATTGAAATTCACTTCTGAAAGGAGGACATTCACTAGCCTGTGTATCATACTATTATATGCTACAATTTTATGTTGATAAGGGTGTGTTGAATTGTTATGGACAGAGATATCAGTGTGTTAAGAATTTTGTGGAAATCTTATCGTTTGTGAAGTTTTTACATTCACCATGGATTTCCATCAAGTAACGGCCGAGTTAATTCAAAAAATAAGGAAGGTCTTCTTGGACCTTGTGAAGGACTTCTATCATACCTGGGCCCTTTATATGGTGTGGAAAATTCAGGGCAGACGATCAGATCAGTAAAAAAAAAACGGTCGTCAACAATACTCGAGCGCATCAGATTGAGAATTACATACAGAAAAATGTACATCTCAATAATCTGACGATTTGAGCGTGACATGAGAAATTGGAAGAGCTACAGTTGCAAACAAAATCGTCATCTATACATTCTCGAGCGCCGTCAATTTTTTCCTTATTTTGAAGGCAATCAGTCACGGATCACCAAAATAACATAATCTACCTATTCGCACAAGTCGAAGTAACGAGAATCATCAATTTAGTGTGGTGCTTGCACCGAATATTTCTCTGTGATAAGACTAAAGTGTGATATAGATCGTTGGAATCAGTTCATAGGGAGGAATCTGAAAATGCAATGAAATACAAGGTGTGCTATATGGAAAAGTATAACTTTGATACGCCACGCATTTTTGAGTAACCCTGTATAAAGCAAAAAAATTCAAAAATGTACTGCTAATGAGAGTAGACTAGCCGTTATTTCACTTCACCACACAATTGGCCCACCCCGTATGTCAACATGAGCCTTCTATCTCAGAATTGTGAATTCTTCGAGCTGTTGAAGTCCTGCTACTAAACACTGACCACCCTGTATAATTCATATTTTAGTTATTACATTCAGTTACCAAAAAAATCCAACAGTCAGATTGAGGTTATTCCTCTACATAATTGTCAGATTATTCGTCGATACGACAAGGACATTGAGATAAAGCGTCTGCATAATAATCCGACACGCTCGTATATTTAGATGTCACGATTTTTTTTTTCAAAAATTGATCATAACATTTGGTCAATATCTGACGCGCTCAGAAACACGTGGAACGCATACACTATTAATATCTGATGCGCTCGAGTATTTCTATGTGACTGTTTTTTTTACATTCTTGAACACCTGTACGCGCTTTCGCCACCAGTAAGAGGTTATATTGTCACGAGTAGAACATACGGTATATGAGTAAATTCGAACCATGAGGGTTTTATTAACATAAAAGTTAGTCAAATCATCCGTTCACATTCAATTATGAAAACTGACCAAGGAACTCTCATGAGAAACGTGCAAATCTAAAGAAATGATGTATATAAATATTGGATGTGAGGGTTCCAAAGTTAGTCTGGTCTAGGGCTACTCTTGACTTGACAGGAGCTCGTCGTAATGGTCATTATAATGTGAGTTGTTATTAGGTCTTTATATTCGTTGTTGGTTATTCATATTCATCATCACTTCACCCATAATGTTTCATGCTGCTATACTTAATTACTTTCGAATAACCCTTTCTACTAGTGCCTTTGCATGAAATATAAAATTGACATAAATCTATGAATGCGAAACAAATTGATGAGTCCATTATGAGGAATGAGACTCAAGGAAAGAAGCTTAGGCGCCTCCACCATGTCACAATATCACGCTCTAAGGGTTGTTTGATGTTGAAAAATAATTAATATTTTTTACTTCGTTCTTGTATGGGTACAGATGGTTTTAGCATACCTATCTGTGTGCACTACCAGGAACGCCCCATTTGAAGATCAAACCGAGGCAGTCCAGTATGCTGGACCGTTCGCAAATCCTGGCCAGATGCCCCATATAAACACATTTTTAAATTCAATTCTTAAAATAATGAAAACCGTCTTACTAAAATATTTGTTTGACTTCAATGAAATAAAAATAATCTAATTGAAAAAACAAAAGAACATGAGATTTTGAATCAACCTCGGGAACGATCCATTGGCGTCTCCACCATGTTACGATCAAATATGGTTATTTCCAACGTGTCACGATATAAATGGTGGTTAGTCCATCCATATTGATATACAAGGGGTAATGCTAGGCTTGATAATTTGCGAGAGGTTATATTCAAATAGGCACTAATAGTTTAGGGGTAACTGGAAGTACGAGACTATATTCACAGATATATAACACTATGTATTGAAGCATGAAACATTATGGGAAGTGATGACAAATATATGAATAACCAACAATGAATATGAAGACCTTATTACAACTTACATTATAACGACCATCACGACGAGCTCTTGTCAAATCAAGAGTAGCCCCAGACCAGACTAACTTTGGAACCCTCACATCCAATATTTATATTCATCATCTCTTTAGATTTGCACGTTTCTCATGAGAGTTCCTTATCAGATTTCATAATTCAATGTCAACGGATGATTTGATTACCCTTCATGTTTATAAAACCCTCATATGGTTCGAAATTACTCATATACCGTATGTTCTACTCGTGACAATATATGATATCATTTCTATTTATTTATTTATTTATATTAGTAAATCCCTATTTAGCCCCTTCGCCTCCCCTACTATTAAAAATGGTCAGATATTGAACTTTCAGCAAGTATCTCGAGAACTATCGATTTATTTTTAATTATTTCCTTCCGTTACTGGATGAAAATTCATAGTATAATATGTGAAGAACGTTCCAAACGATAAGATTTCCAAAATATTTTTGGTGAATCTCAATAGGAAGTTTTGACTTTAATGCGTTATCTCAAATAATTGGAGCCCCAAGGAAAATCCATAATTTGGGAAGAACAAACGATTTTTCAAATCGTGAATTCATTTATTCATTGTATCAGTTCCCGAAAATAGAAACCTGCGTTGGAAACATGTTTCAATTATTTGTCCTTCCATTTATATCAACAACACACTCAACAAACATTCACAAGGAATATTGAATCATCTGATAGATACTACGTAGGTACTGTATTGAGAATTGCAATTGTTGAATAATAGATTGATGTATTCGTTATCACTGATGATGGATTTCACTGACCGATAACTATCAATTGTGAAGAGCTGAAAAAGATGTAATGCTATATTTGGACAAATTGAGTTAATTAGTTCGGTCCTGCGTTATTTCTGGTTGAATATTTTCATCGGATTGATATTATTCGTTATTTGTCAAGGCCCCAGCTGGTTCACGTAAAGCATCATATTTGAACAAATTCATTATTCAGATTGAAATTGTGCAGAGATGTGCAAGCATTTTTTCATATCATGATATATCACGGATGAATGGCGTTTTCCATATCGGATAGATTGGGTTGATGGAGAATGAAATATTGTTATCGTTATTATTTGAAACAATGGGTTTCGTTCATATGTATGAATATTTTCATTGATTTGTTTGTATTATTTCCCTTTCTGGATATTAATTCGAATATAGAGTGATGAGTTCAACAATTGATATGAAATCAACAACACGAGGGTGTCTATGAGTATGAAAATATCAGATATCTGATCTTTTAGAGGGTTGTCAAAATAAATTTTCAAGAAGTTGTGCATATCACATGGGATTCAATAGAAATGAATATACCTATCCTCAAATATTTGATATTTTAAACATGAATACGTTGATACATAGAAGAATGGAAATTGATCTATTATTCCTCCATAAAATTATCAATGGTTACATTGATTCTCCTGAAATTGTTGCTCTGATTACGCGTTCCGCAAATACAAGAAGAAACAGAAAAAGTGACATTTTCAAGATACCATTCTGTAGGAAAAATTATGGCCAAAACGAATCAATGAATAGAATGAATTATGAAAACAGCAAACACAAACAATTACCAAATTGAACTTTTCAATTCATCTTTATTGTCTCTCAGGAGAGCGATAAAAAACTGTTAATCACTTTTTTCATAATCTTCATCTTTCTATTCGTTTTAGCTTTCTGCATTTTTTTTTTGTGTGTTAGCCTTCTTCATATAGATATGATAATATGTACGTGCGCTGTATTTTTATACTATCTTTATGTGAATTGTATAATTGGCTTGTCCGTCAATAAATAAATAAATAAATAAATAAATAAATAAATAAATAAATAAATAAATGAAAGATATCACGAAGAATAATTCTAGTTTTCGAGACATACTTCCGAAAACTCAGGAATAACAGTCACTGGGAAACGAACTTTGTCAATGAATATTCATTATTATGAGTAAACGAATTCCTTCCTCATTATCGGAACACTCATTAGTGATGTTTTGTTGAATTATTCTTCCAATGTGAATATCCCGGAGTCGAAGAGCCTAATATGCCCTTGACATTTATAAAAATAATGAACCATAACCGTAGTAATAAAATGCTTTCAATTTCGTGGAAATATAATCAAAGATCATCTGTGAATATCATCTTTCAATTTTTTAATAACGATGAAGTTCACTGTTTCAGGCAAAACACTCCCGAAAAAACGTGTAAGTACACTTTTGCTCAGTTTGACCATGCTTTGGAAATGATTGCAGGAGTTTCATTTGAAAATAAGTGGACGTACAAATCAACATGGAAATGATCGGTGACAGTTCTTCTTTTGAGTAATCGATATTTCCTCTTCCCATAATTTGAGGAGGAACCCAAAAATTACAGTTTCTCAGTTTGTAGATTACCGATATGACTTCTACACACATTGTGCAGACGGACTTACACTGTTGTTTTAAACAGATAATGCTAATTTGATGACTTCTGCATTGGATGATCTTCCGTCTATAGCTGTGGATACGGCCCAATCTCCAGAAAATAAAAACATGTCTTCTATATTTCCTGGAAAGGAGGAACATTATGTATCACTTACTTATATAATGGGGATATACTGGGTGGTCCATCCAAGTTTATTCACCCTTGATATCCCTCGGGAAAATTGAATAAAAAAATTATGGAACACGTCGATTTATATTTGGGGGAGGACACCATCTGACGCAAAATGAATATTCCATATTTCTACCCTTTACTTTCCAGAGCCGCCCATGATAATTTGAATGAGAAATGAGGGTTGTGTTATACATCATTGCATTGGTACTATGTTTGTGACATTGACAGTGTAAAGTTTTTGAATTCCAACAAGGCGTTTTCGAGATATTTGAGTTCAGATGATATGTTTTCAATGGTCTTCAAATGAATTTATTTATTTATTAATTTATTCATTTATTTTTTTATTTATATAATGAAAATGGGATACAAACAGGCAGAAGCCCAAAACTGTATACACTAGTTACGCAGAATACTCTGATGCTTACATTTCACAACGTTAATATCACAATAATATTAAACATTCAGTACCTGAAAATAAAACAAAACTAAATTCCGAATTCATATCAATCACACGAATATATGGTTTCTGATGAGTGCCCTGAACTCATTCAATGATGTACAATGTATATCTACGTTGCTGCAGTATTTATTAAAATTATCACTCATTCTACTCATTGGCGAGTGCAGTCCCAAATTGGTATGACAAAAATTGACATTCGAAAACATTTTAAGTCTCGTGGGTCTAGACGGTACATGGAATGATATGAGAGATAACAACATAGACGAACTAAAATGATTCCTCATTATTTTATAGATGAATAATAATCAGACATATTTCTACGTTCTATGAATTTATGGAATGAATTATTGAATAGGTATCTACAACGAATTTTCAAAATCTGCTTCATTGACCCTAGACAGTGGTAGAGTCTATTTGCAAATTTTTGTTGCACATTCCAAGATGTTTATCTGACATTCAATCCTAATTCTTCTTTCCAAATCGTTCAGGTCAATTGGTCTCGTTTTATAGATAAAGATTTTCTAATGACTCAGTAAAAACAAATCATTTAGTCCGGCCAACATGCTGTCCATTCTGTTGGTCCACTACGACCCATCCATTTGTTCGGGAAATTTTGGGATAATCATCCTCTCATAGACCTCGATGATGATGATGGAAATCTGTTGGCAGGCGAGAGAATGGCTACCCCAATATTTCCCAAAAAATTCAATAGGTCGTATAGAGGACCAACAAAATGGCCAGCACGCTCGCCTCACATGGCACCCAATGATTTTTGTCTTTATAGTCATTCGAAATACGTTATTAAGTAATCGATATCTACTGATCTGAACGATGAGGAAAGAACAATGAGGGTTGAATACCATGCAATAACAATTTCCAACATTTGTAGTCAATAACCATTCAATGATTCATTTCGTACATTCGATTACTCACAATTGAAGAACATACAATTTGAACTCGGATATCTCGAAAACGCCTTGTTGGATTCAATAACACTTTGCACTACTATTTACTATTGTCAGAATTGAATTACATTTGCAATGATGTTCAACACGACCCTTAATCCATATTCAAATTATTGAGTTGGTTGATTTTGAGTAGAAGTATGGATTATTTATTCCGCGTCAAACGGTGTGCCCCTCTAGATAGAAATAGACGTGTTCTGATTTTTTTTGTGAAATGATTCTTCTGACAGATATCGTGGGTGAATATTCTCAAATGGACCACTCGGTATATCGACTGATTCAAAAACTCAACATAAAACATTGCAACAGATCACTCCACGTAGTGGTGAACTGTAGATCGTCTGATACCATTGCCATCAATTCTGGCATTCCACAAGAATCAATTTTGGCCATCAACATTGTTCCTTCATATCAATGATCTGTTGGGAGCAACCACTTGCACTTTCCACGGTTTTGCAAGTGATTGTACCCTTCATTCTGCGTTCTCTTCCAGAATTCCCATTTTTTCCTGGGAAACTAAGAACTCATGCCTGGGGAACCAACAACCTAGTTGAATTGAACGCCGAGTAAACTCAAGCCTGTATTTCCTCTAGGAAGGCGAAACTCAGTTTGCCTGATATAACAATGTCTGATACCAACATTCTCACCAATTCAACTATATCTTTGCTCGGTATCTCCATCAATAATACTCTTTCATGATGGGATTATTATGTCAGATCCATCGTGGAAGCTGCTTTACAATTTTCTTATTCCTTGCGAAATGCTACTTTACAACTCAACAGCTCCTCATGATTTACAAAGCACAGATACGACCTGTTCTAGAATACTGTCCTCACATATGGGGTTTAGCACCCAAACATACTCTAATTATGCTCTCAGGTTCCATCCATAGATGGGCCGTATCCACCTGGTGGGTGATGCCAAATTCACTAACACTTTGACATCATTGGAACACCGTGAAAAGGTCGGCGAACCTCAACTTTTTCATAGATACTTCCACAGGAAATGTTTTTCAGAAATCTCTGCTATCATTCCACGACTAGCAATACCATCCAGATGAACTCTACAAGCGCAGTCAGCACATCCTTCCGTTGTTTACCTCGAAATATGTCACTATCAAAACTTGTTTCTCTTTAGAACGGGAATGCTCTGGAATTCCATGTCTAGGGAAGGATATTCAAGTACTCAAAATCTCCAAAAGTTCCAAAATTCCTACCTCCTCTCCCTATCGCCCCTAGGTATTTCGAACATTATAGGGATTCTGATTCGTGCGCACCATGCGATAAAAAAAACAACGAGAGGGAAATTTTTTCGAGAAAATGATACTTCAATACAATCAGTATCTGATCTCGAGATCACTTATGCAAAGTTACCACCGCCACCAACTACCTAACTCAGCGACTCTACAGTCTACAGCTAACTGAAAACTTTGAACAGTAAACGCTGATCATTTGGCAGCTACGGAGCTACGTGATCGCCACCGATTATATGAACGGAAACGGAAACACGATCGCCACCGAAGAGAATAATATTCTTAGTCTCAACTGTTTTCACTTCAGGTATCAACTAACGATTCAACGAGTTTTTCAGTGTATAAAATATCCACACCGTGTATAGCAAAAAACAATCATCATTCATTAATTATTGAATGGTGGATTTCTATAAATATCAAAGAAGACTGGATATTCCGGAATTTTCGTGTTTTTTTATTCGAGTGTAGCCTGATTTGGAGGGGCCCGGGCCCCTCTGCCCCCCCCTTGAACACGCCACTGATTATAATTGACATTATTCCAAATTATTTCAATATTCACACAGTGAGTGAACATTACTCTCAAACGGTTCTTTGTGAAGTGAAATATGAATACAGTATTCACTTAAGGGACTCAATTAATTCTATAGCTTTTTTATAATTGACTCGGTCGTTACTTGATGAAAGTTCATAGTGAATGTGAAAAAACATCATAGACGATGAATTCTTAACAACATTATATGTTTCCCTGACACAGTAACTTCTTCAAGTGAAATACTCTGAGTTATAGCATGTTATGTCGTATTGTTGAGAATTTTGTGGTCACAAAAGCCTCGTTTCTTTTCATCTATGTATCACTTCAATATGGCGTCATTTGATTATGAAATTTATCATCGAAGCAACTATTGTCAATCATTAACAAGGTCTGATTTTCAATACAGCATGATTAACGGAATGTTAAAGCGTGTTTATACAGCATTTGAGATGAAATGAGGAATAATTTAATGAATAGAAAATGATAGAAGTTCCTCATACGAAGGAATTAAATGATTCAGTACCTAATCAAAAATCAACTACTCAACCAATAGAATCACGAGTTTGGCGAGACTAATGATACTTAGATGGCATTCGAAATGTGAATTGATTAAAAAGTTTTGTGTTTGTGCATGATGGATTAGTATAGACAGAATATATGACATAATGAAAGCAACACAATTCTTACACGAATTATACTCCAAAACTTAACTTTGACAATACCTACAGAGACATTCATAACAAATGTTCAAAATGATAACCATTATTTTCTGAACAAAGATATCCTCTTCTCACAGTTGCTTCTAAGACATTGCTAGGAATTTCTGGGGTTATTCTATTGAATGCTTCGAAGACACTGTCCATTAGTTCTTCTTCACCATCAAAGTTATTTTTTGCGTATACAAAGTTTGATATATCCCCTAAGAAAAAATACAGCTGTGTCAAATCAGGCGACCGCGCCGGTCAAGGGACTGTAGAATGAGTAAAAATCCATTTTTCTGGATAAAAACTCACGGACTCCTCTGGAATTATGTACCGGAGCGCCATCTTGTTGAAACCAACAGTTCTGAACTCCCACAATCGGTAAATCATCCAGAGCTTCCCCAAGATGATTCTCAAGCAAATGTCTATAACGTTCGGAAGTCTGTGTTTCATAGTTAAAAGAAGGACCAATAATTCGTGTACCAAATATTGCAACCCACATTTTGAAGCCGAAACGGTGTTGGTGTCTCGCTGTAATGTATAAATGTTCATTTTCTCGTGAACAATAATGCGTATTTTTTCTATCGAAGATACCATGATTAGTGACCATGCTTTTATCAGTCCAGGTGATTGTTCGAGGGAAATCTGCAAAATTCTGACATTTCCTGGTATACCACTCACAGAATGTCCTGCGCCTTTCGTCATCGCCTGGTTTTAGCGCTTGACATATTCTGAATCTGTAGGGATGGAATTTTTGTTTCCGCAAAATGAAATGGTTTGTTGATTGAAACCAGTTGATGAGGTATTAGTGTGTTGACTAATTTTCCTCCAAAATAAGTGGAACTGATGGTGTTTTTCCTTTGGAATTTCGGAAAAACATTGATGATGGCTAAAAGTAGGTCGAAACACACATAAACCACGTTGTATAAAACATGGTTGAATTCATAATTAAAAAACCTTTCAGAATCTTTGAAAAAATTATCAGGACCGTATATAAAAAACAAAAGTTGATGATGGTTCCACGAATACGAAACGTCGCATAAAAAAAACGGTATCACCACGTTGAACGTCATCAAAAGTTGCTATTGAAAAGAATTCTCAGTTTGGCTGTATCTTCAATAATAACGGAGAAAAAAAAATAGATATTCCAAAAATTCAATTTTTTCGATATAACTCAAAAACTAAAAATAATTTTGAAAATTTCCGAAGGCTCTTGATTTGATCTTCCGAATGCGCAACTATTTCGCCATTTAAACGACTTCGTTTCTCCTACCGTTTCCGAGATCCCCATGCTGTTCAACCTTATCTTGGACAGACTGTATATGAATACTTATGTTATTTGCTACTGAATTGGTGTGTATTTACTGCAAAGTAATAGTTAGACGTTGTCCTGCTTCTATGGGAAGTTTAGTAGGATCCCTTTTTCAGATGTTCATTCAATACTCAATGAAAATGAATTCGGATTTAGGTCTAACAAATCGACAACCCAAGCTTTGATGGCTATATTCAATTCAATAATAGAGAATATAGAAAAGGGCCAACTCTATGTAATCTAAGAAGGGCTTTTGACAGTGTAAATCATGAGCTCCCACTAGGTAAACTAGAATAGTTTTAGAACTAATAAAAACATACTTGTGTGGGAGAAAGCAAGTTGTTCATACATCTGGAAATTCTAGCACATGAAAATCCATTTCGCACGGTGTACCACAAGGTTCCATACTGGATCCAACACTCTTTCTGCTTTATATAAATGACATTTTCAGTTTCTTACTTCCAAGCTCATTTTTCTGTTATGCATATGATGTATTAACGGTAGAAGAAGACTCAAACATTTCCGACTTAATGGACCTATGTTCTAGGACAAACAACAATGCTGAAACTTGGTTTACCTCAAATTATCTCGAGCTGAACAGGGATAAGACACAGAAGATTGAAATATCTCCAAACCGACAAGTAACAACGAAGCAACATGTAAATTTATTGGGGTTTAAAATAGATGACATGTTGAATTAGAAAGCATATATCGCTGGTCTGTGCAGAAAACTTTCTACACAACTGTTCGTACTAAGACAGCTGAAAATGTGTATAATTCAAAGTATGCTATTACAGACATATTTTTCTCTTATCAACAGCCACCTAACATATGGAATACTTCCATCTGGATCATAGCCAATGTCTCTCATAGAGAACACTGTCGCTCTTTATTTCAAGAACTCAAAATTCTACACTTGCCATGTATCTTTATAATTTACAATTTTTAGGAATACAGAAAGACAATACCAAGTACCTCACAAATGCAGACTTCCATAATTACCCAACTCGGAGAGGTGCTCTGCTCAACTGAGGCCTCAATTTTATCGACTAAACCTATCGGCTCGAAATACAATAAACTTACATTTATATGATAAAATACCAGCATACATTACTGGTCTAAATTTCAACCGTTCCAAGGTTAGAGTTAAGCACTCACTATTGGGGCACTGTTTCTACTCCATTGAAGAGTATTCAAATTGTGAGTCATTAATCTTTCAATACGTTAGTTCTGGCTATTTCAGATGATATTGTATTGTAATGTAGAGGTAATGTAATTGTAATGTAATATAATTGTTGGGTTTCTCTCATTTCGTATCTGACTTGTCACTATTCATACATTTTTGGAAAAAGGTATAGGAATTTTCCGAAATAATCTATTCCTACTCACGACAACGGCTGTCATGGACGATCATCATCAATGTATTATCATCAAATAATTTCGATACCAGGAAGATAAAGTTGAGAAAAAATTGGATTTGGAAAAAATTTCGAGGTTGAAGACTACATACATACAAATGTCATTTCAGCCATATGCGCATTTTCACTGTCTCGATAAAATAAATATAAATGAAATGAAATATGAAATTGACCAACTCTTATTTCATTTTATTTCTCATTTTATTTTAATTGCCGTAAAAACCAGCTCTTGGTCTCGTATTACATGATCTGATTCATACGACGCCTCTGAAGTGCCATCCAAGAAAAACTTTTTCCCAACGAATATTTGCCTAATTTACATTGGGACTGTGAACTTGTTTCTTCTTCACAACTTCTAATTCATAGTTGCAATTGTAGAACAGGCAGAGATAATTACTTATGCTATCATTTACTCTACGCTCGGCTATGAACTATCAGCCGCAGCAGTCAATCTACATTTGCTTCCATGTGAAACATATGATTTTCTCAATTTCGTGTAGTTTTTTTGTAATGTACTTTATCATTTGTGTTCATCCAAAGTCAATGGGCTTATATCACAAAAAAAAATTATTTCATAATTTGATAGAGCTCACTCAAACTAGCTCTCCACCGCAAACCGTTTCTTGCTGTGAGGCCCCCTACGTTTTAAAATTATTGAATTTTCCCGATTTTTCGGACCTCTGAAAACGAGGCAATGATGTTACGTCAAAACCCTAATACTGAAACAAGGCTATACCAGACAGAGATGAATGATACATGATTTCTGACAGAGTGAATTAGCGCGAGATCACAGTCGGAAGAATTACTATATCAGTTGCCTCAGTCTCCGTCGGGCGTTTGGTATTTTCTTTTAACTATAGCGCGATGAGGTTTCTACGTCATAAGAGAGTCCGTTTTCAGAAGGTACTATTATTTATGTCCAAAAATAAAACATTCCAGTTAATTTTTCGATCGAATTATGTCGTCAATCATTATTTATGTATGAAAGGATCATTATAAACATGGTTCGAGTTAAAAGTTCTACTGAGGTGTATACACGGCCATTGTAAGTTTTGATTGAAATTTCTTGTAACATTGCATAGCAACAAACTTTTCCTGCCTAGGCATAGAAAGTAGACCTTTCCTGCCAGAGAGGAGTGCACACAAAACGGTCAGGACTGTGAATTCCGAATTATGTGAGATAGAGTTTAGAGAATTGGTGGGTAGCAAGTATACCAATTTGCTCATTAATTGATGAAACAATTTTCCTTCTATCACTTCGAGTTTCACCGGAATCGACTCCAACTTTTGATTAATGAATGGGACACCCTGTATCTTATTCTATAATCGGTTAGGGATTATCATGGCGAATTTAACGATATCGGGTTTGATAGGGTGAATTCAAACGATTACGAATATATTATTTGCGTTCGAAGTTTCCATATACTCAATGAGTGTGACTTCACAATATCAAAACTTCTTTCTCTGTCACACTCATTACCCATATGGAAACTCAGAACGCGAATATCTGAGTAATCGTTTGAGATAACCATATCAAACCCGGTTTTGATGAATTCCTTAGGAAAATCCCTAACCGATTATTGAATACAATACAGGGCGTCCCTTTTAAAAATGAAAAGTTGGGGTCGTTTCCAGTGAAACCGGAAATAAAAGAACAAAAATTGTTTCGTCCGTTGATGAGCAATTCAGTAGACTCAGCTGCAAACCAATTTTCAAAAAACCTTTCTCGAATAATTCAAAAGTTACAGTCCTGGCCGTTTTTTGTGCACTTCTCTGTATAGTATATTCTGCTCGGTATTTCCATCAGCAACACTCTCTCATGGAATAATCATGCCAGATCCATCGCAAAAGCTGCTTCACAAAAACTCGGATTCTTGTTCCGTGCGAAAAGCTACTTTACACCTCAACAGCTACTCCTGATATACAAAGCGCAGATACGGCCTGTTCTAGAATACTGTTCCCACTTATGGGGTTCAGCACCAAAACATACGCTGATGCTCTTAGATTTCATCCAGAGAAGAGCCATTCGCCTGGTGGGTGACGCCACACTCACTCACTCTTTGACATCATTGGAACACCGTAGAAAGGTCGGCGACCTTTCACTTTTCCATCGATACTTCTCCGGGAAATGTGCTTCGGAAATCTCTGCTATCATCTCTTCACTAGCAATACCACTCAGATGAACTAGACAAGCCCAAACAGCACATCCTTTCGTTGTCAACCTCGAAAGATGTCGAACAGCACTTTATCAAAACTTCTTCATCCATAGAACGGCTAGGCTCTGGAATCCATTGCCTGAGGAAGTATTCCCAACAACATAATATAATCTCCAAAAGTTCAAAAAAAATTCCAATACCTACCTCCTATCCCTATCCTCCCTAGGACGCGCGATGTTCTTTGAACATTATAGGGATTCCCTTTCGTGTGGTCCAAGCGATAAAAAAAAATAGTTACGAGGATGAATTAGATTCGCATGCCATTCTATAAGGCGATAAATGCAGTTATAGAGAATAAGAAAATGGTGTTTGCAAACGAACTTATTGTTAGCATAAAGGCTGAGCCTATTTCTTATATTTTCAGGATCGCCAAGCTCGAATCTGGTAACAACTCGTGGCGAGGATTATCGAAGGTGGCTCTATGGAGGTGAAAGGAGGAATTCGATCAAGAAATTGAGAATTTCGGATAATCGAATTCTTAAAGCTCCTCGAGTGTTTTCAGAGCTGCTGAGGCCGAACTAACTATTGCCTGAAAAGAGCGGAAATGACTTTACCGGCGTGTGAGAGGGTGCATTCGATAAAAAATTGGGAAAACCAGAAATATCGAGTTCCCAGGGTCTCATTACTTCTTTCTTTTTGTCTAACCAAGTTCTCATCGCAACGACAAAACTATTGTACCTACTACTATAGTCAAGGGGAAAGAGTTCTGAGACCCCCTTCGTCATTAAAAAAAATAATTTTTTGACTGATATTTCTTCATTGTGTATCTATCTAAGAATTAAAGATCAAATCCGCGGCTGGGGTTTCATAGCCAAGGATAGGAAATCAGCGAAGGCATTGAATTTCCATTTCTGTCATGTGAAACATAAATTTATCTGAAAACGTTATACATTGTGTCCCACTTACCATGCTCACCATGGGTATCTTCCTAACGGTGAGAGATACGAAGTTGGTTGAATGACACCAAATGTGGAGTTTGTCAAGGCCAACAATAGGAATTTCACAATCTCATGGCAGTTTTTCAAAGTGATTTCGAAAAAAATATGGAATTCATACCAACTCTTCTAGAATTCGAGATATCAGCACCAACTTTAGTTTTTCAAATGTAGGTCATAGCTCACTATAACTTAGTTACTATTAACTTCTTTTTCTTCGACAGATGATATGTCACAGTAATAGTTTTGTGTTGATAACAACGGAGTTATGGTCATTTATACAAAAACAAAAAATTATTTTGGAGCCACCATCTTGAATTTATGAATTCAAACAATAGAATCATGATCTCCGACCTCAAAAACCCCCACTCACCGATTTTGAATGGAATCGGACCAAATCTTGTCCGCCATCTTGGAGCAGCCATTTTTTTTAATTTCAAAAAAAATTCTATAACTCCGATTTACTTGAGAAATGGCAGGTGTTCATAATTTTGGTGACAATACATTATGGAATTTTTGTTGAAATTAAAAAAAATGGCTGCTCCAAGATGGCGGACAATATTTGGTCCGATTCCATTCAAAATCGGTGAGTGGAGGTTTTTGAGGTCGGAGATCATGATTCTATTGTTTAAATTCATAAATTCAAGATGGTGGCTCCAAAATAATTTTTTGTTTTTGTATAAATGACCATAACTCCGTTGTTATCAACACAAAACTATTACTGTGACATATCATCTGTAAGAGAAAAAAAAGTTATTTGTAACTAAGTTATAGTGAGCTATGACCTACATTTGAAAAACCAAAGTTGGTGCTGATATCTCAAATTCTAGAAGAGTTGATTTAAATTTCATATTTTTTTCGAAATCACTTCGAAAATTTGCCATGAGAATGTGAAGTTCCTATTTGGATATTTTCATAAATAAAGAAGTTACGGAGGAGACATGAAAATGATCAAAATCTGTTTTTTGCGTATAAAACAAAAACGAATAGATTTTATCAAAATATTTTTTCACATTATATAGTTGGCCTTGACAAACTCCACATTTGGTGTCATTTAACCGACCTCGTATTTCTCACCGTTGAAATGATACATATGGTGAGCATGGTAAGTGGGACACACTGTATAAAACCAATTTTGTGTAATGTTTCTGCGTAGGCAGTAAAAATACTCTTTTTACGCCTGATAAGTGTCATCAAAAAGCTACTTTTAACGTCCTTTGAAGAGAATTCTGATTTAACGTACAAAATTTCGAATAAAAAGTCTTCGTATAAATTGACTAGTTTTGAAAGTAGATACTTTTCGTCTGCAGACATGAACCTTTCGTCCGCAGATACTTTTCGTCCTCTGTGGTGACTCTGAAACGACACGGTGCAAGGGCCACGATTGAGTTAACATTAAATGTTATTTGCTATTTTCGATTCGAATATTCACGAAACTAGATAAATTTCAAGTGTGAATAGAACCGCGGTGTAAATGAAATTCTGTGAAGTCGACTGAAATAGTATATTATGTAACAAGTGTTATAAACGTACTTTTATTAACGAGTATTTTTTCTTCTACGTCTACGAGTGTCTAGAAGAGGTTATAAACGCGTTTCATACTATACTTTTTCCACGAACTCATTATTCTTCTCTTCGACAAGACACCATGATTCGAAAAATTAAATCAACCTACCTGCGGACTCACAAAATGATTCGAAGCGACTGCATCTGCATGCAATCAACGTGACACGTATAAAAGATATTGGTTGTGGATGTGTCCAGTCCGAAGGTTACATCATGTATTGGCTTGCTTACTAACCTTTTTGAATGAGAAGTTTTCAACTGACGTAGAAGAAAAAAACTCTTTGATTCGCTGAGGTATATCAAAGTTTCCGATTCCTCAGGTTTGTATATATACTCTGATTGCATAATTTTAGAGCGTTGCTACTAGATGGCTACAACATGACTGCGTCTGCATAATTTTTGTCCACATGAATATCGTGTTTCACGTTTATTGTCATGCTTAGCAGAAAATGAATTGTTCAAGAAGATGAGAGCTTCATTTTTACACATTAGCGTTCTTGGAAATATGCAAGTACTTTAAACATTCTCTGTGATTTTACTTTAGTCTACATTTCGCATACATTGCTATTGAAGGATTCTTATACAAACAGAAATTGTTTGGTTAATTCTGATACAAAATTCGAAAATGATAGATGAAAGTTCCTATAATTGACAAATTGGACAGGACTCAAACGACGGAGGTGTGTGCAAAGAACTATGTTGCGATGGTGATGTGTTTAAGAAATTGTGTTGCTATGGTAACGTGTTGCATTGTTCGAATAAATCACAGATCGTGTTGAGAAGGAATATTCTCAGAAAAATTATGATCATACAAAAATGGATATATATATTTATATGAAGTATTATATTGAGAATTCGCATTCTCTATGTGATGAGAATATCTATACTCTTTTTCAGTTTATTCAATAGAAAATCACTACTTTCCTGGCTATATGCCACGACGAACATTGAATTATATCTATTGAACACACACGATAAGAGTTTGGAAATAAAATATAAAAACTTCTGCAATTGAGAATTTGCATTCTCCTTCAGACAAAAATATGTATATGCACACATCATTCTGAATATTCAACAGAAAACAACTACTTTCCTGACTATTTGCCACGTCGAACATTGAATTATATCTGATGAACATTCAAAAGAAGAACATGGAAAATAAAATTAAAATCCTCCGAAATTGAGAATTGACATTCTTCTTCAAATCGGATGAATAATATAATTTATAATGATAAAGAAATATAACTTACCAATATATTCAGCATTGAAATGAAAATTGGAATGTATAGGAGGAGAATACTGGCATAAACTCTGATCTTGGTGAGCTTGAGAACATTCGAAAATTTGCAATGAAACCATTTTGGATTTCTGATATACACAATTTTCATCTTTCTATAATACAACTGAAACCGAGTAAAACTATGACAAAATGACATGAATCTACTGTTAAAACAGCAGGTCTGGCAACGCTGTACACTAGTACCTACACCTGCTACACGAGTGGTGGCCATGAGATCGTATGATTTCTGACAGCTATGACTTTCGGTATGGATGCATTTTCAGACCAATCAGAACGATTCTAGCAATGGCGGTTATTTCGAATTGAATTCAAATATTCTGAAAGAAGAAAATAAGAGTTGGTGATCGGATTTGACTTGCGTTATCTCTTATGCTCTGACGCAACAACTACTTATACAAAGTGTCCGTGAAAATGAGGTCAGTGCGTTAAACAAAAAATCATTAAAGCAAAATTAAATGCCATTTTTTCATGCGGATTTTCATTTTCTATCCCGCACATAGATCATATTCCGTGCATTGATTTATGAAATCGGATGCATCGAAATGATTTTGAATGTTTTGTTCAGACCTGAAAAAGTCGTTTTGGGGACGTCCATTTATGTACAGGGTGATTGACTATGGATTTCTCGACTTCAACAGCTGATATCTCGAAAACGAAAAAATATATTAGAAATTTGGAGAAAGGTACTTGAATGAGATGTCATTTCCTTCTAGAAAATGTGTTCTCTGCTTGATTTTATCATTTCATATACAGGGTTCGTGAAAAAAATTTTTTTTTCAAATGGAACCCCCTGTATATTATCGCATATTTCGAAAGAGCTATCTTTCCTGATTTCGAAGATATATACTTTTTATATATTCTATCGAGGGCTTGACGAACTATCAGCAAAATTAAATATTAATATTTGGTCCAAGTTAGCTATGGTTGAAATAGAATGAGATGATGAATAAGTCAATTGACAGTTGGCCACGGTTATCCACTGGAACAAAAAAGAGATATTTTGGAGTGCTATTTTTCAGTTAATAAAAATCTTGCTGAAACACTTACACTTATACTTACTTATATTTAATCTTTCAGATATGACAAGACGAAATTCAATCCGCTTCTCATTATCATCATAATTGAGTTTGTGGCATGATCTGATTCTGAAATCCCTATATTTATATTTCTTTAAGGTATGTTGAACGATAATAGCTGAAACTCTCTCACTGCATTTCTTATTGACCGTGAAGGATCCTCAACAAAATACTGGATTACAAGAAGTTCCTCGTCTTCGTTGTCTTGCCTTCTCACTATTCTCTTGATATTCGACAAACTGGAAGTTCTGTCAAATTTAGCAGCCAAATACTTTATTCTTACTTGGTAATCTCCTGCCTGGATAACTCCTCATAAACTTATGAAGTGTTTCAGCAAGATTGTTATTAACTGAAAAATAGCACTCCAAAATATCTCTTCTTTGTTCCAGTGGATATGGCATCGTGAAAAAATTGTCGAAATTTTGCGCACTTATGTCACTGAAATGTTGACCAAATGTCAATTCACTTATTCATCATCTCATTCTATTTCAACCATAGCTAACTTGGACCAAATATTGATATTTAATTTTGCTGATATTTCGTCGAGCACTCGATAGAATATATGAAAAGTATATATTTTCAAAATCAGGAAAGATAGCTCTTTCCAAATATGCGATAATATACAGGGGGTTCCATTTGAAAAAAAATTTTTTTTCACATACCCTGTATATGAAATGATAAAATCAAGCAGAGAACACATTTTCCAGAAGGAAATGACATCTCATTCAAGTAACTTTTTCCAAATTTCGAATATCTTTTTCGTTTTCGAGATATCAGCTGTTGAAGTCGAGAAATCCATAGTCAATCACCCTGTACGTTTTGAGAACGTCTTATGATGGACGTCCTCAAAACGTCCTGAGAAGGTCCCAGACGTTCAGACCTGAAATGGACTTCAACAGGACGTCCCAGGGAAGTCCTGTGCTATCTGGGAATTCACAATTAAATCAGGCCAATAATCGATAAAAACAGTTCATCTGAGAAGGCAGTTCAGACGCGTCATATAGAGCTTTCGCAATATCACAACGAATTTGACGGAAATATACTCCCTCATATGATTCAAATTAAATAGAGAAAAAAGTCCTGACCCATAAAACTCGTACTGACGTTTTGTAATATCTTCCAGACAAGCTGTTGCGGAATCTCATATACGCTCTCAATCTGTATCATTTTAGTAGACGTCTTGCGTTGGAGCGTATACAGTTTCCATGTTATGAGAGTCATCCATTCTTGCAATTTAATTTGGTTTTTGCAGGGTTATTTTGGAGGAAATTTGAATCGAAGTATGCTGATGTGATAAAAAACACGAAACATCACTCGAATGATGTAAAAATCTGAGATAGTCGACTATAGTAAAATGGTCAGTGTGGTATTCTTGATATCTTCATTTCATTCAGAAAATTGTGGAAATCTTAAATATCGTTCGTGAAGTTTTTTATACCTTATAATTATTATGTTTCCATAGATTTCAAATTCAATGGGAATATTCCATCCATATTCTTAATTCACACACTGAGGAAAATTGTGCTATCAGAGTTTTTGCTGAGATATTTCTTGCTACCATTACAAGAAATCATATTACCGTTATACATTTTCGAATAGAAGCAGCACCTTCAAATCCTATGATAGCAATAACGACTTTGCTGAAAATGAATTTCCTGCCACAGGAAGGTATACTGCTGTAGCTATCAGGCAGCCACTCTGGGACAGCATGATTTTTTTTATAATTGTCTAGCTGAACTACTACTAGTGAGTTATATGCTTGTTGCTGCGAGGTTCATCGCATAGAACTGCACTCACTTCCAATAATACAACTGTCAGTTTGCCACTAAAATAATATTTGACGAACCAACTTGGGGTTATTCAGCGCCTACTCATCGTTATTCGATATTTCGCTGATTTGTCTCCCTCTATGTAAACATTTGTCAGAAATCTTGCTTGATCGATCATTCACAGTTGGGTACTTGATGCCAACCTATGTACAGGACGACAATCTCGACGACACGACAGTTACGAATACTTCCCTTCTTGAAATCAATTCATTATTCAAAATCTGAATCTGAATTCGAATATAAACTGGAAACATTCATTTTTCGAGGTATTTCGTCTGAAATTCAAATATTTCACATTCAATAACATTTTCCTCTCTTTGGTATCATGAAACTTTAAAATGGTCAAATATGTTTCAGAGCTCCTCTATAGAATCTGGTCTGAAAACTTATTGTGAGCAAAAATGTCCAGGTGATGAAATTATTTGAATGATTTCACATTTTGTTTTCCTGTACGCATCTGTAATAACTTGCTTAAATTTCGAAATACAATGGTTTCAGAAGGTTTCAGAAAAATGTTTTATTTCATTAATTACTCAAAAAACCGTTTGGTTTTTCCTGAGGGTGCATGAATCAATTGATCTATTGAATTTCAAAGATCATTGGTCCGAAATTTTCTTTAGGAATCAATAAATTGCTATTCATACCAAACATCAGGATGGAAATTATGGAAATTGGAAGTGGATATCAGTCAAAATTTCACCTTTCTTGATGACAACAATCCTGGAAAATAACTGAATAACTATACAGTAAGAAGGTCATGCAACTATCTATATGATCACCCATCAAGAGTAGCAAAGGTTCCTACCTACGATTATAACATTGCCCTACTCCTATTATTAGATGCACTCACTAGCGATAGCAAAGTCAGATACCTAATACAGAAACATCGTCTAATAGCATCATACAGATGCACTCGCTAGTGACAGCAAGGTTCTATATCTAATAATCGTACGTGGGTTATAATCAGCAAAGTTGACTTCATAATCACAGGTGATAACTCGTTTGTCCCCTATGCTATTAGAGTTTCTTGCTGGGGTAATTCGATTTATGACTATGGTTAATAGAAATTTTCCTCAGTGCACTGAGGAAAAAGCACTCATTAAATTTTCTTGTTATGTCTGAGTTAATGACTGATTCAATTTCTAATCATATTCACTCATGTTACGTATAAAAATAGCACCAAGGACTAATTACCATAACTAGAGACGTTTCATTGGAAGTACTTCAATTAACTTCATTGGACTTCTTGCAATGACAATTAACGTCTAAACCTATAATAATTAACGCAGACAGGTGAATTTTGATCATATAACCATTACTTGTCGAATGTCCTCGAGTACATACGAACAAGAATTTTTCCGACACATTCACACACCCCCTCGTCACTTATCAGACTTAGGTCGGCCTAGTTGGTCGGTAAACTCGTGCTTCGTGCATTTCCTTTGTTAAATACGGTTGATAGTTATGATTTTGAGTTGTGATCGAGTGAGGTTTTGAAAAACTGATGGTTAGAAGTATTCAAAGACTGAGATTGACCGAGACATTTAGGAGTGATATTTTGATTTGAAATGTTGGAGTTATTTAATTTTCAACCACTTATCTTAACGTCAGGCATATTTAATTTTTTTTTGATCATTATTAAACTCGCTTTTTCTAAAGTTCAATTTTCTCATTTCCTACCATCTACAGAGTTTAGTTCAGGGCAGTTCTTCTCCAACTTCATGACAGCATTTATATTTTTGTTGCATTTATCTTTGCCTATAATTATGCTAGGTATAGGTGAGATCGATAAACAGATAATTCTTCATCAAATGATTACATAAAATGATTAGAAAAAAAGATCTTTCGGCATAAAACCTCTGTATTGAAATGATTAATTACTCTAGTTGATTCAAATTGATAATCGAATATTTTTTCACCAAATCATTGTCCAGAATAGAAAAAATCTATTTGGTACATTCAATTTCTGAAGCTTATATTCTGTGGGAAGTTCATCATGAGGAAAAAAATAATCGGAGATGAATATATTGAAGAAGTGAAATTTTTCAAACATTGAAAGTTCTTTGATGGGCGAAAAATAGTATATTCTCAACATATTATCTTCTTTACTTCGTTTCCAAGAGTATCTCAAAAGATTTTTATGTGGATGTAATTCTCACTGACAGAGCTCTAAAAATGAAAAGTGCTCAATAGATTTTTTCTATTCTGGAAAATTATTTGGAAAAAAATATTCGATATAGTAATACACATTGATGAATGACCGTAATTCGTTCACGGTGTAGCCTTCATGTCATGCTTCATTTAATTATCTAGTAACTGTTATTGGCTCGTCATAGCAAAATGAATTGAATAGCCTTTATAAGACAGCTAGGCTGTCCCCTATTCAATTCAATTTTTTTATGAAGGTTATTCAACTTTTAATAACCGCTATTCGGTTTTTTCTCAGTGCACACTCCAGATATATTTCTGTTTCTATTCTAGTTTACTTACCCATATCAATATCCAGAATATTACTTCTTTCGCTGTTTTTTTTTGAAATTTTGAATACATTCGATTTTTTTACCCTCTCGATTCAATTCTTCCGATTGTATTTTCTTCACTCATGATATGCATGAAATATACCTTGTGGATATCTGTGATCAATGTTTCATAGACATTCCTAAAGATATCGTATTGATGTCACTAAAAATCAACTTATGTATATCCGTAAATATTATTACATGGACATTCCTGAAAGATATCTTACGAATAACTCTAGAGGATTTCTTTATGGAAGTCCAACGTCTTCCACTTCAAACACCCATTAAACATCCATAGGATATACATGTGATATCAAGTGGATGTTCTCTGGAAATCTCAGATATTTCAAGTGGATGTCTAATGGACATCCATCAGATAGCCGTGTGTTAACTGGCGTGTAATGCGGAACCATTTCAAGAAAGTTACGAAGGAGTCATAGTTCTGATATATTCATTATTCCTCTTTACAGAACTTGCATGTGGTTTCTCTCACAATTTTCAATTGATAATATGTTATGCATCTAGAGTGAGTGGTAAACAACTTTTTTGAATCAAATAATAGTATCATTCCAAAGAACAATTAGACGATTTGCTTCAAAATGTCACTGCATTCAAAATTCCACTATTCCACTAACGCAAGAGAAAAACTCAATCGATAGTCAGTGACACCTTTTTCAAAAAATGTTCAAGAAACAAGAAAATTAGGTTCATCAAAAAAATATCGATTGTCCATTATCTTAGAACATTCCGGAAACAAATCTCTGGTCACGTTTTCATAAAAAAAGCGGAATGATTATTGATATTAATGCTAATTCTCTAGAAACAGAAAGAGAACACTTATGGATATTCATCCACTGCTAGCTAGAATAGCGTTCCTCGCAAATATCTGTCGGCCATGAATATAGGACACATTAATAATTATATTATGTGGTAGAGATTCATAGAGGCTTATGAGTTATTTGCAGGGCATAAATCGAGATTATTCCGTATAATACTGGCCATAAATAGCTCACATCAGTTTGGCAGAACTGAAAGAGGCAGGAGCTGAGTAAACCACAAAGAATAATTTGAGGTGTTCCTCAAGGCTACGTGTTTTTTTTTTAAATTCATGTCAATGATTTACCACTTGTAAGTAACTGCACAAACAACAATCAGTCTCAAGAAATGTGACGCACTTGATATTTGACATATCTTCTTAAAAAAAAATAGTAGGCAGATTTTAATTTTTTTTTTCATTTCTTGGTAGGTAATGCATTTGTCAAGAAAAAAAATGGAGAGGTCAAAATTTTTCCAAAGCCTCCTTGATGGTGGTGGAATAACTCGAACCATGATTTATTCTTAATTTTTGACTCACCCCGTGTGTTGATTAAGAAATGGTATACAAACTGCTCATATACTCTATACGAAAGAGGCTTCTTCATCTTCATTGATTTATCTCTGTAATTTTCCGAATAACAGCTTTTTTGCTGATACCTTACGCTTATCCCACAAATTAAATTTATTGAAGGATCAGAGTACTCAAAATTGATTGGGTTGTACTCTGGTAGGATCACATTGTCTTTAAAAAAACAAATGCCGTTGCCATCGCAACTAACTTGGTGTATGCCTCCATATTTGACCATTTGTCGTTGTGTCATTGATTAAGTGTCTTGTTTTATAGACTCAAATTCCATAAAATGCCTCAAATAAATCCTGAACGAGTAGCAAGATTAATTGCGTTAGTAAACGATGGGCGTAGTAAACGTTACGCCGTTCGCGCAGTGGGAGTTTATGAAGCAACTGCTCGTAGAGCAATCCGAAAGAAAGAACAAACAGGAAGCACTGCTCGGAGGGTTGGTTCTGGTCGCCCCCGAAAAACTTCTCCAAGAGATGATCGCTTCTTCAGATTGCGGATTTTACGGAATCGATCAAATACTGCGATAAATGTTCAGCACGATCTTTGCCAAATTCGTGATGTTGCAGTAAGTAAGCAGACGGTATGTAGACGTCTAAAAGAAGTTGAATTAGAAGCTGGGAGACCTGCAAAAGGTCCCAAAGTATTGCCTGAATACGTGATACTAGAAGAAATTTTGTTGAAAATTATGGACAGTGGAATATTCCTGAATGTTCGAATGTCTTGTTTACGGATGAGTCAAGGTTTTGCCTTAACATGGTGGATGGAATAAAAAGAGTGTGGGGAAGAACTTGTGAACGGTTTAATCAAAATTCAATAACAGGATGCGGAAGTTTAATGGTGGGTTCGTTATGGTGTGGGGAGGGATTTCAATGAATGGAAAGACACCCCATCATGTTTTTCCGGTGGGGCAGTCGATGAATGCCCAAATTCACATTGACATTTTAGAGCAGTATGTCTTACCTCATGCAGAGTTAGTGGGCAATAGTTCAATATTGATGCAGCATAATGTCCAACCACACACCGCTGCAATAGTGCGAAACTTCTTGGAAGCTACTGGTATTACCACATTACAATGGCCTGCGAGAAGCCCCGATATGAATCCTATAGAACATTTGTGGGATAAATTAGGGAGAAGGTTACGTTTCCGCGAGAGGTCTCCAGGAAGTCTCGCAGAAATGGCAGATGCATTAGTGGAAGAATGGGATCGTATACCAATGGAAACTATAAGCAACTCAATTTCCAGTATGCCTCGCCGTAGATTGAAAGTTCTCAGAGTTGCTAGAGGAGGCAATACACGGTATTGAGCAGTCATCCCAATTTATAATTTTGTATTTGATAAAGATGTTTTTAAACATTATTGGTATCAGTTTATTTCATTAGAAAATTGTTTCTCGATAAATTCAGGAAGTTGGTAATCTGCAAGGATTCAGCAAAAAAGCTGTAATTCGGAAAATTTCAGAGATAAAACAATGAATAAAAAAACAAAATGCTCGCGAAAGAAGCTTCTTTCGTGAACTGAGTGTATTAGGTTTCCACAGCTCCATGAAAATCTTATCGTTCGTGAAGTTTTTCACATTTACCATCTATTAGAGTGAATAACATATTTTCACTTTCTTGTATGCAGATGACGCTACCTCTGATATTGAAATTCAAAAAGGATTGAGTTATCAATTTCTGAATTAGCTATAAACTTCCTGATTTCATTTTCTCACTTTGAGTGTCATTTGAGAATTCCTATTGTTCAGCAAAACATGAACTATTAACGAAACTCCTACCAGTCCGTGGAATATTTGATGATGTAAGTTTCGCAATGGTCTTATTGTTTGACTCTAAAGAAACATAACTTCATTGTTAGCACTCTCAGAACTAATGCGTTTTGAGTGCTATGCGCAAAAACAGGAAATTACCGTCATCGCAAACCCTACCAAGAAAAGTCCCTGAAATTTGCCACCTGTCGTGACCAATAAAGTTACAGACGTAGTTATGTGGCTCTGCTCTCTCAGAGAAATTCACTCAACTGAAACCATATCACTAGTACTCCATATAAAATTGCTGTCACTAGGAGAAACTGTTTCAGGCAACCAGATGACGAATGATCACGTCACTGTGACGTCCCTAATTGGTGATTTTTCGTAAGAGACGTCACACACCAATTTATGACGTCACTATGACGTACTTTCTGTGACGTGATAATCACGTCATCGTTTCGACGTCGAGTGAACGTCACTCAGATGGGTAAAAGAAGACGTCAGTTTCATGACGGTGCAGGGACGTCCTGTCAACGTCCACTTTTCCCAGATCTTCTCTAAACCATAGATACTTATATATCATCATGTGAAACAGAAGTATAACCCATGAAAGCAAATCAACATGCAAGTTTTATTCTAATTATTAATATACCCGAAAAGTAGCAAAAAAACTTTTTTCTAAAAAACTTTGACACACTGTATATCTCAGAAACCAATAAGCTATGTATGTATAAAAATGATTGTTTAGGTATACCTATATTGGAACCGTTACTCTTATGACGTTGCAGTGACGTATCTATGACGTCTAAAAATCACGTCGGGTGACGTACCAATTTGGTGAGCTTCGTCATTTAGGAAATTTTTCAATAACTTGCTATTTAGATTTTTGTTGGGTGACAAAGAATTCATCAATATACATTATTCAACAAAGTGAGGCCAAATTCACCCAACATCCTTTCCATTGCTATCAAACTATTCTTTGTTTGCTTACATCTCGCCGACACAAACTACATAATTTTTGATACAAATACGAGTAACTGATTGCATTCTGATGGAGATGCGTACTGTAGGATGGCGCTGCTGAATAGGCGATTGAATGCACATGACCCAGAAGGGACCCCCCAAGCAGACTCAACAATGCCTAATCAATATTATATAATGTCATCAGAGGCTAGTGGTTTTTATCACACCATGTTCAAGGAATCTTTTTCACGTATCATCGCCAAATTTAATCGTCATTTTGACGTCATTATGACGTCAGTCGGACGTCACAGTTTGGTGAGAACTGATGTATCTGGATTCTTTTTGTCAAGAACTTTTTGATGCATCTGGCTGTAGTAAAGGCTTCCGCTTGACCAATATGTGACTCCAGGAACAGAAAACTCAAAGCAGATTCTGAATATTCCCTCATACATTATCCTACATAATAATAATGACCATTGCAAACAACTACCCTCCTGGCTGATGCCACGCAGAACATCGAATTACACCCTCCCGGAATCTATGCATCGACTCGTATGAATGAATACAGAAGTGACTCTTTCCCGAAAGCCTATTGATTTCGATTTAGCCAGGTCATGCTAGACATCTACTGAACAGTTTCGAGCTCTTTGACTCTCATCAGTACAGGGCAGTCTCCAGCCAGCACTCCTCAGACCGCCGACTAAGCGTAGCCTAGCCAAACAAAAATCAAGTCGGCATTATATTCCCTCAGAAGCGTCCTCTATGGACAATATGAAAGCAACGCCATTTGAGTTGCAAAACTCGATCAGAATCGGGGTGTTCTTCTATGAAGACCTTGTCAATTATAGCCCAGATAGCACACACTCGCCTAAGGTCATCCTCAATGTGTCGCCAAACGCCTGGAGAGGACGTTCTATTTTCCACAACCTAAGAACATTATCAGGCGTAAATTTAGCGCTGTAATTGTCCTAAATGAGTTCTTTCAGTGACAGCCTGAGGATGTAAAGAATTTCGTGCCTACGGACGTCTTCAGATGACATTCCATGAAATAACGTGTCATCGAAGACACAAGGAAGAAAAAGAAGAACTAGAATTGAGGTTATGTCTCATGATAGTCATGATTTGTTCAAGATACATCATAATATTAATGATTATATCAAAATTATCAGAGTATTCATTGAATACCTCCATCATGCATTCATCAAATTTCTATTTCACTAAATGATTGCGAGAAGAACTTATTGCACAGAATTGAAAGATAACAATAACAAAAGGATGATAATCTCTGTTGATGACATTTCTCTCAGGTAGCAAGAAACAAAGGTGAGTAAATACTAAATAGAATCATTGATAGTACCGGACATGAAATATTGATACATTCATATATATTATTTATTGTTTCAGGAGGTTATTGAGAACACAAACTTGATGATATCATCATAGCAAACATGTTTTATTTATGATCAAACGAACTTACCTGAAGTGAAGTTCGATCGTAATTATATGAAGCGTCCAATCCGAAGATATCACTTTACCAGGTAGTACGCCACTGTCGTACCAATGCGCACAATGTTTAAATTTTTTGTATCCCACTCCCCGCTTACCTGTCTCCTTTGTATTCGGCCGTTCTCTGGTCATTTTGTTTAGAATTATTGGTAATCGCAACCGGGGTAACAATGTCTATTGATCTTGTTATCAATGGGTGGGTGGGAAGTGATATCTTCGGATTGGACGCTTCATATAATTACGATCGAACTTCACTTCAGGTAAGTTCGTTTGATCATAAATTATATTTCAGCGTCCAATCCTCTATATCACTTTACCAGGTAGATGTTCAGAGATGCCTTAGTTGCGATTACTGTTTTTTTTTTTTTTTTTTTTTTGATTATTCCACGTTCATGTATCAAAACAACTTTATTAATAAAGTGAACAATCAGTGAACTGTACATTCAGTCACAAGAAATTGAGAACGAAACAAATTATTAGGTTTTCTCGAACTAAAAATTAGAATTTCTTTCAGCAAAGCATAAGCTATGCTGCCTAGCCTAGCCTAGTCCTAGGACGGAATTTGCGAAATCATTTTTTCGTGCAATGGGTCTATCATAAAATCTGGTGAATGTGGTAGACCTGGTCCATCCTGCCGTATGGATTATGGTGTCCAAAGATGTCCCCTGTCTATGAGCTGAAGAAGTCGACGCATGTCTTGTGGAGTGAGCTTTGAAGATCGCAGTATCTACTCCTGCTGCTTTGAGGGTCTCCTTGACCCATCTACTGAGGGATTGCTTGTTTGCTATCCCATGCGGTTTCTTGTGAGTCAAGAATAAGAAATCCGTGTCCGGTTTTCTCAGTGTTTTCGTGGCATCTATATAAGCATGCATAGTGGAGGCGACACAAAGATTTTTGTTTTCCTGGTAGTATGGAATTTGCAAACATGGTTGATTCTTATTCAAACCTGAAGTTTTGATATTGTCTGTGATCAGTATCTGTAAACCTAGTTCTGATTCAATGATATTAGATATTCTTATGAGGGATATCGTTTGTAGCCTATGAGCTGTTACAAGTGTTAACAAGGTGACAAGCTTGTACGTTAGGTCTTTCAGCGATAAATCTGAATTGGGTCCCAATTCCTTCAAGTGATTGAGAACAACTTGGGGGTCCCAAGTAACATTATACTTGGGTCTAGAGGGCCGTGTTTTGCTGATTCCCTTCATGAATCTGTTGATTCTTGAGTCTGCTTCCAGATTTTCGAGCAATATAAGGGCCAGAGCTGATCTATGACAGTTCATGGTCCCATATTTGTAATCTTTCGTGTCTAAAAGATGTTGTAAGAATATGATGACGTCTTCCGCTTTGGCTTTCCACAAGGAGGTATTGTTTTTCTGGCAATAGAGCCACCAGAGCCTGTAAGTTGTTTCGTACTGTTTCATAGTGGCGCTTGATAGAGAATGTATCATCGTATCTATGGCACAGTCCGGAGTTCCTCTGAGTCGAAAAGCCTCCCGGATAATCTGGCTGCCACCAGGGTAAGTGTCCTGGCCAATGGGTGCTGGTTGCTGAAAGGTGAAGATAACATGTCATTATTCGGTCCCAAACGTATTTCATCGATTTTGAGTTTTTGAAATAGAGGATACCAGGGTTGAGATGGCCATAGTGGTACTACCAATATGCCTTGTGCTTGGTCTGTTATGATTTTCTGTATGACTCTTAGTATAAGGGCGAAAGGAGGAAATGCATAGAAGAATTCCTCCTTCCAGTTTACTGTGAAAGCGTCCACAGCAACTGAGTCAGGGTCTCTTTTCCAAGCAATGTAACGCTGGCATTTGGCATTGGCTTTTGAGGCAAAAAGGTCTATATGCGGTGATCCGAACCTGTTGATGATTTGACGAAAGTATTTCGCAGCCAAAGACCACTCTGTATCCTCTGAAAAGGATCGTGATCCTTTGTCCGCTTCCCAGTTATCTTTGGATTTTATGTAGGAGGCAAATAACCAAATATTCCTACGTTCACACCACATCCAGATTTCTCTGGACAATTCGCAAAGTTTTAAGTGCTGTATGCCTCCCATTCGGTTAATGTATGATAGAGCTGTCGTATTATCAGTTCTTATCAGAATGTTAGCACCTTTTCGCGAATGAGCGAAACACTTCAGCCCGTAAAAGATGGCTAAAAGCTCAAGAAAGTTAATATGGTTTTGCTGGTCAGTTTCTGACCACCAACCATTTGTGCTAAGGTCCCCTGAACACGCTCCCCATCCGGTTAGGGATGCGTCCGTAAAAATTTCCATGTCAAAAGAATCATTATTCATGCTGTTATGGGTACTTATGATTTTTAGCCTCCACCAAGCAAGATCGGAAATTGACTGTGTGCTCAATTGCATTTCACAATCATAATCCTGATTGTTTCTTGCTAGTGCCAAATATTTGTCCCTTTCTAATGCTTTAGTATAAAGCCATCCATACCTCACGGCCGGACAAACAGATACTAATAATCCAATGAACTTGGCTAATTCCCTGATTTGAAAGCACCGCTTTTCTCTGAAAAAACCTGCTAGTCTCTGAATGTTCCGCCTTTTCTCCTCTGGCAGTTCTAGAGTCATTTTTTCGCTGTTGAATATGAATCCAAGGAATTTTTGCTTCCTACATGGTTCCAAAGAGCTTTTTTCATAATTAATTATGAACCCTAACGAAGACATGAGGTTGATCGAGTATTTGACGTTTCTAGCACACTCCTCCTTGGTATTTCCAAGAATCAAAAAATCATCGAGGTAATTGACGCAATTGATTCCCTGTGCACGCATTTTTTCCGTAATCGGTTTCATCAATTTCGTGAAACAATACGGAGCAGATGCTAGCCCAAAGGGCAAGCATTTGAATTCATAAAGCACGTTATCGAATGAGAATCTCAAAAATCTTCTATGATCGTTGGCGATAGGGACTAAGAAATAGGCATCCTTCAGGTCCACTGAGACCATGAACGAACCCCGTTGAATTAACCTTTGGGCCGTTCTGTAGTCCTCCATTTTAAAGTGGGATGTCACAATAAAGGAATTAAGATTTTTGAGATTCAAAATGAGCCGTTTTTTGCCATTATGTTTGTCACGGAGGAAAATGCTAGAAATGAACTGGTTCACACAAGGGGAACATTCAGCTATCGCTTCTGACCTGATTAGCTTTTGAATTTCCAAATTAATTTGTTCTGCCTCTTTGCCATTATGCCTCTGCCTTGGCAGGTTCAATTGAATTGGAAATTTCGAAAAAGGGATTCTATAACCCTGGATCCATGAAATAACCCATTTGTTATTGGTTATTTTCAACCATTCATTGCTAAAAGCCTTAAGACGGCCTGCCAGCTGCAAGCTGTTGCTTACCTTTAACGCCTCCTGCGGTTGAATTGATCTGCTCTCGAGGGCACCCCCTTTGTTGGCCTCGCATCCCTCTGACGACGGGCCGGGGGACGCCTGTTTAAAGCCCCGTACGAGGTATTGTAGGATGGTCTCTCTCCCCCCTTGGCTTTTGGGAATTTTGAATATTGTCTGGTAGGCGTTGCCACGGCTGCAAACTGTGTCGCCTTCAGGTCTTTGCTGGTCCTTTCTAACGATCTGGCAGTTTTAATTTTTTCCCCAAGCTCAGGGCCGAATAGGAATGTTCCCGGTGTTGTCTTTTCCACCACCTCCTTGACTGATTTGCTAAGGCTCGGAACTATGAGGTTGCGCCGCACTTGTGAAGTGCTATGTAGCAAGTCAGTCAAAATTCTCCCTGAATCTCCTAGGCATCCCAGAATTTTTTCTTTTATTCCCTTTGGAATATGTTCTTTGTCTGTCAGGATAATGTCGAGGCCCTTTGCAAGCGCTGAAATGCCCCTGCAAAGTTGGGTTTGCGTTTCGATGTACGATTGATCTCTTTTCAGATGTGGGGCGGAGAGGACGCTCAGAATCTCTGGGTTAACCGAGGGTGGAGATAGAATTTCACAATTATGAGGAAAAGTGTATTGTTCAGCCAATTTATCCTTTTCCTGTTTTGTTAGCCCATTGGCAATGATATATTCCCAGCGACTGCATAGGGCTGAATGCATTTCGAATTTAATTGGGATGTTATTTTTTGGATCGTCTCCCAAACATTGTAGGAGGTCATCCGATAAAACTTCATCATTATCCACCTGCAATATTGGTGATGTGCCATCAGGCGGAAGCAAGTTCTCTCCTCTAGCCCCATCTCCCAAGTTTACAAGATTATCTGGCGTCGCGTCGCGCAGAGCGCGATCGCCCATTTCTTGGAAACTTGAACATGCGCCTGCCGTGACGTTCGAGACACGATCCGCGCTGTTTACTCTTTCTCTGCGAGATTCCGTGCCGCCCGGGCTACGGTAATCTCTCTCCCGGCTTCCGATAACTCGAGACCTTGAACGGCAAACCCTCGTATCGCTAGCCCTGCTGCGAGAACGAGTACGTGAACGACGCCATGATCGAGAACGCCGTCTGCTTTTTCGTTTATGCAGTTTCTTCTCTAGCTTATTCAGTCGTTTTAAGAGTTCCCTCTTGGAAATCTCTTCACTGGATTCACTACTCGTACTTGAGTCCTCCATGTAGGGATAACTGAATCACTAAAAAGCCTAAAAGAAAGCTAGCAATTTTGTTATTCTATGCTTACCACCGTGCAGGAGCGCTGCGATGAGTACGCGACTGGCACAAAGTAACGAATGACCAGAGAACGGCCGAATACAAAGGAGACAGGTAAGCGGGGAGTGGGATACAAAAACTTTAAACATTGTGCGCATTGGTACGACAGTGGCGTACTACCTGGTAAAGTGATATAGAGGATTGGACGCTGAAATATAATTCCAAGATATCTTTGCTTCTTCAGAATCTATAAAATATTGTATGGAAGCTTGCACATTCAGTATGAATTCAATAAAGGTAGGTACCTGAATCAAATCATTGATATAGTAGGTACTGGAAACTTGTGATTTTTATAGACCTCTAATCGCAGATTCGTGATAGAGTCTCAATTCAGAATTCATTTCCACGCCCTGTATGATGAATGTCAATTTATCATACACCCAAAAGCAAATATTAATAGGTTAATTATTTGTTTCAGATGAAGTTATTGAGAACACAAGATTGATGATGTCATCAGAGCAAAGATGTTTCATTCCAAGATATTTTGGCTTCTTCGAAATCTATGTGAGATTGTATGCATGTTTGCACTTTCAGTATATTCAATAAAGGTAGGTACCTAAATCAAATCATTGATATAGTAGGTACTGGAACATGAAATATTAATAGGTACATTATTTGTTTCAGGAGGTTATTGATAACACAAAATGATGATATCATCAGAGCAGAGATATTTTGGCTTCTTTGGATATTATGAAAGATTGTACATAATGCAGACTTGAACTTTCAGTAGATTCAATAATGGTTGGTACCTTACTACATAAATCATATCATTGATAGTAAGTACTGGACATGAAATATTAATACATTGTTTGTTTCAGATAGTTTTGCTTCTTCATAATCTATAAAATATTGCATGAAGGCTTCAACTTCCAGTTGATTCTGCATCAGGAATGTCCAGAGTTCAGAAATCAAAAACAACATGGAGAAATATAACTACCAATAGGCATAACTTCTAGTAGTGCTCAACAAGAAGCTGAAATACATTTCTTCAAAAAGGAAATTGAAATATTTCAGAATAAGTTATAAATAATAGAATGTAAGTTTTTCATTTGGTTTTTCATTTGAACCTATTATAAATAAGTAGAGGGAAATTTTGCAAATATCATGAGATCCATATTATTTTGAAGAAATTATCATTTGCATAATACAAGGTGAGTCAATAGTGTGTTATCCTTGTATATTAGCCAAACCATCAGATAAATAGAGAAAATTCAAGTACAACAGTAATAGGGTTTCATGAGAACTTTCACATTAAATTGTTTTCATATCTGTATAGGGTGTTTGAATTCCAAGATATATTGACTGATGATTGTTTTTTTTCAAATGGGTCACCCTGTATATACTATTGCATTTTTAGGTTCTCCCTGAAGAGCTGATTTCATCAATGTATCAAACTTTGGGTCTAGCGGGAATGATTACAGAGATATAGGGTGTTCAAAAACAAGATTTTTCAATTTTAGGATTTTTTTTTTGTGGAAACTATTCAATATTGGTCAAAACGGCTCACATTTCCTTATGAACTTTTGATTTACTATCTAATGACATTCAATCGGAACAAATAGAGGGTGGTTCAACATTCAGAATACTGATCAGCTTATTGTATCTGTTCCAAATAAATATCAGTAGATAGCTAATCAAAAGTTGAGACAGGGACATGTGAGCCGTTTTGACCATTAATGAATAGTTTAGACACAAAAAATCCTACATTTGAAGAATCTCGATTGTCAACATATCTCTGTAATAATTCCCACTAGACACCAAGTGTGATGCATTGATGAAATCAACTCTTCAGGGAAAACTCAAAAATGTAATAATATACAAGGTGTTCCATTGAAAAAAACCAATCATCAACCGATATCTTGGAATTCGAACACCCTAGCTATAGATATGAAAACAACTTTAGGTGATTGTTCTTATGAAACCCTATTACTGTTGTACTTGAATTTTCATTTTATATATCTGACGGTTTGGCTAATATCGGAGGAGAACACACTAGTGACTCATTCTGTATACGAATAATATTCTCCCATAAATCTTGAACCTCCTTGAAACATCATCAAAAACCGCCTCAAGTTGTTACTATGATGTCCTGAGGTTGTCTCAAAAGATTTTATAGGGATGTTCTGAGACGTTATTAGTATGTAGAGAATGGTAACAGGAGGACGTCTTAAGAATGTCCTCTGGCTCGCTCTCGACGTCCTGAGGACATTATTGTGAACGCCTCAGAAGGGCCTCAAAAGGAATTTGTGCTATCTGGGAGGTACTCTTGATTATGTGAGTACCGGTTACCATAAATGCTCCTCTCCCTGTATTTTATTTCGAATTTTGTAGCATCTTGACGGCATTCGATAAAATGAAACTGTGGATGGCAACTTCAGCATTCCATGCTGCAAAATAACAAAAATATGGAAGTTCAAGTAAAAATTCAATTCTGAAAATCATTTTGTCTGACTAATTTCAGGGTTGAATAGTTGTCTAGGAACTTCTATGATGTGCTTTGTTGGAAGCTGTAGAAATTTCTTAATTCTAAATGAATATTCATCGTGTTTTGACTCATACCTACAAAATGTAATCTGGAGTTGTATACAGGGTGGTCCACGGTGGATGGCCTATTAGAAGTATCTGGAGAACGAAAAAGCAGAACATTCTGAAAATTGAGATGATTCGATAACTGAACATTCTCTATCCGTTCAAAGTATTGTCAAAGATACAGTATTGGCATTATTCACTAAGAAACGCAAAATAGGAACACTTCCTGAGATATTTCTCTCGGGAAAGTGTCTCCAATATAAAAGCTCATCAAAGTACCTTGGAGTTATAATAGACTCCAAGCTCACTTGGAATGAGCACATTGCAAACCGTACTAAGAAGGCTGTATGCTGCTTCTGGGCATGCAGACGAGCCTTTGGAAAAACATGGGGTCTCACACCTAAGACCCTTCACTGGATATTGTCACGAGTAGAACATACGGTATATCAGTTATTTCGAACCATGAGGGTTTTATAAACATAAAGTAAATCAAATCATCCGTTGACATTGAATTATAAAAACTGACCAAGGAACACTCATGAGAAACGTGCATATCCAATAAAATGTTGTATATAAATATTGGATGTGAGGGTTCCGAAGTTAGTCTGGTCTGGGGCTACTCTTGACTTGACAAGAGCTCGTCGTAATGGTCGTTATAATGTAAGTTGTTATTAGGTCTTTATATTCATTGTTGTTTATTCATATTTGTCATCACTTCACCCATAATGTTTCATGCTATAATAAATATTGTTATGTTTGAATATAATCTCATACTTCCAGATACCTCTAAACTATTAGTGCTATTTGAATATTACCTCTCGCCTCCACCTTTTTTGTCGTGACATGGTGGAGGCGCCTAAGCTTCTTTCCTTGAGTCTCATTCCTCATAATGGACTCATCAAATTTTTTTTTGCATTCATCGATTTATGTCAATCCTATATTTCATACAAAGGCACTAGTAAAAAGGGTTATTTGAAAGTAATTAAGTATAGCAGCATGAATTATGGGTGATAACAAAGTAAGAAAGTCATTTAAATTAGAAATCCTAAATTTTTTCAATATTTCAAATACCATCAAGCTTGAGAAGTTAAATAACAATCATATAAAGCACCGGACCAGACTCACAAAGTTTGGAGCTTATCTCTGAACTTTGTTATTTTTTGTTCTCTACTCGTAATTTTCTATTTGAATTTGTGAACAAGTTTTTCCTATATCTCATTCTTGCCAGTTTTTCATTTCTCATATCAAGATGATTTCGAATATTTTTTTTTTCATAGTTGATAAAATCATTCAAGAAATGCAATGCCAATGCCAGTCAATATAATATATAATATAAGTCATTCACAACGTGTCTATAGTCTTATAACAATACGAAATCAAAACAATAACAAATCATCGTGCTCGATATAATCCATAATAAATTATTAGTGCGAATGCAAATAATTAATAATTCAAGTAATAGTTGAGAATGTTTCGATTCAAAATATCTTAGTCAGTATATATATGACCTTTCAAATATTGAAAATACTCTTAAACAGTGGTATCGTTTACCATTTTTTTGTCATTCCTCCTGAAATGAATTATACGCAAATATGATATTATTATGTTATGGAAATATGATATGAAATGAATTAATGGAGCTTAAGAATATTGATGTGTATGTAAACTCTCAATGAAGAGATTGTTACTTGGTTTCAAGTGAAAACCGTTTCCGTACAGAATAATCGTCACCCTATTCAGATTTTCTCGTGGTCCTAGCCAAACCACATCCAGAGAAGTAGCTGTATTTGGTTGATATTCTAAAAAGTACGAAGTGTTATAGTTGAAAGTGTGCACTATAACAGAAAATAGGAGGGAATCCTGGAAGATGTGCCACACTAAGGCATGAAGGATTAACCTTACTGAATATATTTTGTCCTCGAATTGATAGGACATGAAATGATGTTTTAATGTGGAATAATGAGCTTGTATATGATGATTATGTATATTTATGAATTATGAAGATGATTATAATGATATTTACCCCCGGGGATGATTTTCCGAAAATGGAAAATATTTGCGAGTTGTTGAACAAAGAAATGTACGGTCTAGTTCTAACAAAATTGGAGGAATGAGCATGCGGTATTTAAAAGGAGTATTTTCAATCAGTTCAATAATGTATAAGTGATGAAATATCACAACATATTTTTCAATTTTCTTATAATGAACTACCTCACTACTTGAATTCATCGAAACATGGTGAAATTAATATATTTTTTTTAATTGAATAAACGCCAATTCATTGTGTAACCGGTTACACCAAAGATAAATAAATAAATCGAATAAAGTTCTGATAATATTTCATATTAAACAAAAAATAATCTCAAGGTACCTTGAGTCAAAATATTGCTCAAAGTACATGAAAGTACCAATTCTCGGACGTTTCATCAGTTTATTCAAGCTGCCAATAATGAGTTGTCAGATGAATATCCTTTTAAATCTTACGGATTGGACCTGGAATGTCAAAAATGATCAATATGTATGAAATAACATGAAAACAGTTTCGATTAACTTTTTATCAAATAGGTAATTTTTTTTAATGAAACTTTTCAATGAAAAGGCACGTTGGTTTTTCAACATTATTCTGATTATTCTTTTTTTCCATTATTTCAATTCACCTGTTAATATATGGATAATTTTTAATTGGCAATATTGGCAATTCATTTTATTCTCGTGTTTGAGAAAGATTTCTTGATACTGAAAAAGCATTCAAATCCATTGACATTTTGAATCAAATGGAAACCTATCATAATTTCACATATAAATAGGAAATATACAAGTGGGTAGGTAACTTATAATTAATTTTTTGTTTATTCAATCAATCTAAAAATGTTTCAATTAAGAAACTACTTTCCATGATTTGGTTTCTGATTTTTATAGAAAGTAGTTACGATTATCAAATTTCCCTAAAATGAACGAAAACTTTTTAGCAAATTTCATAATCTAATATTGGTTACTAGGTTACTAGTCATGATAAAATTATATAGCAGGCATTTTGACAAACTCGCTAATGTAAATAATCATGAACTTGAACCTCGAGTGTAATTTGATATATAGGTATACAATGTTAGGAATTTGTTTTTGATTTAATGGTTGGTTTTATATAGGTGAATACCTGCCTAATATAATGAATCATTATTTGAAAAAACGATGACATAACGCATGAAAGCACGTGTAAATATACATATTAATATGAAAATCGAACATTTATGATAAGTTTCAAAATATTAGGTATTTATTTATGATTTTTGGAAATAAAATCGTTTGAGTAGGTATAATCGATTGCTCGAAACACGTATGATTTAATTGAATATCAACAAATATATAAAATAAATCAATAAGAATCAGGAACTGGGATCCATATTTATGAAGTTCAGATTAAGTAGGTATATATATATGATAGATCTCACAACAGGCTAATCACATTCTAGTATAGGAGTTATTGAAGAATTCCCCATTTTAAATGTTAATAGTAACGTAGGCATTTGACAATCAATTTTTCCTTGTATGTTTACATGAAACAATGCACACACACTTGAGCACTGGCATACAACACTCAACCGGAAATCAGACACCCAGGGGGATGCAGCCACGCAGCCAAATGGCCAGACCTGGACAAACCAAGGCCTGTTTGACTGTACAACATGATTCGATGGTAGCTGGGTAGCCCAGGAACGGAGAGGAGAAACGTAGGAATGCCAGGAGTTGCCACAAGTTGTGAATAGCCTGCCCAACCTCTCATATGACGGGAATTCGTCGTTGCCTCCTATGGACAGTCAACTAGTTTCATTGAGACGACTTCGAGAGAAATGGACCAAGATGTTGTGCGATCATCACAGCAACTGCCAACAGCCAGCATCTCCTCTGGCTCAGATGTTACCTACCTTGAAGAAATCTTTTACCCCGAAAGATTTCACCCTCATACCCAGGACGAGGATACCTTTCGAGCCCAAAAAGGATCCCACCAAAATTCCCACGATGATTGAAGGATGCCCATCAGTCGTCATCCCCTTCCCCAAGAAAGCAGCAGTTCCCTTCGTTCAGCTGCCAACTACCTCGAATGACAGTCTAGAAAATCTTAAAGCCCAAAAGATTTCATCCCGATGCCCAGGACAAGGATACCTTTGAGCCCAAAAGGATCCTGCCGAAATTCCCATGACGATTGGAGGATGCCATGCCCAATCATCATTCCCTACCCCCAAGCTGCCAGGAGTCTCACCGAGAAGAGTCTGATTGAAATGCTTTTGTTGAATAGCCAGTGCCGGACTTAGTAAAGGTGTGAGTGTGCATTGTAGACACTAAACTATGAATGTTTGTGAATATGTTTTTTTCTGAAACTTTTTGTACAATATGCAAATTAATTTTGAATGTTCTCCCCGATATATTTAGGTAGGTAGTAATTTAAAAACTGGGGTCCAGTTTTCTCGGAGAGAGGGGTCATGTCACGAGTAGAACATACGGTATATCAGTTATTTCGAACCATGAGGGTTTTATAAACATAAAGTAAATCAAATCATCCGTTGACATTGAATTATAAAAACTGACCAAGGAACACTCATGAGAAACGTGCATATCCAATAAAATGTTGTATATAAATATTGGATGTGAGGGTTCCGAAGTTAGTCTGGTCTGGGGCTACTCTTGACTTGACAAGAGCTCGTCGTAATGGTCGTTATAATGTAAGTTGTTATTAGGTCTTTATATTCATTGTTGTTTATTCATATTTGTCATCACTTCACCCATAATGTTTCATGCTATAATAAATATTGTTATGTTTGAATATAATCTCATACTTCCAGATACCTCTAAACTATTAGTGCCTATTTGAATATTACCTCTCGCAAACTATTAAGCCAAGCTAACCCCTTAAAAATCGATATGGATGGGTTAACCATCTATTATATCGTAACATGGTGGAAACCACCTATTTTATAGTAACATGGTGGAAACATCACTCTTATATTGTGACATGGTGGACACACAACCCGTTTATCGTGACAATATACACGGCAGTAATACGCCCAACACTTACGTACGGGTCCATTGTATGGTGGACCAGTACCAATAAGGGCAAGACCAACAGAGAACTGGATAGAGTCCAGCGACTGGCCTGCCTGGGAATAACAGGTGCTCTGGGAACGACGCCTACCAGGGCTCTTGAAGTTCTGTTAGGTCTGCCGCCTCAACACCTGTTCATACAACACGAAGCCATGAGAACTGCTAACCGACTCAATGGTGCAAACCAGTGGGTCGGAACAGAAGCAGATCATGGACACTCCCTCATATGGAATAGGGCAAAGGAAAACTGTCCCATCCTCATGATGAGAATAGATAATACGTTGCCAATTGTGAACTTCAACAAAGCCCCAAACACAGTCATCCCTACGAGCGAAGAATGGAATGACACAACACCTGGCGTGCCTCCTCCTGATGAGTCAATCTGGTACACGGATGGCTCAAGATTTGGGGGCGGTTCAGGTGCAGGGGTATACAATGAAGGAACAGGGAGAAAAATTCATCAAAATCATGAAAAGTCAGCCTCATGTGGGTCCCGGGACATTCGGGAATACCCGGAAACGAGGAGGCAGACAGACTGACAAAGATTGGTTCAAGACGGACCTCGGTCGGACCAGAACCAATCTTGGGAATACCAAATAGCCTGGCAATGTCCTCTATAGAGGAACAGCTGCAAAAGCAATTCCTCAAAATATGGCAGGACACACCAGGAATGAGACAATCGAAGCTCCACATGAAGGAACCTTTGAAGAGGCTGGCAAAAGAGTTTTTATTCCTAAACAGGCGTAACCTCAAAATGGTGTAGTGGGGCTCCTAACAAAGCACAACCACCCAAATAGGCACCTAGAGCTTATTGGGATCAAGGATGACCCCCTTTGCAGATGGTGCCTGGAAGATGACGAAACGTCATCACATGTCCTCACTGAGTGTCCAGCACTGACGCATCAGAGGAGGGCTGTCCTTGGCAACATAATTTTGGGGCCAGAGGACGTAAAAGAGATTCAGCTGAGGAAGCTGTTGAACTTCTTCAAGGCAGTCGGCATACCCAGCTGAATGTCGTTACATGTGGGCGCACAGTGGGCCCGACTAAGGAGGCCCACGTGCAGGGTGTTCACCCGCCCACCAGTGCTCTGAAGAAGAAGAAGAAGAGAAGATACTATATTAAAATATCATAATTTATTTATATTAGTAATCAATATCATCCAGCCAATAAGAGATTCATGGAAACTATTCATAATACTCGACGAAGTAGGATTGAAGAACCTATTATATCCCATTGCTGTTATGATATATAGTTATTATGCATTCAAAGAACAATTCCCGGTTATCTAGACATATTGATGATGATGTCGGCAACGTCGTACTGGCACAGAGAATCATATTTAGACTCTGTGTGAATGTGGATTTTCAGAAAGTACGTCATAGGAATGGTGGAAGAGGAAGAGCCAAGTTCCCCTTTTATTAATTTTTTTCTGAAGTGAAATTTGATCATATATAAAGAAGAAGAAATACGTTTGTATTAATGTTTCACAAACTTCACAGTGGCATCGCCCTAGCTTCTCAGGTAAGGCACTAGCCGTTCGCTGGAGAATAAGGTCCTGGTATACAAGCAAATTATCAGACTTGTAATGACATATGCGTGTCCGGTGTACTGCAGCATCTCACCTACTCATATAAATAGGTTACAGGTGCTGCAAAACAAAGTACTCTGTATCATCACCAATGGTGATAGATACTCTGGAGTGGCAGATCTCCACAAGAGATGTCGTAATTTTCCTAGAGTCAGCGAGTATATCCGGAAAATTTCCATCAAATTGTACAAATACCATATCGCTGGAAGTGACCTTACCCGGAATATGATCACAACAAGAAGGCATCACAACATTCGCAAAAATATGGGTTGATATATGCATCAACCGATGTTTTTGGAGAGCCAGATAATCTATAGTCGGGACCCCCCCCCCACAGCCCATCAACATCTACAGAGCTCTGAGGAGGGCCCGGACTGCACAATTCTCCAATGAACGAAAATAAAATGGTGTCAAGGCCACGAAGGAGTGACAAACTGACACTGAACTCGATCAGACGTGCAAGCGCTCCCGGGCCCGATGACTGGCCTCACAGCCAGAGTCGAGCGCAGGGTGTGGGTAGGTCTGGCCGAGCCAATTCAGGAGAAGGTCTTCGGTTTTTATGATTTTGATTTTCCTTCATTTCATTGATGAACTTATTCACCACTGAAAGCGATTGATCAACTCCCCCACCCCCCTGGGTGACCTCGGTGAGACTACCTATATGAAGGGCTCAGCCCTAGGAGATAGGCTTCTGAGACGAACACCTCGCATATACACTCACATTCCTTGGCCAACATTAGCCAACTCAGCACCACTCGGAGGACCATGGCACACACATACATTGGATCTTTCTTTTATTTTATTCAGACCAGGGAAGAGTCCCTCTTATCCTGATATCTATTATGGAACAAAATAAAAACGGTATTGAAGTTTGATGCGAACAGCCCTTCTGTCCCAAATAAGTTTCAGAAATACATTCTGAGAATTGAACTGTTCCTAGTCTACATAAATAGTATTGGCAGCATAAACTCCATCGATCATCTCATCTCATATGCAGATGATACCGCAATTGTATTTTCAGGAAAGTCATGGCATGAAACATACCAAACTGCTGAAATTGGTTTAAAAGATATCCAAATATGGCTAAATTATAATCTACTAAGCCTAAATATTCTCAAAACAAAATTTGTATGTTTCACACTGTTAAGTAACGATCAACCGAATAAGGAAACACTGAAAATCCACAAACTGAACTGCCCACAGAATAATCAATGCACTTGCCCAACCATAGAAAAGGAGTCAAAACTAAAATACCTTGGAATTATACTTGACCAACATATGAGATGGGATGAACACGTTGGTCATGTCATCAAACGCTTAAGACAACTCACTTATAAACTATACAATCTGAGAGAAATACTTACCCGAAACAATCTTATAATAATCTATAATTCTCTGGCAGAATCGATCATTAGATATGGCATTACTGTATGGGGTGGACTCTTCGACAACAACCTCAAAAGTCTTCAAGCAATGCAAAATACAATTATAAAAATAATTTTTCATAAGAAAAAACGGTTCTCCACTGAACAACTGTACAAAGAAACGAAACTTTTCAATGTAAGAAGCTTATTCATCTACAACAGCCTAATATGGGTCTATAAAAACAAACTTACTGATATCCCATATAGACTACAAAACACCAGATCAACAGAAAATCTAAATATGCCTCTCCCTATCTTCAAAAAATCACATACACAAAGAACACTTATCTACTTCGGTCCCAAATTATATAACTTACTGCCTAGGAACATAAAAGAAAAAAAATCACTTAGTCAATTCAAATATAAAATAAAAAACTACATTACCACAAATTACACTACATTGATAAAAATATTTTGAAAAAAAAATAACCCATCCAGCTGTCAACCTCTAACTCCCGACCTACACTTATTATTATAAATATCTTTTCTCAAACCACACATAGTACTACAGCAATCCTGACAATCCTGAAGACAGAACAAAACAAATGCTTCAAGCATTTAGGTTAGCCTCCAGGATCTTGTGAGGGTTCGATAATAATGTGAACTAGTACAAGACTGTACAATTGTATGATAGATACGAATTTCCATGTCCACTCACACCATGTAGGCACACAATACCATTTCGACAATCCTAGATGCAGAACAAAGCAAGTGCCTCAAGCACTTAGGTCATGCGTCTAGGATATGGAAGAAATTAATAATATCTAACTAATATATGGGTATGTATATGTATATTTGTTATCTGATTTTCACCATGTAATGCGATTTCAATTCAATAAATTTCAATTTCAATTTCAATTTAGAATAAGCTGATTCTCATGAACCTCAGCTTTTTCGAAAGTCTTGATGTTTCGTTCTTTAATGACTGACACGATTGATGGGAGTTTCAGATCCCTGGCGATCTGGTTATTCCGAACATACCAAGGAGATCCTGTCACCATTCTCGCGATTTTGTTTTGCAATGTTTGTAATCTGGTGATATGAGATTTAGCTGTGTGGCCCCAGACTACTGAGGCATACAGTAAAATTGGCCTGATAGCCATGATATAAATATTCAATTTTTGTCTCAAACCCAATTTACTTCGTCTGTTTAGAAATGGATACAGGGCTCCAATGGCTCGTTTAGCTTTAGAGACTTGCTGTTCAATGTGCTGGGCCCAGGTGAGCTTTTTGTCAATGCACACACCTAAGTATTTAACTTGTGAAGACCACTCTAACTCATGACCATCCAGGACTATTCTGGTTCTGGGAGGCCTCCGCTCCCTTCCGAGTGCGACCAATTGTGTTTTTGTAGGATTTAATTTGATCTTCCATCTTAGGAAGTACTCCTGAAGAGAATTCAGTGCGCTTTGGAGGTTCATAGATGCTTGCTCGAAATTTGTCGAATATGCAAGAACTGCCGTATCATCAGCAAAAAGCGACATCTTGCACATCACTGGTCTTGGCAAATCGCTAGTATATAAACTGTACAACAGTGGAGATAAAACTGCACCCTGAGGAACACCAGCTTCAATGGGCCTGATACCAGATCGTTGATCATCGAGTTTTACTTGGAAAGTTCGATTTTTCAGAAATGAACACATCAACTGAATCAAATCGTCAGGAAAGCCCATATCGATCATTTTGTATAAGATACCATCATGCCACACCTTGTCAAATGCTTTCGCCATGTCAAGGAGAGCAAGATGGGTCTTTTGTCTATCATTTCTCAACGATATTGTGTTCTCAATGAGTCTCAAGACTTGTAGTTCAGTTGAGTGGCCAGTTCTGAAACCGAACTGCTCATCTGGTATAAGCCCGTTGTCGTCGATGAATTCCTGTAATCTCTGTTCAATCACTCGCTCAGTTATTTTAGATGGAGAGCACAGGAGACTGATAGGACGATAGCTCTGCGGAAGAGCATTATCCTGGCCTTGCTTCTTAAGCATCACTACTTCGGCATGCTTCCATCTTTGAGGGAAATATAAAAGTTTCAATATGGCGTTGATGATTTTACATAAGTAAGTGATGAAATTACCAGGAATCCTTTTCAATATTCTGTTTGTAATTCCATCATTACCTGGAGCTTTCCTGAGTTTTTGTGCTTTGATGTGGCCGATTATTTCATCCGTAGAGGCAGGCCTTATTCTTAAATCGTGAACATCATTATTCAAATGGGCCAGGACTACTCGCTCCACAGAACCATCCCATTCCTGATCATACTCCTGCGACTCATTCAACTTGAATTGTGATACAAGTGACTCAGCAAAGACTTCAGCTTTTTCGGCAGTGCTGTACTTGACTCCGTTCTCCCCTCTAAGAGGAGGTATGACGGTTTTCTTATTCTTAACTCTTTTGATCAACTTCCAAAGATTATCAGGACCTTCATCCAAATTTTCCAGTGTGGTCTGCCATCTTGAGTTTCGGAAATTATCAATCTCAGTTCTCACGATATTACGAGCTTCGTTATATTCCAATTTATGAGGACGATAGAGAGTTCTCATGGCTCTTCGTTTTAATCTGTTTCTTTCTCTTATGAGATCTTTCAAGTAAATTGGGAATTCATTAGCTTGAAAACTGGTAATATTTGTTATATGGGTGTTATTATTCAAAGCTGTGAGAACTTTCTGTTCGAAGTCAATCACAGCACTGTCAATTTTTCGAGGAGTGTCGAGTTCCTCAGGGGAGACTTCAACATCTTCCAAATCTCGCATGAAGTCTATCCAGAAGACCTTCCTGCGTTGAGAGATTTCATCTCTTGGAACGTGATCTCCCAGCACCAGAAAAACCGGATTATGATCAGAAGTCATGGTACTAAGAGTGAATATCTCACTATACCAAGGAATATTCATCACAAGAAAAATATCCAAGACATCTGCTGAATTGTTCCCGAATTGGTAGTGAGTAGGCTCATCAGGACCGAGAACCATGTATTCATTTCTATCAGAGTGCAGTCTCAGTAGTCTACCACTTGCGTTGGTGACACGACTCCAGTCAGTATGTTTGGCATTCAAATCGCCACCAACTACCATAATCCTTCCGTCATCAGACGTCAAAGCATCCAGATTCTCAGCAGGTAAAACTCCGTTTGGAGGTTTATATACTGAAATACATCTAACTATGCCCCTAGAAGAGTGTAATTCTAGACCCACAGCCTCTAATGGAATGGTTACCCCTACATCGATCTGAGTGAATTTCAATGATCTTTTTATGTATATGGCAACTCCACCTTTGGGACGCCCTGTCCTATCTTTCCTGATTGAATTATAACTTTGTAGGTTCAGAATTTCACCCTTCAAGTGAGTTTCCTGCACTAGAGCAATATCGACATTATTTTGAAACAGAAAATTTTCGAAATCTAGTTTTTTGCTTGAGAGTCCATTAGCATTCCAGGTTACAATCTTCAATGCCTCTGGAATCATAATATTTATTTTCCTATAGCAGTATTGGCGTTGATACCGAGCGTCTCGGCAATACCTGTAAATTTACGGAATACGGTATTAGGATCCGATGAACCTGAAATAATATACAATAATTTCATCTACAAAATTTCACAATATATTGATAAGAGCACGCAAATCAAATCAAATAAAATGATTAAAAATCAGACTAGATTGAAACCATGGATGACACTCGGTATACTCAAATCAATAAAACATAGAGATTACCTCAAACAAAAATACATTAGACTACGTACAGAGGAACGCAAAAATGAATATAAATATTATAGAAATTTTCTCAGCAATCTTATCAGGACCACGAAAAATGATTTTTATAAAAGTAAAATACATGAATCTGGCAATAATTATAAAAAAATTTGGGATAATATAAAAGATATAACTAATAGTAAGAAACATCATGATTCTCAAAATTTTCAAATTCTTGATGAAAATGGACGGAAGTGTTGCACAGATGAAGAAATAGCAAATGAATTTAATTATTACTTTATTAATGTTGGAGAAAAAATGTTAAATAAAATTCAGAAACCATTATCCCCTGCTCCAAACAAAAATAAACGCATGAAAAACTCGCTCTTTCTTCATCCGGTAACGGAAAATGAAATTATTGTAATAATTTCTGGTTTAAAAAATAATACATCACCTGGTCCAGATAAAATCTCCATATACTTCATTAAAAAATACCATACCTATCTTTTGAAACCACTTTGTCATATATTGAATTCAATTTTTTTGTCTGGAAAAGTTCCTTCTGCTTTTAAAGAATCTGTTACAACTCCAATTTATAAATCTGGAGATAAACAAAAAACGAGTAACTATAGGCCCATAACAGTCATTAATAACTTTGCGAAAATATTCGAGAAGTGTCTGAAAAAAAGAATAGTGAATTTCTGTGAAAACAATGATATTATATCTAATTGTCAGTACGGTTTTAGAGAAAATTTATCAACTGAAAATGCTGTCTTTGAATTAACAGATAAAATATTCAACTGCTTTCAAGAACAAGAGAAATGTATAAGTGTATTTTTGGACTTAGCTAAAGCATTTGATACGGTCAATCATAACATACTTTTTCAACGGTTGGAAAATATTGGAGTGAGAGGTGTTCCGTTAGATATTTTGAAAGACTATTTATCAAATAGATTACAAAGGGTAAAAATCAACAATGCAAGTAGTAATCCACTACATATAAAAATGGGTGTACCGCAAGGGACAGTTATGGGCCCTATATTGTTCTTACTATATGTTAATGATATTTTTGACATGCAAAATTTCAATGGTAAACTAATATCTTATGCAGATGATACGGCTGCAGTATTTGTTGGAAAAACCTGGAATGAGGTATATGATAAGGCAGAAACCGGAATGAAGCAAATATACATCTGGTTGAATAATAATTTATTGAGCCTTAACATAGATAAAACAAAGTTCATGGCATTTTCGTCAACAAAAAGAGACCAACCCAACAAGAAATTTCTTAAGGTCCACCAATCTACATGTATATCAGCAAATTGCTCTTGTTCGGAAATCAATAAAACTGAATCACTTAAGTATTTGGGTATAATGATTGACCAATTTCTACGCTGGAATGATCATATAGATTACACGGTGAAAAGACTCCGTAAATTAATCTACAAATTTCACCAACTTCGAAATATTCTAAGAAGAGATGTCATGCTGATGATTTATGGTGCTTTGGCTGAGTCTGTAATACGTTACTGTATTATTGTTTGGGGGGGACTTTTCAAATCATCTCTGCACAACTTGGATATAATTCAGAATACCCTAATCAAAATAATGTTGAAAAAAAATCGCAGATATTCCACTGAAGAATTATATCAAGAAGCCGGTAAATTTAAAGTAAGGAAACTTTATGCCTATGAGTGTCTACTATGGATACTGGGCAAACCTATAGAAGTAATTTCTCATCCACATAATACACGCTTGGCTTCAACCCATGCTATGAATATTCCACGATGTAGGCTGAGTCATAATCAAAAATTTATCACTTATTTTGGTCCTAAATTGTATAATCAACTACCTGTCTCTATAAAGAATATCAAGACACATAAGAAACTGAAATCAGAAATAAAGTTATTTATTACAAATCATTATGATAAGTTGCGGAATATTTTCGAATGAGCAAATATTTGTCTCTCTCTCTCTTTCTCTTTCTCTTCTCTCCTCTCTCTCTTCCTCTCACTCACTCATTATAATACGATTAGTATTCATTCTATTCATTGCATTAGTATATAAGTATAATTGATAAGGGTAGTTAGTTCCAAATAAAACATGTATATTACATCTTCTAAATTTGATCATGGATGTATATGTATGTATGTGTATGTATGTATATATATATGTATGTATATATATATATGTATGTACGTATGAGGGCTATACTCATGACTTTCGCAGTCTGAAGTTCCACAATACAAGCTCAGCTTAGGTGGCCTCAGATTGTTAAGCATGATGTACTTCTTTTTTTTTTGACTTCGTATAATGTTATATTGAAAATGTTATCAATCTGAATCTGAATAAATCTATCTATCTATCTATCTATCTATCTATCTATCTATCTATCTATCTCCTTTATCTGCTCCAAGGCAGTGAAGATGTCCCCTGGTTCGCTAGTGGATTTCAAAGCATTAGCGTAATTCCGACTTCCCGACTGATGTGAATTCTAAGAACTCGACTTGACCGGCCTTGAAGTCACATTACTTTTCCTTACAGGAAATGCCTCGCACCCCCTGAAGCTAGCAGGATGCGCGCCGCCACAGTTAGCACACTTGGCTTTAGTCGAGCTATCCTTCTGACAATTAGCTGTCAAATGATTACCGCTACATTTAACGCATCTTGGATCAGCAGAACATCTCGACTGTGCGTGTTCGAATTTTTGGCAGCGATGACACTGCCCTATCTGTGCCTTGGGTCTTTGGGGTTCTACCTTGATGGTCAAGCCAACCAACCTTGTAATATCATAAATTTCATGATTTTTCTCAGTTTTTGGCAACAGAACCAGGACTATAGGCATTGCAGTGCCATCGCGGCGCTTCATACGATGTACTGATGTGACTTCAAAGCCCCTCTCAGTCAACTCCTCTGATATATCATCCGGCTCGATGTGTTCCGAGACGTTCCTGAGTACAACTCTCAGTGATTTCTCGTCTGGCAACTGATAGGTATGAAACGGATACTTTTTATTATCTAAAAGTCGAGTGAGTGCCCTGAATGAATCAGGGCTGTCGCAGAAAACCTTGATACCTTCCGTTGTATTGACTGCTTTAAAATAGTTGATTTGCAGGGTTGGTAGCTCTTTGGAAAGACTTGTCCATTTAGTTTTATCTCTCAAAATGATAGGAGGGACTCTTACCTGGTGATTATCTACATTTTGATCAACAGATACATTATTTTTGTCTATCTTAGTAGGAATTGAATCTCGTAGACTACTACTTGAGGGCTTGTGTTGCGAATTCATTGGGACCTTTGATCCCTGTCGCTTCAACTGGACAGAATTCTGCTGAAATTGGCTCATTTGGGGCATTTGGGGCGATCTTGATCTTGATCTCAATTGTGAATTGAAGTAGGGACAGGAAATATCATCTCTGACATTTCTATCAGACAGTAATTTTCTTGCTCTGACGGACTTTTGTGAAGAGGATGACTTTACAGAAGAACATTCCGACATCTCATCGTCTTGTAACTTACTCAGTTGGTCGAATCGGTTACTCAGAGGAATCATTGGAAATTCCTTCTCGTAATTAGTCTCATGTAAGTCATTTGTGTCCTGAAATGGCCTTTTACCATATTTCGGAAGATGATCGGACTGTGGCTGATCGCTTACAGGACGAATAGACAGCTGGATATGGGGGTTCAGTTTATTGAGTCTCTCCAATATTTGATGTAGTAGTGTGACTAGAGAGTCACCATCAAGGTCTTCTGGCAGATTCAACATGTTTCCCGGCGAGGAGTAACCGGAAAACTCGCTTCTTATTGAATTCGTATTAGTCTGACAGGAGCGTAATAAAAATGCGACCGTTCTCTTGACAGACAGAACGCGAATGATGCCATGGCACACAGAAGCAGTTCTGTTTCATGTTCTTTCATGTATATATGTATGTGTAATATGCGATGTAATGTTTGAAACACTGTAGATAAATAAATGATTTAATACTAGCCGTTAGATATCTGGAGTAAAGCAGTGTCGAGCGCGGTTAGTACTTGGATGGGTGACCATTCGAGAAAACGCCGCGTGAGCCCGTACATCTGTAGCGGAATAGCATATCATAGCTACAGCTATCATATCAATGGGCACAAGATATGGTACGGATATGCTGTTCTTCGGAGGGGACGTTGAGCCAGCGTTCCCGAGGCCATGGATGTTGGACTCATTAAAGATCCCTATCTCTGGGTGGAACACCAGAGGATTCGGCAAAATTTCCGGTTGGGGGTTGTGTGCTCACCGACATCGGTGATTAGCCTCAGTAGCAGAAAAAGGCCGACGTTAAATAAACATGAAAAAAAAAAACCTTAATATAGAAAAAAACTTCCCCATTTTGTCTCTCAGGGTGCAGGGTAGTCTTCAGCTAGCAGATCGAACATTGCCAGCTCAGCGTAACCTAGCCCAACAAATTACAATCAGGAATATTCTTAGTCTTAGAGGAATCTCCCGTGGGCACAGAGGTGTGTCAAACGGGTTCAACGCCATCTTGACCATATAGAACAAAAGAACCACTACAAAATGCTGGCGTAATTTCAACTACGAACGAACGAAGTATGAAGAGTACTGTCGTTTGCAGAGCTGTGGGGCTGTGGGCAAGTGGTTTGCTCCGATTAGATCATTGATATGAAGTAGGAACAATGTTGATGCCTAAATTGATTCTTGTAGAACAAAGGAAATGGAGGCAATGGTATCAGACGATACTCCGTCCACCACCACATGTATCTGCCTGAAAGAGAACTAAATAAACGATGGCATGGTTGAGGTGGTAAGTCTTATGATGGTAGTTTGTGGAGCAGTCCTTAATGCCAAACACGGTCGAATGCCTTCGATATCTGAGGCTAGAGATTCCTCATGTTTTTTCTAATGAAGCTTGCCATATATGGGTGACGTAGGCAAGTAAATTTCCAGGTGCTCTTTGGTGGCGCAAACTTCAATGTCTGTCATTCATAATTCCTGAGCTCTCCAGATATTTGATGAGCTCAATGTTGATGGCTTTCTCCATCACTTTGGAGATGATTGGATTGGTAACAAGTAAACAGATCGGACAGTCTTTCGTTTTCGTTTTTGGGGATTGGTTGAACTCTAGCTCTTTTCCAGCGAAATGTTAAAATACCCGACTTGTAAGAGATGGAATATATTGAAACTATTACCCCAGACAGCACCAGATATTCCATGAATCTTCCTATCATATTCCTTTTGGAATATTGGAATATTCTAGAAATGATCTGGAATATTCCGGAATATCTGTGGAATATTCTCTAAATATGCGAATGGGAATTCCTCAGATAATCATAGAATATACCCAAAAGAAACTTCTATGTTGAATGTTCCTGGAATATTCCAATAAACATATTCTAAAATAAAAAAAAGTGACCCAAGTAGGGATCGAACTCGTGACCTCAAGACTACCAAAGCAACGCCTTGACCACTAGGCCAGTAATCGAATTGAATAATGTTATACATATCAAGTTCTTCTGAGAGCATTGTTCGAAATCGGGTCATAAACACTTTTTGTTTCAAAATCTCCTTACATCTAATTGATGTTCGATACTCACATCTCTGAAATAATAAATGGTATTTATGTGTTGAGAAACATAGGAATATTCATGGAATATTTCATGAATATACACCACAGAATATTCAGTTGAGAATATTTCATGAATATACCGCACGGAACATTCATGGGTATATTTCATGAATATACCGCACAGAATATTCAGTTGGGTATATTTCATGAATATACAACAGAGAATATTCAGTTGGGAATATTCCTGGAAGATTTATACCTGAATATTCCCTGAACATGTCCGACTATTCACTTTGGAATATTCCTTTCAGATGTTCCAGAGGCATGTATATATTCTAGGAATAATCGATGAATATTCGGAATATACTCCTCCTTTTTAGCATATTTAGAGAATGTTCTATGAATATCCAGTGCTGTCTGGGACCACACTTGCATCATATCAATGAGCACACGGGAGCCTGTTTTTCTTCACTCTCCTCCAATATTGTTTCTATATTTCGTTTATTTCTAGAATATTGGTTTTGAGAGGCAATCTGTTTAGTCGAATGTTCAATCGAAGATCACTTCATCAATTTGAGACAAAAACAAAAATAGAGAAATTATACAACAATAGCTCAATTTGCGATACGCATAAACAGTGTTTTTGATAATATTTCTGAAAGTTACTCCATGATGCCATCTTCAGATACGTCTATATTTTGTCTCATTGATGGAACATGTAGGATGAATGCCTAATCGAGTTCAATGTCAAAATACTTCATAATCATCTAACTTTGAGATAAATGATGGATGTATGGAGACGTGACTTGAATATTGGAATATGGAGTTGTTATGATAGCAATTATATTTTGGGAAGTGGAACAAGTTAGATTCACTTTCAATTGTCTGCTTATAATAATATTATGACTAAAACTTCATCACCAACTAGCTCAAAGAAGTTACGAGTCATTATACTTCTAAACTTTCGAATGAATAGGTTTCTCCACAAGTCGGAGTCGAAAGATCACTTGAAGAACATGGAAAAAATGTAGAATATTTGATAAGTCCCCTTTTCTTAGCCCCTTTTCAATTGGTGAATCTGAATCACGAACATTATAATTCGTGTTAATATGGGTATATATTGCGGTATCTGAATAATGAGGGCGAACATTTTCTGATGCCCACCAGATCGCGATTCATTTGGCTTCTTTTCCAAGTCATTTTTTTCTCTGTGAATGTGAGATTTGTGCTGAAAACTCCACATTGGAAGTCAAAACCCTAAACTACCAATCCTCACAATATATTCTTTTTTTTTCAATCAGCTATATATAAATAGGTTCCTCCACAAGTCGGAGTCGAAAGATTACTTGAAGAACATGAACAAAATGTAAGATAAACGATGTCACCTTTTTGTGAAACTGCATCATGAACATTATAATTCTTGTTAATAATGACGGCGAACATTTTTTGATGTCTATCAGATCGCGATTGATTTGGCTTCTATTTCAAGTTATTTTCTTCTCTGTGAATGTGAAAATTGTGCTGACAAGTCAATTCTTGTATGCAAAATCCAACGAGCTGTGTGATTTTGTCATTATGACAGCAAAAAAAGTTTGCCCTAACTTTTCCAGCGACAAAAACGGAACCTACCTTTTGAAATCATGACAACCAGCAATAAACAAATGTTTGATGAATTAAATTGTCCAACCGAATTACACACTAGCTTTTTTTGTAGTCGAAGTAGACTTGGCATCTATAATTCGAATTTTGTTGCCATTAGGTGATTCAACTCAAAAACTGATAGGAAATATCGTCCTACGGACTCGTAATTTCTCCAGAGGCAGTTTATTTCGTTAAATTGCCAGGCAACAAAATTCTCATTGATACATGTCAAGTTCACTTCGACAAAACAAAGCTCTCTTGTAATTATAAGTGAAAACTCCACATTGGAAGTCAAAACCGTAGCCTACCAATCCTCACAATATATTGAGTTTTGCTCCAAATGATATCAAAAGTGGCTTCTTAATGACACTCAACAGGCAGAAAAGGTGTACTTTCACTGCCTGCTTCTGTACTCGTCTGAGAACATTGGAACACTGATTCATAGGTCAAGTCTGAATCGATGAACTCAATACAACTGGAAGGGAGACGACCGTCAGGGGCAGCTGCAACAAAGATAGCATGATTTACGGTAACCTGTCCTCTTCCAACTCGTGTTTTTCAATGGTGGATTGGTGTATAAATTTTCTTCTATCTAATGATTAAAGTAGTTAAGAATTTTTTCTCTCATCTACACAGGCAAGAAAGTGAAGACATAAGTTCATTGTCTTCGTTTATGTGAAATACGAGGTGAAATATATATTCATTTGGCTGGTTTTGTTGTATCAAAAGGACTGCATTTGTTATTGTGAACACTGAACTGATTGTTAAGAAGGTTTGTGATTAATATTGATGAACAATGGTATAGATCTTGAAATGATCATATCAGTTAGGTATACAATGTTCCCAGTCTCAGAATATGTTCAAAAACTAAACCTATATTATTTGTCAAAGTTAAATACTTCCATATTGATATTGAGTAATATTATTTGTTGCAGTTTTCCATTCAGAAGACCAGACATTCTCGAATTATGGATAAAGGCAGTTCGTGGAGAGACTCCAACTAAAAGCAGCAAGCTTTGTGGGAAGCATGTCCTGCCAACAGATTATTTAGGCATACCAGGTATTGCTAGGTTCTTGAAAGCAGATGCTGTACCCAGTATATTTTCGTTTCCTCAGCATTTGTTACCAAAAAATGCTGATTATTTCCCCAGGAAAACAGGAAAATTCATAGGTACCTAGTTGATTGATAATGAAAAAAAGTTTGTTCGCACCTCTTCAGAATAAAAAAACTATATAGTAGGTGATTTGTTTTCAGGATGCATCTGTGGGCGTTCATAACTTGGGTCCAAAGGAAGAAGTTTCCCATGTTATCGAATTTGACTTGCCTACCACTTCCAGCGCCCAAGTTTAGAAGTTTATCAATGAAGAAACTCAAACTGTTTGATTAGAGCAGGATATTGTATTGAGGAGAAAAGTGAAGACACTGAGACAAGAAGAAAAAATGAGAGACCTAAAAATTTCAAACATGAAAGAAGTAGTAAGGAGAAATATGAACCTATGGAAATTATGCTCAAAATGCACTCAATACCATTCAAGAACCTCTTTTCAAATTTTTCCTATCGTTTTCCTTTACCTCCTGATAGTTCTGAGACATTGTGCTCCGCTCACTTTGTACAATATATTGTGACATTTGAATAAAAATAGATAATTTTAATTTTGTATTCATTTGACTCCCTGATCCTGTAAGAGTAAAATTGAAATTTCATTTTGAAGTCAATAAAAGAATCAGTAATAATTTTTAACGATAATTGATTACAACATTATCCTTTTTCCTAAATGAATATTTTTATTCAATCACGTTTACTCTTAAATAGAAGCAAAAAATACTGCGGGTTGCCTGAAAAATATTTTTGCCTCACTCGTCGTTCACAGTGGGTCCCTTCCAGTTGTTTACATTCAGTTCATTGGTCTGAATAGTGGTAGTAGTGACTGCGCATGCGCACATGATATCTTACAGCTGATGAAATTGAGCAGATTCAATAGGCTTTAATCATAAGCATGTTCTTCGAGACAGACCCTGTATCAATCCATGATTTAATGATTCGTGACGTCATCCAGCTTAGTATAACTCATCAACCAACTGCGTCGGGACAATGAACCCATTGTTCACAGACATATAAGGATGACGTCATCATCAGCCACGTGCAAACAAAGGAATTTTATCGTCGTATATCGTGCATATCGAGTGACCTTGAAACAAATTGCTACTGATTGTAGTATACCAACCTGAATCTGATGAGAAACCAAAAGTCTTTAGTCGTGTGATTGTGACGTCATCGACCACCTTTCAGAAAAAAGGAGAATGGATATGTCCTTGAAGGCCCCAGAAGGTCTAGACTTTAGAGTATAGAGTCTAGAGTCTCACGTGTCCGCTGTCATCTGTTATATTTCATTTGTCAGCTGTCACCTGTCACTTCTTGTATTCCATGCTCGATGTCATCTGTTACGTGTCATCTGTGACTTCTTGTATTCCATGCTCAATATCATTTGTCACTTGTCAACTGACATCTGCCACTCCTCGTATTCCATGCTCCATGTCATCTGTCACTTCTTGTGTTTCATGCTTCATGTCAACTGTCATCTGTCATATTATTCGTATTACAAAGTTCAGTAAAACTTGCATTGATAACATTTCTACAAATATTTCAAATTTTTTAGCACAAGTAATTGATACAGAAATATCAGATCATACATATCAATTAGTTTCCTTCACTATCGATCAGGAAACTGATAACTCTACTACTACAGGTAGAATATTTAGGCAAGACAGGATTTATAATTTCAGACAAAATTTGTTGCTTGTAGACAGCGGAACTGTATGCGATATGGCAAGCCATGCTATACTGTTCTTTCCAAGAGGATACAAAATGTCTGATTTGTACAGACTCTCTGAGTGCTATAAAAACTCTGGAAAATCGGTTCACATCGAATAATTGGGCTATTAGAATCTTAGAAACATATTCCTATTTAACATCCCTTGATAAAGTAGTGACAATCATGTGGGTTCCAAGTCACATGAACATAAGTGGAAATGAATTAGCAGATTCTGCAGCAAAAGATGCTACTAATGGTACGATCGACGAGGGTATCCCAGTTCCGTTAGAAGACGTTAAGAAATTTGTAAAACAAAAATTCAATAATGTGTGGCAAGATCAATGGAACAGATATGATGGACAACTGAGGAAAATCAAACCCTCAACCAAGAAATGGTTTTATCCAAAAGGAATAACAAGGAGAGATCAAGTAACACTTTGCAGACTCAGAATAGGACATACAAATTTGACTCACTTATACCTCTTAGCAGGTGCAGCAAGACCAAGATGTGAAACTTGCAGGGTTCGTTTAACTGTCCAACATTTGTTGTCCTGCCCAAACTACAATATATTCAGACAACAGAGCGGAATCACATCTCCTGAAATTGAAACAACATTAAAAAATAGTGAAATTGCAACAAGTAACATACTAACCTTCTTGAAATCAAGTGATTTGTATCGAAAAATATAATTTCTCCCACTTGTGAAAGAGCTAATGGCCCTAGCAGCTGATGCTCGAAAAAAAAAAAAAAAAAATAAAAAAAAAAATTCCTCGAACTATTTGAGTCGTCCTTCCCGGTAAAAACATTTAGAAACGACAGTAGAAAAAAGAAAAACACTTGGATTACACCATACATAAAAAATCTGTCAGAACTTGTTAGGGAAACAGCGGAAACCGCAAAAACTCTAAATAATGATAACTACATACTAAGACATAAATGTTTGAAAAAATATTACGAAAATCAAGTCAATATAGCGAAGAAAACGTTTAATAATGACAGGTTACTGAACACCAACAACATTAATCGGGAATGCTGGAATATAATAAAAGAAAATACAAACAAAAAAAACAAGGATAAAATAATTGAAATAGAAAACACAGAAGGTGAAATTCTAGGAAATAGTAAGGAGCTATCTAACTTTTTTAACAGATACTTTGTAGAGGAAAATGAAAGCAAATGCTCAGATAATATAAGTCACACCCTACACATCAAATCCCAGCTTCACTCATTTTATTTGTACCCCACAGATCCCGAAGGAATTAGCAGAACTATCACGAAAGTTTGCACAAAAAAATCACCGGGTATAGATAATGTACCAGGAAACGTTATGAATGCTGTTGGTGATATTTTATCACACCCACTGAGTGTTTTAATAAATAGAAGCTCTTGTGAAGGTAAATATCCTGAACAATTGAAGTGCTCAAGGGTTGTTCCACTATACAAACATAAGGGGAATAGAAGGGAAGTCAAAAACTATAGAGCGGTGGCGATTCAGTGCCATATTGGTAAAATATATGAACACACGTATAATATAAGGCTTAGCAATTATCTTGAAAAATTAAGTATTCTAGACAACTAACAACATGGGTTTAGAGCTAAAAAGTCTACAATGACAGCATTGGATGAAGCCATAACACACATCCACGAAGCTTTAAACAAAAAAGAAAACATCATGGGATTATTTTTCGATATGAGCCGAGCTTTCGACACAGTTGACCACAATCTGTTAGAAGCTAAACTCTATCGGATAGGAGTCAGAGGCCCATGTTTGGAATGGATAATTTCATACCTATCAGATAGAGAGCAGCACGTTGAGATCAATGGTGTTAGATCGGAACCGATCAAAATTCGAACAGGCACACCACAAGGATCATGCCTATTATTGCCTATCACCAACATTATTTAATATTTTTATAACTGATCTACCTGAAGAACTGAGTAAAACAGGCTATCCAGTACTTTATGCGGATGATGCTAATGTAATCATCTCAGGACAATCGAAGAAAGAAACACAAAATAAATCCAATGAATCTATTAGAGGCATTTCTCAATGGTGCAGTAATAATAAAATCTCTTTGAATGTAAACAAATCAATAGCTGTCCAATTTAATACGAAAAATGTAACCATAAACGAAAGCATGTTACTAAAAACAGAAGGGAAATCCCTGGAGAACTCAGCCTGTACAAAATTTTTAGGAGTCTATCTAGATCAAAAACTCACATGGAATGAGCATGTTGATCATACAGCCTCAAAACTGAGTTCATATTGCTTCATTATCAGGAACTTATGGAATACAGTATCGATCGACGTGCTCAAACTACTGTACTTTGGACTTATTCAGTCGTCCCTTTCATATGGTCTAGTCTTCTGGGGAAAAACCCATAACTCTGGCCAACTATTTATTATTCAAAAAAAAATTATAAGATGCATGCTGAACTTGTCTCATATAGAACCATGTAAAAACCACTTTGTTGAATTGGGTATTATGTCTTCACCAAGTTTGTATATTTACTCATTGTTTCTTCACATTATTAATAAACAGGGCACTTTGATGACTAGAAAGGAGGTACACAGTCATAATACCCGACAGAAGGACGAAATCAATTTAGGATTCTCCAGATTATCAATTGGACAGGAAAATTCCAATTATATGGGAATCCAATGCTACAATAAAATTTGCGCAATGAAGGAGTTCAGAGAATGTGAAACAACATTGCTCAAGAAATATCTCAAGAGTTTTTTGGTACAGAAATGCTATTACTCACTGCAGGAATTTCTGAATGATACCTCTGACTGAGATCTACACATTACAAATCATGAGAGTAGTAGGTAGTCTAATTTGCATTATATGCTAGACCACACTGTACAGAATAAGATCTGTTATTTTAATTAGCAAATTATGAAATTATTTTTAAAGAATGTGACATTGTAAGTCCGGATTTTATTTTATTTTATTTTTACATTATTTTATCATACGAACCAGGTTCTTATTGTACCAATAAGTGAACTAGCTCATCTGTTTGTGACGTGTCCCATAATGTATTGTACTTACCTGTATTGTGACATTCAGTGGACAAAATAAAATTCTATTCTATTCTATTCTATTCTATTCTATTCTATTCTATTCTATTCTATTCTATTCTATTCTATTCTATTCTATTCTATTCTATTCTATTTCACTTGTCATCTGTCACTTATTGTGTTCCATGCTCCAGGTCATCTGTCATCTGTCACTTCTTGTGTTGCATACTCCTTGTCATCTGTCATCTGTCACGTGCCATTTCTTGTGTTCCGTGCTACATGTCATCTGTCATTTGTCACGTGTCATCTGTCACATGAGTTGTTTATGATAGTTGTTTTCTTGTTTTGAATCATATTTGTGAATTTTGTTGTTGTTGAAAAACTTACAGGGTTGCAAGAAAACCTTCAGACACTTGTCAAAGTTCACTTCACTCATACAGTCTGTTCTGGATCATATACAACACTAATTATGTTTTATCTAGAAAACCAATAGAGATATAGGTCCCCTCAGGGGCTCACAACTTGTGAGTACGGGAATGGTGAACCCGAAGTACCCTAGTCGGATATTCACCATACTTCAACTTGTCTTGGGTGATATCCTCTTATCTCTTCCTTTTTCAATCTATCTATCGGTCTTTTTTGGCCAACTTTTCTTTCCCTCCTCCCCTCCAAGCCCAACCTCACCATCAAGTGGTGTGAGAAGGAGAGACCGCGGCCGCTCGACGGATGAAGCATTTTGGGAACATCTTCGCTATCTCCGGACCAGATGGGACAATTTGTGGACGTCTGTGGCTGGGATGGGGCGATTTGCTGATATCTGTGTAGGTGGCCGAGGACTGGTCAACGAGGCTCTGGCAACCTGATCCAAGCTGTAAGGACCCGTGGAGATGGATGAATGGCACCGAGGTATGGTGTCGCTAACGGGGCCTCTGGGAAACAGGGCGACATCTCAGAGTAAGTAGGCTTAGTCCTGTGCAAGGGGCACCACAGGGCTGGAACAACCCCTTCCCCTGTCACTCGTAGGAGAAGGAAAACTTTTGGCCTTCTTCGTAGACGAGAACAGGGATCGGAAGAGTAATCTTTAGGAACATGAACGAAATCGGAGACTTTGGTCAGACGAGCTTACAAACGGGGTGGAGTGTTTAGTGGGTATACCTAGGGTCCCTTGATGGAAATTGACGTTAAAGTCATCTTAACAGGGTACGGACAGATCCTCGTCTCCTCTCACTCTAAAGTGTTTGTGAAACAGTTATATAGTTCCATCCTTATTCAATTCTGGGGATAAACACTAGATTTTTGACATTCGTTGTTTTCTAGGTTATATTGAGGTCACTGGCGTATCATACGTAATTTCCATATGGAATTCCTGATTCAATACTCAATGACTATACCAAGATATAGATAAACAATCCTCTAGTTTTAGAGTCTACTACTCCAGCATAATCTTTGCGAGGTAGGAAGCATATAAATTGTACTGAAAGCTTAATATATTCCAGCAAAAGAGACTGTTCTTAGACTGTGAATTAGGGTTGACTGATTAACTAAATGAACTCTGACTTCAAGCTGAGGAGAAGTTTATCTATGAGCTGAATGAGCTGAGCCTTATTATGATTGAGAAATGGTGGAAAGCTCGATGTGGGTATCTGAAATACTGTATTCATGTCATGTGTGCTCAATATATTTTCGGAAATACAATTCTGAGAAGAATTTATGGAGTGACTAATATGACACTATGTATAAAACTTCATCTGGGACGAAAAGTAGGCTCAAGGCTGATGAAAAGTAATACGTTGAATGTGCAGGAAAATAAATGATACAATATACTTTACCCCAATGTTATACATATGATTTTTTCGTCTCCCCTGAATAAAAAGTCATTTTCGAATAATTTATTGATGAAAGTAACAGAGAAGTAGGTATACGCAGTATAACTTACAGACACGTTATTTTCACTCTTGCATCCTACATATTTTGTATTTGTGGTAGAGTAATAATTAAATAAAAAATGTATTTTGCCATATTGGATCCGTCTTCTTGAATTTTCGAATTTTGACGAAACAATTATTATCTCCTACCCCGAAAACCCCCAGATACCAATCTTAAATAGAAGCAGATCATAATTAGGAATTTCTTTCGCTCTATATTGGATTCACCATCTTGAATTTTCCAAGTTTGACGAAACAATAATTATCTCCAACCCCGGAAAACCCCAGATACCTTCTAATTTTGAATAGAATCGGATCATAATTACAAAACTCGTTCGCTTTCTGACCTTCCTCAACAAGTAAATACCCTGTACATACCTATTATTAAAATTTTGAATGATTTTTGTAGCGCCCGTGATTATGACGTGACAGCAATGTCAGGGGTGCCAGTAGACAAAACTAAAGTCTCTAGATCATTAAAAAAGAATGCAGCTATGATCTGTCCGTACCCTGTTATGGTGACTTTTACGTCAATTTCCATCAAGGGACCCTAGGTATACCCTGGAGTCAGGGGACTCCCACACTATCATAATTATGGAGGATTGAATCCATATGGTGTCCATAAAGGATTTCAACCACCTCGATGAAAAAAAAAATAGAGATATGTATAGGGATTTATCAACAAAAGATCATTGTAATGAAAAGGCCATGCTAATAAATATAAAAAATATACGGAGTGTTCCATTCAAAAAAATGAAGTTTCTAGGACTTTTTGATAGAAACGGCAACGTCGTGATTTTGAAAATATTCTAGATCGATAGAACAGGTGATGAAATGTGAGATGCGAAGTTTTTAGAAAAATCCTGCGTTGCGTTCTCCATGAACGTCCAACCTACCATCGGCCGTGAGTTACCCTGTATTTCAAGGTTAACGACAACAAGATGTGCTGACTGAGCATGTCGAGTTCGTCTTACTAGTATTGCTAGTGATGGAATTATAGCAGATATTCCTGATAAAAATATCCAATGAAAGCATCTATAGAAAAGTGAATGGTCGCCGACTTTACTACGGTTTTCTAATGAGGTCAAAAAGTGTGTGAGTGTGGTATCACCCATCAGGTTGATGGCTCTTCTCTAGATGTACTCTGAGAGCATCAGCGTATATGATCGGGTCGTGCTGAACCCGCATACATGAGAACAGTTTTCTAAAACTGTGCCTTATAGATCATGAGAAGCAGTTGAGGTGAAGGTGAGGCCCTTTATGAAGTATTCAAATTACTTTTCTCGGTGTTGAAATCAACATGAAAATCTCGCTCGTGCATGTCCATGAATTTTCACCCACAATGTGAAGTAACGGGAGAGAGGAGAATCACTATCACTGTGTAATTACTTGTAAATGTTTCGTTAACTTTGCAGGTCGTTAAATTCAGAATATTTATGACGAGTGGGTTTCTCTCATTTATCTGCATAAAGCAGAAAATACGAACAGGATACCTACCTACCAACTTCAGGGATCTCTACTTTCTATGCATAAAGGATTTTCTCGTGTTTACGATTCCGTGTCTTGGTGATACATCGAGTCAGTTGGAATTACAGCTATAACTGCTCAACAAATAGAACGTAACGATGTATAATAATTTCACTCTGATTCAAAACTCTATAACTTTCGAAGGACACAACCGATTTCAGTTATGTTTCCAGTTTCTGAAAGATTATTTCCTTGTTACAGTGTGATCAGTGAAAGTGAATCGTCTCAATTTAGTAGGTCTCGTTATTTTTAAAAAACTATACCTCTAAGTATCGAAAAACGGAATATCTATACGTATTATGTCAAAGGGTAGTACAAAAAGATTTTCACTTATAATTACACGGGATCTTTTTTTCAGTCGAAGTAAACTTGACATGTTTCAATAAGAATTTTGTTGCCTGGCAAGTTGACGAAAAAAACTGCCTCTGAAAAAATTACGAGTCCGTAGGACGAGTAATTTTTTCTGCCAGTGTTTTGAGTTGAATTACCCAATGGCAACAAAATTCGAATTATAAATGCCAAGTTTACTCCGACTAGACAACAAACCTAGAGTGTGATTCGGTAAGACAATTCAAGTCATCAAATATTTGTTTATGGCTGGTTGTCATTCTTTCGAAATTAAGGTTCCGTTATTGTCGCTGTGGAAAAGTTTTTTTGCTGTCATAATGACAAAATCACGCGGCTTGTGGGATTTTTTCGTACATGAATCTAATTGTCTGTGAAATTTGATTATTCAAAAATGTTGTAGATGTGGAGTTTATTTTCACCAAATTTTGAATATATCAAAGTCTGGAGTCATGCCAAGTGATTTCGAAATGGTTTCGGATTTTTTTAATGTTTAATTTTCTCATGTTTTTCGATAATTTTCCATTGATGTTGAGTTTTCTTCTGTAATTGTACATTGTTGGTATTGAGGTATCACTTTCAACATCTTTCTTTATTGTTGAGAAAATTTACATGAATTCATCAATATTCTTAGGATACTTCTACTACTATTACTTCGGATTTTGTTGTCAATGGTATTATAAGTTATCAATTTGCAAGCTTCTATTGAAGAAACAACTGGAATGCATTCTTGAAATAGCGATGACGAAGCGACCTGAAATGTCTAGATAATATGTTTCTTCTACTCACATAACTAAAATGGCATTTAGCGTACGGATATGTACCACGCTAAATGATCGATTGATCACGGATTGTCGATCTGATTTATTCAAAATAATAAACACGTTACCATGGCAATACGATTTCTTAAACACATTACCATGGCAACGCAGTTCATTAAACACAGCTTTAGTAATTTGAGACATGTCTGGCCTGTCAATTGTATTAACTGTCAACTGTTATTTTCAAATTTTGTATCAGAATCATTCAAACAATCTACGCTTGTATCAGAATTCTTCATTGAAAATATATGCGAAAAGTAGACGAGAGTGAAATCGAAGAGATTGTTCTGGTACTTGCATATCTCCAAGAAGTGTAAAAATGAAGCATCCATTCTTGAGAACCATTTATTTATTCTGCGCTAAGCATGACAATGAACGTGAAACAAAGGTTAGTAAGCAATGGACTAGACACATCTACAACCAATATCACTTATACGTGTCTCGCTGGTTACATGCAGTTGCATGTATTATGTTCTCAATTCCCATTCCTTTCGAATAATTTTGTAGGTTAGCAGGAATTGCAGGTGTGTTAATGTAATTTACGGAATTTGTAGAAAATTCATTGTATGTAACGCGTTTATAAACTCTTCTAGACACTCGTTTATTAAACACTCGCTCCGCTCGTGCATAAACTACTCGTTACTAAAAGGAAATTTATAACACTTGGTACATAATACACCGAGTAATATACTATTATTGAATAGTTTTCTTCCTGTTCTATTTTAAACTAGAACGCGTAGTTTCTTCATCGACGAACATTCCTTGAGATCGTCGAAATGACAATGAAAAATAGTAGAATGTGAAGTCAACAATTTCGATGATTTCAACACATCGAATCTGATATTCCTTCACACAATTGTTAATACATTATCAGTTCAATGCTATTTCATCGAATTATGTTCAATTTCAACAACAGTTCGAGTCTGGGATGAACATTTTCTTGATACTTACGACTTGGTCTCATTCGAAAATAATCGTTTTTATTCGTTACAATCATTACAAGTAAGCTTATAAACTCTAGATTTTCCCATAGTAGGAGTTTTGTCTCCATTGTTCCCTGTGTGGTTCAATGATTGAAGTTAGGTTCAAATGAAATATCGAAATTGAGATAACGCGAACACTTCTTTGTCATGCGCTTCCCAGTAAGCACAAACATTCCTAGGATGTCACAATCATGTTTCGCTAGGTAACAATATGAATCACAAGAAAACATCATTGGTATTTCCAGAAAACGATCAATTCACATAAGTATTAACATTTTATTGGATTTGAGACTTGAAATGAAGGTGAAATTGTGAGGCTTCCTAACAACCAAGAGACTCATTGATGGAACCTCACGATCTTGTCAATTTATGTAACAAACGGAATAAATTAATTTTAATGTTGATCGAAGAATCGCTCAATACGTACTGTGAGTTTCATTTGGCATCAACATGTGAATCATGAAGTGACCAAAAGGGCCCGGAATAGCAGTCATTGTGATTTCAGTGAGACTGTCATTTCGAGTCACGGATGTGATGTGTGATATGCAGCAAGATTAACATTCAACATTCTATTATTAGAAAAACGGAAAAAAAATTATTTCGGACTTGGTCTTTATGTTTAAAATTCTTAAGAACTATTATGATGCCTCCGAATCACTATCCTTAGTATATATCCACGTACCATCCAGAAACACAAGAAATAGACAATTTCTCAATGTGAGTTTTAAACACACCAACCTTGGTCAAAACGCTCCTATTCCTAGGCTTAGCGATAACTTCAATAAATATTGCTCGGATATGGAAATTTCCAGTATGTCGTTGTCTCATTTCAAAACTAGAGCCAAACAAATCTTTTCCATGTAATCTATACCTGTAATTTACTGATAAAATATCTACAATTTGAGTTTATTATTGTATCAGTGGATACTGTTTTGGGTTTATACCTGTATGTATCCCAAATCTGAATAAATAAATAAATGAATAAATGTGATGCCCTCTCATATCTTTGAGATCATCATCTGGGATGTTTCTGATGGTTTCGAACTGTTATATTTCTGTGAACGCGAAAAAACCTATTCACTACTTGGCTGATGCTCAAACTGTTGGAAACAAGCAATACATTTCTTCAAGTTTGAAAGGGGGAACCATCCAGAAACATAATGAATCGTATAGTTGAAGTCCACTTCGAGTAATCATGAAAGAATTCTTCTGAAGATGATTTATTTTATACATGTAGGATTATTCACCATTGTGGATTCCATCAGTAGGAAGTTCATGCGGGGAACCAAATACTAAATTCCAATCAGGGTGTTTCTTAACAACGTGTGAAAAATTCAGGAGCATGTTGCTGACGTCAAAAAACAAAGAAAATTTTGTATAAACATATGTTCGCAAGTTATTCGTATCCGAGATACCGAGTGTTGAAGAATATCATATCATTTCATTTCATATCAATAACATAAAGCTATTTAAAACTGAGTTATCAAAAAGAATCTCTAACAATAACATAAGTGTATGGAGATCAGTTTAGGATACCAACATTATCAGTTTTATTGTTAGCTACAGGAGTAGAGTAGTATGCCTCAAAACAATAATAAAACCTATCAACTACTTCCTTTAAAGCCCTTCAGCACGAGTTCAAACCTATATGTTTCAAAACGACAGTTCTTATGCCAACATTAAAACCTATTGGCTAGTCTTATCAGTTGCAGTAAGCATTTGTTAAGATAATATAGTCCTTAACGTGTTATATGATAATCTTTTTTCAGAACTAATTACAATACAAACATGTCAAAATGAAGTGATATCAATAGATAGTTATAAGAGAGATTAAACATGGCGGTATGATATGATAATTCCCTACTGTATCAAAGCTTTTTGTGGAGATTGAGTCTGTAAAATGAAAACGATGACGACTTTTTTGACAAAAACATACCAGATATCCTCCAAAAAAAGCAGCGCCCTAGAAATAATGTGTTATTACCAGTTAGAATTGGATGTGAATTTTGATAATTTTTCAAAAAAGTTGACAAAACTGTGTGAGTGTTTACTGAATATGGGTGAGTCGTTTGGAAAATGTGGAAAATAGTTATTTTTCTACTCCTTACTCGGTAAGTACTTCATTTTGATACTGATTTGAGGGAGGAAAACACGTTCTACCTCCCTAGGGAGGTAAATATTTACTTACCTAAATAACTATTACACTACAAGGGAGGCAAGTGATACTTACCAGTCGAGGACATTGTTTGCGCCCGAGCGATAGCGAGGGCTTGCAAAATAGTCCGAGACTGGTCAAGAACACTGCCTCCCGAGTTTTGTATTATATTTTTTCTACTCCAGTTCCCTTAGATTAAAAAAAATGTTTTTCAATTACTTATATAATTTGACTAATCTAACTGAAAAACCCTGTATGTATGACAGGTTTCCTAGTGTTACACGTTGATCGCTATGGAATTCATATTGTTTATAATCAAACAAATGTTCTGTCAGTGTCATTTTATTAAAAAAATCGAAATAATGGATATCGATGCAGTTGCGAATGCAGCTTGTGCTGCTCTATTACCTCAGAAATCGAAGGAACGGTACAATCGGTGTTACAAGGACTTCAAGGCTTGGTGCAGTAATATTGCAAGTGGTGAAAGCATTACCGAGAACTCTTTGCTGGCGTACTTTGTAGAGAAGTCACAGACCCTAAAGTCCCCTGCAAGTTTATGGAGTGAGTATTCGATGCTAAAATCGACGTTATCCATTCAAGACAATGTAGACATTTCCAAATTCCTTAAACTAAAGGCGTTTTTGAAGAGAAAAAATGATGGCTATAAGCCAAAAAAGTCTCAAGTTTTCACGCGAGAAGAAATAGAAAAATTTTTGACAGAAGCCGACGATAGAAGTTTTTTATTAATGAAGGTAGTGATGGTCGTCGGGATTGCTGGAGCATGCCGCTCACAAGAATTATGCGATCTGAGTGTAGAGAATGTCCAGGAAATGGAAAATTTAATTATAATCAATATGCCTGATTCAAAAAATGGTACATCTAGAAGATTCACCCTCACTGCAGACAAAGACAGGAAAATCTGCCATTTAAACATTTTTAAAAGATATCTCAAAATAAGATCGTTGGTTGAAAGATCCCAACAACGCTTTTTTTTGAGATACCAAGAAGGCAAATGCTTGAATCAGCCTGTGGGAAAGAACACTTTTTCAGCTATTCCCACAAAAATAGCAAAATTTCTCAGACTGCCTAACGCTGAAGCTTATACCGGCCATTCGTTTAGAAGAACGTCTGCCACATTATTAGCTAACACTGGTTCAAGTGTTTTAGCTCGGGCTGGAAGTCGGAGACGGTTGCTGAAGGTTATGTTGCTGATAGTCTTTGCAATAAGAACGAGGTGGCAAACAAAATTCGTTATAACAAGAATAACAGCGATTCAAATTCATCTGCTATTCATCTGCCTACCACATTGACCAGCGCTGTAACAAGAATTTCTGATAACATAAGCACAACAGTAGAAGTGTCCAAACAGCTGCAAGAGATTTCCCCACATTTTTCAAACTGTAATTTTTCAAATTGTACTATAAATGTTAATTTAAAATAAAGAGTTCAATTTTTAGGTTAAATTATGAAGTTTATTTAACTTGCTTCCCTAGGGAGGTAAATATTTACTTACCTCCCTAGGGAGGTAGAACGTGTTTTCCTCCCTCAAATCAGTATCAAAATGAAGTACTTACCGAGTAAGGAGTAGAAAAACAACATTTTCGACGGCAGTATCAATGCATCATTTCTATTTTCTGCTTGAAATTTTCAATTCCATCAATGACCGACATCTGTTTGTAGTAAATATGGCGCAAAATATACATTAAACCAATTTTCTTTCTCTAATGCTCGAATAAAACCTTCGGGTAATGATAAGGCATTTTATGAGACGATTTCCTCCTGTTGAAGTACTTATTTCATATTCGAATCCATTCTTATGACTATTTGCTCCTGGGTATGACAACAAAGCTTCGAAAATCATAAGATTGATTTAAGAAGGTTATAATATAATGCCTTTATAAAACTATAAAGCTTTAAGAATATCCTGGCTAGTGCTCATTGCAGTGTTGCAACAAGTAGAAGAACGTCATCAACATGATTAACATAACCCTACTTTTGTTGTTCACAGTGTTCACTCAGTGCAGTTCGCCTGATATTGTGTTGATTGCGCCATTCTCTCAAATTCATGCTCAACTCGCCATCTGACATAATTTGTGCAAAACTGTTGTCAATTTTTTTTTTCTTATCGCTTGGAGCGCACGAAAGGGAATCCCTATAATGTTCAAAGAACATCGTGCGTTCCTAGGAAGGATAGGGACAGGAGGTAGGTATTGGAATTTTTTTTGAACTTTTGGAGATTATATGTTGTTGGGAATACTTCCACAGACAATGAATTCCAGAGCCTAGTCGTTCTATGGATGAAGGAGTCTTGATAAAGTGCTGTTCGACATCTTCCGAGGTTGACAACGGAAGGATGTGCTAACTGGGCTTGTCTAGTTCGTCTGATTGGTATTGCTAGTGAAGGGATGATAGCAGAGATTTCCGAAGAACATTTCCTGTGGGAGTATCGATAGAAAAGTGAAAGGTCGCCGATTTTCCTACGGTGTTCCAATGATGTCAAAGAGTGAGTGAGTGTGGCGTCATCCACCAGGCGAATGGCTCTTCTCTAGATGGAATCTAAGAGCATCAGCGTATGTTTTGGTGCTGCAACTTCCTCGCTTCCTAGTTCCCATTCAGAAGCACGATGATCAGAAGTTTTTTCCATCACGTTCTGACTCGTTGATGGTATCTACTTCATGAACATCAGGTCCTAACGAATTCTTGCTGCAATTTGGTGGTTTGAGGTGGTATGAATTGAAAGACGCAGTGTTTGGAATTGCTTGGGCTTGAGAATTCTGATTTACTGTTGATCTCACGACTTGATTTTTGATTCTTAAGTAATCTTCTATATTTTTTCGCTTGTGGTTGCCATTTCTCTCAATTCCACACTATTCATTTCCTTGTGAGTTCATTTCGTGAAGTGAGTCGTTTGTAGGCAAAAAAATACGAACATTAATATTATGAAATTTGGGTTTAACACGGTTCTAAATAAAACTTCATAAATCCTATAGATTTTATGATTGACATCGATAAATTCATTGTGGCTTATAGGTTTTAATAATTACTTTCACATAGCTAGAATAATGCCATTAGGTTTCATTAGTCAAATCCTAATTGGCCTAGCGTAAATTTGGTTTTATGATTGCTTTATGACGTATTTTCATAGGATTAGTTCAGAACCTCTTGGTCAAATTCGAGACACCAATGAAACTTAGGAGTTTTAAGAGGGTTGTTAAGAGTGAATAGTTTTGATAAAGAATTTCAATGAATCTCACAGAGCTCTCTTAAAACTGAAGTGAGCTGAATGCCAGATTGTTTTATCATAGTATCTTGAAGCCTTCTAATAGGATTATATGGACATGAAGGCCATTATGCTTTTTCCAGGGCATTCATAAAACGGTAGAACAAATTAGACCTATCATTTGCGCTCATATAACCTCTTCAAAGTCTCATCGAAGCTATTAGGCATTTAAAATGTTACTTGGGTAGTATCAATGAAATGAATGTGTGTAGGATTAAGAAGTTCCGAGTCCAGCATCACGTGCTGATTTGGAATTATGGTCCCAATAGCATCGAACACAGTAATGTACTAAATTGGAAATAATTAAGATCAGATTGTGAACTATTCAAATGAAGCCTTGAAAAAAATATCATATTAATCATTAACTACTTGGATTCCTCATCAAATCTCAGAGTCACAATATCTACCATGCGAATATGCACCACCCTGTGATAGCTCTAATCTCGATATAAAGAGAAGATTGAATGAATGAAAGCTATCGATATTGATGGAAGGAATATGTTATACTGAATACGTGATGTAGTGAAAATTTCCGATCATTGTAAGCGGATAATACGAAATGGATATATGGGCACATGAGAAACATGTTTCACACCTTTTGATATTTGAAAGAGAAATATCTTGATAGAATATGCTTTGTGAAGACCTTAATCCACAGATTAGCTCACTGATGTGAATATTTAACAAGTTGTATATATAGGATCTTGTTGAAAAGTTATATGTATTTTCCCACGCCAAACGGAAGTCGTCGATTGGATACATTCAGGTACTGACCAATAAAATATGAAGAACGTGTAATTTTTAATATTTTTCGAAGAATTCATGAAAATATAAACTCAATTCAACTCCCAAAATACACCACTCCAAGATTACTTGATGTAATTGTCAGGACATGACCCACCTACACAAAGAAAAATCTTCTCAAATGGAATTTATGTCATTTGTAGTCGCGGTTTTCTCGAATGAAAAAATATACTGTTAATGATGAACTGAATCTGTATCAAGAAATTGTGAAAAACGGAGCAAGCAATTTGAGACAATTCTATATTGCTCCATCCAAATGAAAAATCCTTGAACGAAGCAATTTAATTTCAAGAAAATGGATTTGTTTGATCGAAGAAATCCTCTTGATCTGTGCAATACCACAACAAATCTGTATCATAATATGCTATAAGTGTCATACAATTCAGTATTAGTAGTTATTTTTGATATAATGTTATTTAATTCTGGTAGTAGTATGATTAGATGAATGTAGACCAGCGCCTCATTTTTTAAACCTTTGGCATTAACTACCTATTTTTTTGTGTAATCCATAGTCCATACTCTAAGTTGAGCTGAACGATCAAAAAAGAAAAATTTCGAAGTCGTCCCCACGAAAATTGATGACGAATGTATGCAGTTGATCCAGCTTCAAAAAGGTTTGGAGTAAGTTTCGACAATATTCAAATGGTCGTCGTCATTTCATCAATCATTGGTTTAAAAGCTGAATCTACATTGCATGAAATGTACTATTCAACTTGCAGTGAGTGAAAAGTGACATGATTTTATACTAATATAATAATTCAGAACATGTGTAACTGGTAATCATCAGGAATATGATAACTACAAAAGTGTTCTGGTAAAAATATAAGGTTATCTAACGATTCAATACATAGATATTCAAATATACTGAATGGTTAGATGGTGAAAGAGCACAAAATTCTGTGATATCTTCATCGCTACATAACCTCCTAATCATCACCATAACACTTTTGTTGTTATCAGATCCTTGATGTTCAATAGTTACAGTTGCTCTTGGTTTTAATACTTGTGTACTTCCATCATGTCACTTTCCACTCATGATGTTGACATCTGCAAGATGTGAAGTGAATTTAATCCCCCCATGTTGAATCCTGCCTGTCGTGGAAGGTGACCGAAAGGATAACATTAGGTGGTAGATGGTTTCATCCCCCATTGAAATACCACCATATCTACTTTGTGTGCTGTGAATTGGATCACTCCATGTTTCAGTGTTTGGTCGATACTTTCCGGTCTCCCCCACCCTTTTTAGCAATATTTTCTCTCTATGAATTAAGATGATGAAGTCTCCTAGAGTGAAACACTCCAGAAGTAAGTAAAATATCTCTTCATTCGGATTTCCGGGCAAAAGGTACTCGAGGTGATTCATCTCTGAAGATTAATTTCTGCAACACCCGCTGACTCAACAAAAACATCATCCACAAACGGAAAAACCAGGTATTCTGGCACTAACAAAAACTCAAGTGAACTCGTCCACTTACTAGGTCCACATGCTCTGTCCTGGTTACGAACTCCATTCTCGATTCAGGTTCAAAGATGGAGTCTGCCTCTACGCTAAAGCTAACCTTTCATGCGAGCGTGTAGAGAGTTTGGATCCAAAAGACTTTGATGTGATGTGGTTCAAGCTAATCGATACCTCTTTGAGTTTTTATCACTCAAACTAGACTTCATTCAGGAGAACCATCCGACAGCTGAGATCCGAATCATGGTAGAATTCAACTGTAGAATGGGCGTGTACACCTTGGTAGAACTTTTAACTCAAACCATGTTTATAATGATCCTTTCATACATAAATAATGATTGACGACATAATTCGATCGAAAAATTTACTGGAATGTTCAATACTTGGACATAAATAATAGTACCATCTGAAAACGCACCCTCTTATGACGTAGAAACCTCATCTCGCCATAGTTAAAAGAAAATACCAAACGCCGGACGGAGACTGAGGCAACTGATATATTAATTCTTTCAACTGTGATCTCGCGCTAATTCACTCTGCCAGAAATCATGTATCATTCATCTCTGTCTGGAATAGTCCTGTTTCAGTATTAGGGTTTTGACGTCACATCATCGCCTCGTTTTCAGAGGTCCGAAAAATCGGGGATTTCAATAATTTTTTATAAAACGTAGGGAGCTCACAACGATAAACGGTTTGCTGTGGTGAGCAAGTTTGGGTGAGTTCTATCGAATTATGGAATAAATTCTTTTTGTGATATAAGCCCATTGCAAGAGTACAACCAGTTTCTAAAAAAGGCAAACAGACCCTACCTAGCAATTACAGACCGATCGCACTGCTATCTATTATTTCAAATATCATGGAGAAAGCTATCAACATCATGCTCATAACATACCTGGAACATTCAGGTATCATCAACGATTGGCAATATGGCTTCCGTCATCAGAGATCAACTGGTAACATGCTCGCTTACGTCTCTCACATATAGCAGCAATCTATTGAGAATAATGGTGAAACCTTAGCCGTGGCACTTGATATTTCCAAAGCATTCGATCGAGTCTGGCACCACAAATTCCTTGCCAAGCTTCCGCATCTTATGGCTTTTCTTCACAGCTATGTTATGTGCTAGCTAGTTTTCTCTCAAACAGATCTCTTCATGTAGTGATCGACGGAGATTCAGCTGACTCTCTTATCATAAATGCTGGTGTTCTGCAAGGATCAATTCTAGCACAAACATTATTTTTACTTCATATCAACAATTTGTTGAAAGCAACCTCATGTCCAGTACTTACACAGCTTCGCAGATGATATTACCCTCCATACCACCTTCTCTTCCAGGGCTCCAATACCAGCCTGACAAATCAGAAACGAACGAGAGAGAAATGTTGACAACATGAATATGGACTTGGCAACAAATCTCGAATGGAGATCCAATAACTTGGTATATTCCAATGCAAACAAAACACAAGCATGCCTCTAGAAAAGCCGATCTCACTGTGCCCAACATAAGCTTGTCAGGAGTAACATACCTTTGAAGACATCCATTTCGATGCTTGGTATTACCATCAGCAATAACCTTTCTTGGGAAAATCACGTGAGATCAATTACTTGAAGTGTATCCCAAAAACTGAGTTTTTCGTTTCGGGCCAGGGGTTATTCCACTTCCAGTCGGCTACTTATGATCTATAAGGCACAGATCCAACCTGTCCTGGAAACATGTTTCCATATTTGGGGCGCAGCACCTAAACATACCTTGAAAATGTTGGATTCTGTCCAAAAAAGGGCAATTCGATCTTGCTTAATTTGATAGACATTTTCATGGACGATGCCCTTCTGAAATATCAACAATTCTTTCTCCCTTGGCAGTCCCCGCATGATTAACCATTCGAGTTGAGGCTTCGCACCCCTTCGTGGTCACTTTGAAGACCTGCAGAACACCTCTTGCCAAAGACTTGTTCATCCAACAAACAGCCACACATTGCCAAAAGAGGTGATCCCTGGGGGCATATAACCTCCAGGAATTAAAGAAGAACACCAATTCCTACCTTATTTTCCTTGGTTCTCACTCAGTTCTCACGATGTTTTTTGAATATTACAGTACATCCATTTTCGTGGGAACCAGAACATAAAGAAACTTTGAGATTTACTTTTGGTACCCATGATTGATGATGACCATTTGTATAGACGAAACATGCATGTCTCGAACCATTTCGAAGCAGGATTAATTGCATATATTATTAACCGCCAATTGATTTTGTGAGAACACTTTCGAGACTTTCATTTCTCAACACTTATTTGCCTAATCATTCTCGGAGTTCTTCTCCAATGGAGCAAATGATAGTTTTCTCATTCAGCAATAGGTAGTGTCAATTGGAATACCTCATTCCATTAGTCCAATCCATTCATTGTTATGGTATAATGAGAATTTCTGCTATTTGATTCGAGGAAAGTACACTTCAAATGAAGACCATAATTGTCATAAAAATCTATGAAATGAGACTCTTCTTCAGGGTGTAGTTAATTCACTCTTACGAAGATTATCTAATTTTGCCTAATCCAAGAATTCTATACAGGGTGTCCGGAAATTATGCGCAAAAAATCAAGGGGGTGATTCTGCATGAGAAAACATGAAATTTATTTCAAATATACTCGGGTCCGGAAATGCATGGTTTTCAAGATACAGTGTGTTGAACTTTTTAGAAAAAATCGGTTATTTATGAATATCTCAAATATTCTTCCACCTATTCTCTTGAAATTTAGCAATGAAATTCTTTGTCATGAGGAGCTGATTTAGCCATATTTAAATTGGAATTGTGGAATCCAGTGGCGTCCCGGGGGCACCCTACCGAATATGATTGTCAATAAAATGTGCGCCACTGATTTTTTCAAATTTTATATCTTCATATTCAAATGATTGAGTAAAAATACAATATTTTGGTATCTTGAATTGTTTTGCTATTTTGCTGCGTTTCCGTGGAAAAAAATGAATACCAAATTATTGTATGAATTTGTGCAAAACATAGCTTCAAAAACAGGGGTGAAATTAAATGTGTGCTGCATGTCCATAGACGTAGAATTATAATGAAGATTCATTTTCTTCAAATATTACATGTTTGACACACTTAGCATTATCGAAAACTACGCCTTCCTGGGCCGAGAATACATAGTTCTCTATATACAGAGTGTAGAGTGTGTCAAACATGTACCAAGAAATATTTGAAGAAAATGAATCTTCATACTTATTCCATGTCTAAGGACATTGATCACGCATTTATTTTCACCACAGTTTTTCAAGGAATTTTTGGCACAAATTTATGCAATAAATTGGTATTTATTTTTTTCCATGGAAATGAAGCAAATTATCAAAACAATTCAAGAGATCAAAATGTTGTATTTTTAGTTGGTCAATAGGTTATGGAGATGAAGAATTCAAAAAAATCAGTGGTGCACATTTTATTGACAATAATATTCGGTAAGTTGCCCCCCGGGACGCCACTGGATTCCATAACTCCGATTGAATGATGACAATATCAGCCCCTCATGACAAAAAATATTATTGCCGAATTTCATGGAAATCAGTGAAAGGACATTAGAGATATTCATAAGAAACCGACCTTTTTTAAAAGTTTTAACACACTGTATGTTGAAAACTATGCATTTCCGGACCCACGTACATATGAAATGAAATTCTTATTTCATCATGTAGAATCACCCCCTTGATTTTTTGCGCATAATTTCCGGACACCCTGTATAGGTACGCTTGGTCAGAGACGACTGAATTGGAAATGAAAAATTCTTATATTAAGCAATCGTTCATTCCATAATCTTATTGATTCAAAGCATATTTCATGGAAGAAAGAATTCTTTTTATGTGTGTATTTCAACTAATCGAGAAGGTGTATTTTGAAATAAGTGTGATAATCAGAAAATTCATCCACCTTCCAGCTCGAATTTATTTCAATTGATATAGGAGACCTTGTATATCGGTTTCGTGGTTGGAAAGTTCCATCAGTGTGCTTATGGCTGAAAGTTTTGTTTACATAAAGTTCAGAAAATTTACATAAGGATAGGATCCCGAGCTCATCACATATTTCCATCAGTAGAGTTCGATAATGATAATGGTTTAGTTTGCGAAGAAATTGATATTAACTATAATAAGGATATAAAAATAATGATAGTGTCTTTTCTCGTTTCTATGAATAGATATATGATTATCATTTTGAAATGTGTGTAGGAATATTGGGATGATTCATCCTAAAATGACTCCTCGTTTTTTTGATGCTTGGATAATGCTGATAGTAATACCAAGCATCGAAATGGATGTCTTCAAAGGTATGGTTACTCCTGAGAAGCTTTTGGGCACAGTGAGATCAGCTTTACTAGAGAAAAGGCATGCTTGTGATTTGTTCGCATTGAAATCTACCAAGTTATTGGATCCCCATTCGAGAATTGTTGCCAAGCCCATATTTATGTTGTCAACATTCCTTCCTCGTTCATTTCTGATTTGCCTGGCTGGTATTGGAGCCCTGGAAGAGAAGGCGGTATGGAGGGTACTATCGTCCGCGAAGCTATGTACTGGACATGGAGTTGCTTTCAAAAAAACGTTGATATGGAGTAGAAATAGTGCTGGTGCTTGGGTTCTAAACAAACCAATGAAAATGCATGAACTACTTCCCAGTTGATCATTTCCTCGCCTGTATCAACCATACATCCACGTATTTGTAATACTCGAATGAATCATTCACAAATTTTTGATTATAAATGTTTATTGCAATTGATTGGGATGTAAAATGGGTGTTTCGAATGCCACTAAGAGCTTGAAGTGGAATTACGGCTGTAAATGCTCGTTCATGCAAATGCAAGATTAACGTCGAACCGTATTTGTGACTTTACTAATTCAAACCAGCGGCTGGAAAATCAAATACCATTAAACTTCTCGATTGTCACCGTCCAAATTCGAACAACTGAGGTCACGTCGGCTGAAGACGGCAGGGATGATTTCAATTGAGCAATATAATTATTCGGTTCGACAGCAATTTACGGTTCAAAGAAAATGTGTGCACGAATAATTGGAGAATTCAAGGAAGCCGACTTTATAGCATGTTATCGATCAATATCATTACAGAGTGTCATTTAATTGATGACTGAGAATGAAGGATATGGTTCCTGAGCAGTTCAGGAAGAAAAGTTTGTATTATGAACATATTGTTGCAACTCAGATGGTTTCGGTAGATTATTTGGCAAACGGCGTGTCCACCACATGTCGCAACTCAGATGTTGCCCTCCTATGGATCGTAACTTGGCTACTCGCTTGGCTTGATGAGAGGATTTTGATCATTTCACCACCCAACCATATTCATCCCCAAATGAAGAGTCAAGATAGTTTTCATATACAATTAACATTTATTGATTTAATGGGAAAGTCGTGAATAAATGCTTGCCACATGGCAAAGTAGCAGAGACAAACCATGGTAAATTACCAAACGGAACACAACACAAAACAACAATTCATATAGAACGTGGAAAAACAGTACTTTCATTATGACATCTAACATGGGGTTGACCAGCATGATCGAAGTCGGGAGGACGGTACACATTTTGGCAGCAACTCGTGAATTAGTAACTCAATTACGGAGTTCATCATTTTCATTTTCAGATTTCCCTAGTAAAAACCATCTTCTATGAATGTACCATATCCTCGATGATCAACATACAGACAGTATTTGGATTCATATTGATTCTATTAGCTTGAGATGAATAATAATTGTATGTAACGCGAAATATACAGGGTGTTAGTGAATAAATGTGACAAACTTCAGGGGTAATAATTCCTTGTCATAGTTTAGAGAATGAAGTTCTGGCCCCACCATCCTCACCAAGCCCACCATATCTATGCTCGGTATTTCCATCAGCAACATTCTTCCATGGGATAATCATGTCAGATCCATCGCAGAAGCTGCTTCACACCTCAACAGCTTCTCATGATCTACAAAGCGCAAATACGGCCTGTTCTAGAATACTGTTCCTATATATGGGATTCAGCACCAAAACATACGCTGATGCTCTTAGATTCCATCCAGAGAAGAGCCATTCGCCTGGTGGGTGACGCCACACTCACTCACTCTTTGACATCATTGGAACACCGTAGAAAGGTCGGCGACCTTCCACTTTTCTATCGATACTTCCACGGGAAATGTTCTTCGGAAATCTCTGCTATCATTTCTTCACTAGCAATATCAATCAAACGAACTAGACAAGCCCAGTCAGCACATCCTTTCGTTGTCAACCTCGAAAGATGTCGAACAGCACTTTATCAAGACTCCTTCATCCATAGAACGGCTAGGCTCTGGAATTCATTGCCTGTGAAAGTATTCCCAACAACATATAATCTCCAAAAGTTCAAAAAAAAAATCCAACACCTACCTCCTGTCCCTATCCTCCCTAGGAACGCACGATGTTCTTCGAACATTATAGGGATTCCCTTTCGGGCGCTCCAAGCGATAAAAAAAAATATATATAAATATATGTCCTAACTTCCCAGATAGCACGGGACGTCCCGAAGACGTCCATTTTAGGTCCATTCTTGGTCTGAACGTCCAGGACCTTTTATGGACGTTTTTAAGACGTCCATTATTGGACATACTCCGGACGTCCAGAAAAAGACGTCTTTAAAACGTCCAATTTACAGACTCTCACGGTATATCAGTTTAAATTGATATAAGTAGGGAGGTATATATAAATTTTGAAATTAGAATTATTGAATTGAATATGGACATGAATAATGTCAAAAAATATATTATATATCAGCTGTATCAATATATTGAATTTCATTTTATTATTAATATTATGAATTTGTTATGTTGAATCATATTCCTTCAATCACATAATACCTATACAGTTTGACCATTCTTAAACCCACACTGAAGTATTCATACAAGCCGCGCTTTTATAATAAGATTTGTACGCTGTTTGAATCACTGAATATGTAAAGCAACCGTAGAACGCATGCGTGCTCAGCGTTGCCAGACTTACTATTTTAGCAGTAGATCTACTGTTTTTGTCTCCGTTCTACTGTTCAACTATTCAAGGCAATGGTCTGATTGGTCAAGTTTTGATATGACGTAACTACCCAATATGCAACAATGAAAAATTAATGGGACATCACAGTAAGAAGATGTATGATAAAAATATACTGCAACTATCATATTCAGTCTGATTAGTGAAAATTAGCTTTCATTTCCAATCTGGTTGCGGTTTTCACAAATTTTATTTTTTATTTCATTATTTTTTGTTATTCTTCGTTCGATTTTGATAGGTATATAGAGACCGAACATGATTTTTTTTCGTTTATTATATGGGTGACTATGTTTTTTCATTTATGATAGCAATTGTGATGATTATCAAAATCTTGCTGTTCAGTTTTGATGATCTACTGTTTTTTCCCACTCATCTACTGCTCCGACAAATTTTCATCCGGCAACACTGTGCGTGTTACGTGTGAAACTGTGAAACGAAAACGTAGGAAGATGGCGTCCGTCAGTTGACCACTGCCGAGTGCCGATTAAACTGTGATTCAGGTCCAAGGACATTCTGAACTTTTCGGGTTATTAGACTGTAAAAGCAGTGAATAAGTGAAATCTTTGCGGATATCATCTATCAACTGGCGAACTTCGATCTCGAGTTCCATCGAGATGTTTATTTGAAGGCAAGTATGGCTATCGACGCTATCGTTTTATTTTCATTCGCATGAAGATGCTTGAGTAAGAACATCAAATCTGTAGTTGAAAACATTAGATACCTTTCTAAATAATTTGATCTCATGCAAAGCTCTACCTAATCCTATTTCCATCATCTACCAAAGTTTATATTTTTGTATATAGTTAAAACATAATATAATTCGTGCAAGGTTCATAGATGAGGTTATATAGGTACCTACCTATGAATCAGTTTATGTATGGAATAAGTTCTCAATGAAATAAAAATAATGAAGTATTCCGCTATACTGACTACTACACGTTGAAAGTGGGTGTGTGTTTATGGTTTATGGTATTCACAGAAGATGTTATTGAATATTATTATTATTCACAGATCCAGTGAAGAAGACAACAGAAGGCTGCCAATCAGAAACAGACATCATCGCGCCTGCGTACCTGGATGAATCACGCGACGTTTTTAGTGGTGCAGCTGCTGATATACGATATGGAAGAGTGAAATTGAAACAACTACCTGAATCTCTGTTCATATTATTGTTTGCGAATAAATGTTAACTAATATTCAAGTATTTCACTCTTCAGATGGGTCAGAAAATCAATAATCAATATTGTCTGAATGTCCTCAATACGTCCATTTTTCATCCCAAAAAGGTCCTAGTCTGGACCTAAACTGGACGTCTCCAAAACATCCTGATTATTAACAATGGACGTCCTCAAAACGTCCATAAGACGTCCGTCGTCCGGAAATGGACGTCCCCAAAACGTCCTGAATGTCCAGAGTGGACGTTTTTAAAACGTCCATAAGACGTACTTGTGCTGATTGGGTTGCTTCATTCTCGAAATACAAGGTATTGATATTTCCATGAAAAATCGTTTTTCTATTCATTATTCAAAATTTTTTTTTGCCCATTTCGATGAAACTTGGTGGTTTTGTTGAATGTAACATGAAGCTCATTTTGATGTGAATAAAATTGAAAAAATATCTACAGTGGCGTCACAGTGGGTTAATTAATCGATATTCACGATTTACGAATATCAACTTCCTTATCCTCTGTGTTCCTTTTGTATCTTGTTTAGTATTTGAGCAAACGACAAAACTTCGATTTGACTCCAAATTTTAATAATGGTGCTCTCGAAACATTCATTTAGATTACTCAATAACCTCAATAAGAATCATTTTGAACTACTGGGACTCCTTCCAAGGCACCATGGAAGCTTATAAACCCAGTTAATACTTTCAATTTCAACATCCTGTATATCAAAAACGAAGCAAGTTAGGACACATGTTTATGTGAACTTCATTTCCTAAAATTCCACAAGGAATCACCTACTTATTTATGTTGCAGTTATTCCCTAACACCCTGTATACTAACGTGATTTTGACCCAGTTGAAAACTGGACAAGCATTTTCTTCCTCGAGTGAAATGGTGAATGATGCTCCGCCGCCAAAAATTCCAAAAAATCCTTCACCAAAACCTCAAATTATCGTTTTTATTCTAGTAGAGCAGTTGGAGGAATTGGGGTGGAAATAATTTCTACAAAAACGCAGTTTTCATTTTCTGATACCTCATTCGACCCCTTACACTATATTAATCATATAAATGCATTCTTTCATGCAAAAATAATTCAATGAACGTTTCCTACGACTACTACTGTAAGTGATGGATATTGTACACAAAACAATGGCAGTAAGCTTCTCCTTACACACGTGTGCGTAAAGAGAGCGATCGCACGGTTTTCATAGGTATGTTGATAGATGACTTTGTTTTGTTGCTTAGGCGATGTGTCGATAACAATTAACGATTTCATTAATGTCACTTGCTAGGTGGGTAGGATGTTGGAAAAAGCTAAAATGGTAGAAAATTAGTTGCTACCAGCTAAGTCTCGTGAATAATACGAAATAGCACATCAAAAATTCCTGGACTGGAGAATTAGAAATAATACCGTGTCATTTTCGGAAAAATCCTTTTAGTATATTTTCAAGAATAATCAAATTCGATGAAATCATCATTACTCTGGTCGATATATTCCATGTTACGATCAACACTAAATATCAATCACAATATTAATATAGCAACATATTATCCCATATTCTCAAAAGGGAAGGATGGATTCCGAAGTAAAATATCAAAAATACTCAATGCTGAACAAATCAATTATTTTCTGCAGAATGCTCCTGTTGAAGGTTGTTTTTCTAATAACATACATACTCAACATTGAATTGATGAATTCCTTTTTCTTTAAATAACAGCAATAATTAAAAAAGATCAATCTTCGAAATTATATTAATAAAATATCTACTAATACGGAGAAATGGTGGTAGCTCAGTTGTTGGAAGCGCTGGCTCCGAACCCAAAGGTCGGTGGATCAGAGCGCAGTTGGGAGAACTTTTTTTCATTATTTTTAATAACGATTACAGAATCTCTCGTGCTGCACTGTTACAAATATATAACCATTATGAATGATAATTTTATATTTTTAAACAATGTGTTTTTTGCTACCTATTAATAAAGCTGTTCAGATATGAAAAACGGCTCCATTTCAGTTCGAATTGAGGAAAATGTCTCGGTATGCAACGTATCAATAAACAAACACAATTGTGATATGTAACTTTTCATGCATCTGGCTTAGTGACGGGAGACGTTTCATATTGGTATTCGTTATTTGTGCCTTAGTACAATATCTGCACTATATCCGGAAGAAAATATAGTGTAGTCGTAGAAAAAGTATAGTACAATTCTCGAGTTGTAAAGCAATTACGCACTTGTGGAGTTACACACTCGCCGCTATGCGGCATCGTGTGTAACTCTCTCCACTTCGTGCGTAATATGCGTTTTACAACTCTTGTTATGTAATATACTATTTCATATTTCAGGTGCCCAAACCGAAATGATTGTTTCACAACTCAACACATGTTCCGCTACCTATGTTAGGATCTTCAGGATAAGATTCAAACGAATTTCATAATCTTCCTTATAATGATAATATGGTTAGCAGATCTCAAAATTCGTGTTGAGGTGTGAAACAATCATTTCGGCATATGATTGAAACTATTCTCTGTGATCGTGAATGAAAGGGTCCATTATTTGATATATCATTCCAATATGAAAATATAAAAAAAAAATAAAAATAAAAATGAAAAAAAAAAAAAAAAAAAACATAAAAATATGAACCAATATATAAACGAAGTTACTGTTGAAGATCCACTTACTTTAGTATCATCAAGTACAAAAGAATGTAAGAGCCATTTGAACATCAATGCCTACAATAATAAATTCTCATTAATTCACTTCAACATTAGTAGTATAGCAAAACATTTTGACGAATTATTGGTATTTCTAAATGAATTCAGTGACTATTTCGATTGTATAGTACTGACAGAAACCTGGGAAATAAAAAATAAAAACCTTTTTAATATACCTGGATACCAAAGCATCTATAGTGGGAACCCAGTAAACCAAAATGACGGGGTTATCGTTTATATACACAAAAAACATAGAATCGAGAACAATATTGAGGATATGGGAATTCTGAAAGTTGTTAAAACACAGATTTTGTCATATAAGAAGCACATAACTATAACAGCAGTGTATCGACTACATTGTGTAGATAAAAACGTATTTATAGAGGATCTCGAAAATTATCTGCAAACACTTCATAAATCGGATATTCAAATATTAGTTGGTGATATAAACATCAACATACGAGAAACAAACCAAATAGTCGGAGATTATCTAAATGTTCTTTCTCAGTTTGGATTCAAATCATACATAAATGAGCCCACACGAATAGAAGGGCAAACCAAGACATGTATTGATCACATATTCATGAAAAATGATTCTATTCAAGATAATGAAGTGAAGGCCATGATAATTGAGTCAAAAATAACAGATCATTATCCGATAATCATTAATTCTAATGCGTCACAAGAAAAAACGGAACAAACCCAACACTCAACTAAATCTGTCGATTATAAAAAGCTAGAATTACTGGCAAGAAGGGAAGACTGGAGTAGTGATTTCAGCCAAAATAATCCCGATGTTGGAAATATGTCTGAAATTTTGACAACAAAAATAAAGAAAATAATGGATAAGGTCACACGTCAAAAAAATTTACCATTCCTACATAATAAAAAACCATGGATCACATCAGAAATGATTTTATGGATGAACACAAGGGACAAACTATTCAAGGAACTTAAAAAATCTCCTAACGATGAAGAATTGTTAAAAAAATATAAAACCCAGCGCAATAAAGTCACAAATACAATAACAAATGAAAAATACAAATACTACAAGAAGATCGTATTAGAGAATAGAAATAACCCAGAAGTCTTATGGTCTACTGTCAATGAATTTACAGGAAAGCATATAAAAAGTCAAACTGTCGAACTGAAAGAAATAAAGACAGAAGATAATTCGATGATCACTAACAAACTCGATATTGCTAATATATTTGTTAACCATTACTCAACTGTGGGTGAGAAAATGGCACAAAAAATCAGACAAGAAGCACAGGAGGTAATACCTCAAAACGTAAATACTGTGGGTGATACTATTTTCCTAACTCCATGTGATGAGGCTGAGATATTGAATATAATTAAAGAGCTAAAAACGAACACTGCACCTGGGTATGATGGAATTCCTGTGAAAATTATCAAAACATTAGCCGAACATATAGCGAAACCATTATGTATTTTGATAAATGCTATTTTTGCCACCGGCATATGCCCATCAAACTTCAAAATAACGATTGTTAAACCTGTATTCAAGTCGGGCGAAAGAAACAAAGTTAACAATTACCGTCCAATAAGCATAATATCCAACCTGGCAAAAATATTCGAAAAAATCCTCAAAAAACGTTTAATGGCTTTCACAGAAATACATCATATAATATCAGATTCTCAATTTGGTTTTCAAAATGGAAGATCAACTTCTGATGCCATAGTTAATGTGGTCACACAAATATATGAACACATAGATAAAAAAAGACCATGCCTGGGAGTATTTATCGATTTGGCCAAGGCCTTTGATACCATTAGTCATGAAAAATTACTGTCGAAATTAAATAATCTTGGTATCAGAGGTCTGGCAAATGATCTTATCAGAAACTACCTCAACGAAAGAGTACAAATGGTTAAAATAGATTGCGTATTGAGCGACCCATTAGAAATTAAATACGGAGTTCCACAGGGTACAGTTTTAGGGCCAATCCTGTTTATATTATATTTGAATGATATGTTATCCATCGATATCTCTGGAAAATTGATATCATATGCTGATGATACAGCGCTAATAATCGATGGAAAAACCTGGGAAGAGGTATTATATCATGCAAGAAACGATACAAACACGATAGTAAATTGGCTTGATGATAGTTTATTGACAATAAATATTGATAAAACATCTTACATTCCATTCTGTAGTAACAGTCAAGATTTTCCGAATGCACAAAACATTAATATTCATCTAACCAGCAGAAATAAGAACATAAATCTGAAGAAATCCAACTCAGTTAAATATCTCGGAATACACATTGATCAAAATCTTAAATGGAAAATACATATAGACTATCTCTGTAAAAGACTCAGAGCCCTTTTGTATGTTTTTCGAACACTCAAAAATATACTGAGTATCAATGATTTGCGCAGTATATATTTTTCGTTAGTTCAGTCTCTGTTGATGTATGGTAATTTAGGTTGGGGTGGGGTCTATAGTACAACTGTACAACCGCTTATGGTACTACAGAAACGATTTCTCAAAATTATCTATAATTTAAATTTTCGTTTCCCATCAGCACAAATATTCCAATATTGTGATCTGATGAGTTGGAGATATCTTTATTATAAACAATTATTAATATTCATATTCCATAACAGAAATAAGTTCGAAAATCATCAACACGGACATGAAACTAGACTAAAAGCGAGTAACATAGATATACCGAAAATGAACAAAGCTATCGGACAAAGATCAATCACATATATTGGACCCAAATTATTCAATCTTGCTCCAGATAATATTAAAACGGAACATGTGTTTAGACTATTCAAAATTTCAGTGATCAAATGGCTCAAAAACGAAAATATAACATTACTATGAACAAATTCTACTGAATAAATATCTCAATTTTCACATATACTTTTACGTCCCTACATAGCATTATTTTGTAAATGTATTGTAACAATTAATATTTTTATTTGTCTACACATTCAGTTTTCTATAGGTACGTTGTAAAATTTTACTACTAGATTTTATACTTTTAGATTTATAGTTCACTACTTCTAATGAAAAAACGAAAGAGAAAAAATACTGTCATGATGTTGTTAATTTTAATTTAAATTATAGGCACTGCAATGTTTGCCCGAGTAACTCAAAATACATTATATTTTGACCACCCTCAAAGGAAAGAACTTTGATATTGATGTTTCGCAGACAAGTTTTCCAAAAACTTAAGTGAATCATCAATACCTATGTATCCGCTGTTAAAAAATTTAGTACTTAGACTTGGGGGTTGACAAACATTTTCTTTTCTAATATTAATCACCTATTTTTATATTTTTTTCCTATTGTATGCTTCCATAAACTCATGTAATTTGGTGATTAATAAAATACTACTACTACTACTATACTAGGTATATGTGAATATAGTGAATTAAAAGCGGCGATGGAAGATAAGAAATGTTTGTTATTTTCGTCAAGTTCTGATGATAGTTCGAATTGTGTTAAATTGACTGCTAGAGGTGTCCAAGGAATTAAAAGTGCTAGCAAGTAGGAGCAAAACAAAATAATTGAACTCTTGGAACCAGTGCCTATTCATCTTCTAACTGTTCACATCGAATGTCGTCGTTTGTACGTAAATCCGAACAAGATGAAGAATGATCTCAGGTTCAAATCAGATCCTGATAGAGAAACATCAACTAGTAGCAGCAGCAGCAGCAATAGAGCTTTGTGATCTGTGCTGCCGACATTCGCGTTCAAAGATAATTGCTTGTTTTGTGGCCAATTCATCAAGGAAACTGAGAAAATAATTAAATCTGCAATTCAACGAGTACGAACTTTCGCGTTTCGACAAACTATTATTGATGTGTGTGATGCAAGAAACGATTTTTGATCATCAAATGTCCTTGCACGTCTTCCTTCCGTTATTGATACTTGCCAGCAGCAGATGCTCTGTATAATCAGAAATGTAGTGTGAATTTTGGAAAAGACTACTCTATTCCTGAAAAACATCAACATGATATTCCCAATAAACAGACATAGTTAGCAGGACGTCCTTCTGATGAAAATAAAGAAGACCTTTTTAGAAATATGCAGGTGGCTCAAGAAAAATGATGAACCAATTTCAGTTCAGGAGTTGCTGAACAAAATGGCAGAGCTGCTGTCAGAAAATATCGAACCTTACACTGTTCGTCGTATGCATAAAAAATATTTCTCGGATGACATTATGATATTGAGACAAGAAAGGTAGAGGTGATATGATCGTAACAGGGAAAACAGCTGCCAATATAATTTGTGATTATCAGCGACAAAAGTGTTCAGAAGATCCTAATGCTGAAAAATTTCGCATAGTTGAAGCAACAGCTAAACTGATTAGGAATTCAATCAAGTTGATGAGAACATCCTCAGAGTTTTATCCTTCACCAGAAGAAATAAGCTCCGAGCAGGAAAATAATAAGCTTTTACCCGACATTTTGAAAACATTATTGGATATAATAATCAACAAAAAATCCTCAAGTTTGAAGAAAATTTTAATTGAACAGGCACTAATGCAAGCTGCAAGGCCACGATCTATCATAAGTTCAATTCATCTAGGTTTTGATGGGCAGTATCATCGAGATTTCCGATCACGGTTACTTGTCGATGAACTTCATAAGCTTGGGTTTTCTGTCATCATAATATAATGACGTACGGAAGTACTTGCAAATCTGAAGTAGATGAACTTTGTGGAACCAGATGTAAATGTCGACGATACGGAATTTTTTGCACAGTATAGTACAATAATTGTTCGAGAAGGTACCAAAATTCCAATCGAGGAAGTTGAAGATAATGAATGAACTTCTGTTACATGCCAAATATGCCATTTTTATTAGGATTACGATTTAAACGTATTAACGAATAAACGAATATTATAAACACTGTATTTTTATTTTGCACAAATGTATCATTCTAAACTACTCAACACTAATTTCGTCGCACACCAAAATGTCGCCCCTGTTATAATATTAATAACTTTTTTCAGTCTAGAACAATTTGGATTTGGTTCACACTGTTCGATAGCCCAGTCCTTCAGCTATAATCTCGTACTTCATTGAAACATGAGGGTATTCACATAAAATCTCTACATGGTGTTTTCCGACACTGTGCAAAATTTCGGAATATTCAAAAGGCTCTCAAATGGTGAAAACTATTTTTTCTTAACTTCGACAACAGAGGCAAGAAGATGATCTCATTACCTCGAGATAGTTCGCGAATCAACTTCCTATCTCTCCTATTTACAGAGTGATCTCAAAAAATCAACTTTTTGGTTTTGCAGCCATAACTTTTTTCCACGTCAACCGATTTTGGAAATCTTAGGCTCATTTTAAAGATAAAACTCCAGATGAAGAGATCTGGATATCAGAATTGACTCAAGGTGGCTATCAAAGATCTAGAGTTTTCTTAAAAGTGACCCAAATCTGGAACGCCCTCCGAATCTCGGTTGGGAGGAGAATTGAATGAAAATCAACTTGTTCTCGGAAAAACAATTCACTCTGGATGCGTCCATATTTTCCTCGTTCTCAGTACTCAAGAATGTGCGTGAGAAAACACAATTGAAACATGTTCTTACAAAAACATCAGACCATTTCTCCTCTGTAATGTATGGCCCGTAACCAACGTTACAAGAATCACAGTAAGTGACTGACAAGTCAGGTTAAACGTCGTTTTCGAATCTTAAACAGATTTTGATAGTTTCGATGCCGCATCTAACGCCCGACCAGTTGGAACTGATTCCACAAATGAGGGAACAAGGGTTATCTTCCCTCCAAATCGCGGATCTGCTAAACACGACAGTCCGATCCATTCAAAGGGCTTATCTCCGACACAAATTTCTTGTTTATTACTATCGATTCGTTCGACGCATTATTGCAACTGAAAACTTCACGTATTCGGCAAACTATTTTCGTGAAACTTTCACCATTTTTGAAATGCGTTTTCACAATAAATAAACGTTGTTTGCTTGAATACTTCTCCATATTCTTAAATCGCATGTTTTGTACATGACAACTGTTAAAAAAATCACTTTATTGAAAAAATTAAAATCCGTTGCTCTTGTTGGTACACCATTTATGATGAGTCTCAGCTGGTCGGGTTTGTCAGTCACTCATTGTGATTCTTGTAACGTTGGTTACGGCGAGCCATGCATTACAGAGTATCAATGATCTAATGTTCCAAGATTCGAAGGACGTTCCAGATTTGGGTCACTTTCAAGAAAACTCTAGATCTTTCATAGCCATTTTGAGTCAATTCTGATATTCAGATCTCTTCATCTAAAGTTTTATATCTTCAAAATGAGCCTAAGATTTCCAAAATCGGTTGACGTAAAAAAAAGTTATGGCTGCAAAACCAAAAAGTTGATTTTTTGAGATCACCCTGTGAAAAAAAGTTATGGCTGCAAAACCAAAAAGTTGATTTTTTGAGATCACCCTGTAATTGAGAGAGATAGGAAGTTGAAATATCTCGAGGTAATGAGATCATCTTCTTGCCTTTGTTGTCGAAGTTGAGAAAAAAAAAATTTTTCACCATTTGAGAGCCTTTTGAATATTCCGAAATTTCGCACAGTGTCGGAAAACACCATGTAGAGATTTTATGTGAATACCCTTATGTTTCAATGAAGTACGAGATTGAAGCTGAAGGACTGGGCTATTGAACAGTGTGAACCAAATTCAAATTGTTCTAAACTGAAAAAAGTTATTCACATCATAACAGAAGCGACGAAATTAGTGTTGAGTAATTTATATTTCCTCATATGTGCTATTCTATGCATTCTGAACTAAGAAAAGCAAAAAAAAAAAATTGTGGGAATTATTTCCACCTGAAACCATTTATTTATCGCATATCTACTACACATACGATTTTTGGAGTAACAAAGAATTGTCTCTATACCTTTCAGAATCGCAGTATTTTCCATTTTCTATATATAGATCGCGTTACTCATGGAGATATAATACCTTGTACATTATCCATAAAATTTCATAAAAGCCATAAAACTCCATCACTTCGAGTATTAAAATTTCATGACATTCGAAATTATATAAACGAGTGAAATATAGACTTCCGACGTCATTGCTCTATGGAATACAAATAATGTATTATCACTATTATAACTTGGAATATGTTTACATGATCTGCTCCTGCAAAACAAATCGATGTGAAATGAATCTAGTAATATTATTTTGATTCTGACTTTTTTTCAGTTTTCCCACATCTAGCAAGGCATATATTGTAGGTACAGATTGATTTATTATATTTTATCTCAGTGGTCGTACAGAAATGAAAGTAGTTGTTTTCTGTTGAATGACCCGACTGATCCGAGTAAGAATTGATATTTTCATCATCTAGAGAATTCAGATTCGCAATGTATGACTTCAAATATATATACGTGTGTCCCACTTACCATGCTCACCATAGGTATCTTTTTAACGGTGAGAGATACGAGGTCGGTTAAATGACACCAAATGTGGAGTTTGTCAAGGTCAACTATAGTGTGAAAAAATATTTTTGATAGAATCTATCCGTTTTTGTTTTATACGCAAAAAACAGATTTGGATCATTTTCATGTCTCCTCCGTAACTTCTTTATTTATGAAAATATTCAAATAGGAATTTTACATTCTCATCGCAAATTTTAAAGTGATTTCGAAAATAATATGAAATATATACCAACTCTTCTAGAATTTGAGATATCAGCACAAACTTCAGTTTTTCAAATGTAGGTCATAGCTCAGTATGACTTAGTTACAAATAACTTTTTTTCCTCTTACAGATGATATGTCGCAGTTATAGTTTTGTGTTGATAACAACGGAGTTATCGTCATTTATACAAAAACAAAAAAAATATTTGGAAGCCGCCATCTCGAATTCATGAATTTTAACAAAAAAATCATGATCTCCGACCTCGAAAACCCCCACTTACCAATTTTGAATGGAATCGGACCAAATCTTGGAGCAGCCATTTTTTATAATTTCAACAAAAATTCCATAATGTATTGTCACCGAAATTAGGAACACTTACCATATTTCAAGTTAATCGGAGTTATGGAATTTTTGTTGAAATTGAAAAAAATGGCTGCTCCAAGAAGGGGGACAAGATTTGGTCCGATTCCAATCAAATTGGTGAGTAGGGGTTTATGAGGTCGGAGATCATTATTTTCTTGTTAAAATTTATGAATTCAAGATGTCGGCTTCCAAATATGTTTTTGTTTTTGTATAAATGACGATAACTCCGTTGTTATCAACACAAAACTATTATTGCGCCATATTATCTGTAAGAGAAAAACAAGTTATTTGTGACTAAGTCATAGTGAACTATGACCTACCTTTGGAAAACTAAAGTTGGTGCTTATATCTCAAATTCTAGAAGAGTTGGTATAAATTTCATATTTTTCTCTAAATCACTTTGAGGAACTGTCATGAGAATGTGAAATTCCTATTTGAATATTTTCATAAATAAAGAAGTTACGGAGGAGACATGAAAATGATCCAAATCTGTTTTTTGCGTATAAAACAAAAACAAATAGATTTTGTCAAAATATTTTTTCACATTATAGTTGGCCTTGACAAACTCCACATTTGGTGTCATTTAACCGATCTCGTATCTCTCACCGTTAAAAAGATACCCATGGTGAGCATGGTAAGTGGGACACACTGTATATCCATATCTTCATGTTCACTTCATATCTGAGAATATTCCTTTTCAATGGTATGTGAAAATTTGAAAATGTTCTCGACCAGTCGAATGTATATCCATAAAAAGAACTACCACTTTCACAAGAAAATATTTCCAATATAATTTCGAACAGGAAGAATTGAAGTGATTTATTCAGAGACCACCAGATTGTAACTTGACTAAGCATCTATTCGCGGTAGTCAAGGTCATTATCTGACGTTCCTGCTTTGTGTTGTGTTGGGGTTATGTTCCAGAAACCTCAATATTATTGATAATAATAATAATAATAATAAATTGCCTTTATTGTTCTTGTTATGTACATATTACAATACAAGAAAAATGTTGAGAGGCGATGTCTAGCTTACGCTATTCTCACTATATTCATCAAAGCAATATGAATTTTTTGATCACAAGATGTTTCATGATGATGTGAAAATTTCGAATGCTACTTCATTGAACCCTCATTTCCGGAAATGATCTCATGATGAGTGAAATATTGCAGTAACACTGAAGTAGGTACCTACATTTTCACTATTCTATTTTTGTTTTATAATGAAACATTTATCTGATGCAGCTTTGTATATCTCGCAAGCATCATCCTATATTTTCAGTTTTCTCACATATTCTCATGATTTTTCAATGCAAACTTCAACCACATCGACAATCATTGCGAAGTGGAGTAAATAATAAAAAACAGTGTAGGATTTCTCATTTACGCGTCACCAGTCAGACTGAGGCGTTATTAGTGATTCACACAAGACCAATGAGACGAGACTTTCATAAAGTCTCGTCTCGTCTCGCCGATGAAATATGAAGTCTTGTATCGAGTATCGTCTCGCAGCCTCCAGTATCGTCTTGTCTTGCGTCTCGTACGAGAGTCTCGCAGATGTCCAGTCTAGTACGGGATATTTACATTCACAAAAATAACATTATTTATTGAAGAGTAGGTACCTTATTATAGGTACATACTTACATCATAAATCTTAACAAGAAGACTGAAGTAGCCGGTATGCTTAAGAGATTTCGTGCCATCAAACTTAGAATGGGATATTCAGAAGCATGAATTCTCCACCATTGCAATATGTGTTTTCATTACACCGAGGCACAGAATAATATTTTTGAAGCTCCTGCATCCATACTTCCGTAAAAACCAAGTTATTCTTCATCTTAGACTATATAGCACAAAATGACTTATTTAAAGATTTTCAGGTAGTCATTCAATTCGCGATCTGTTGTTATTGCAGAATTGCCTTTATTTTCCGCCGCCATAAGAGATCATGGATTGTGTTTTCAAAGTATTTATGAATGAAATGTTTTGTCTTTCTGTGCTGAATAGTCTGAATTTTCTCTAAATATGTTGTATTATGAATGAAATTTTCAAGTCTGCAGGCGGCCCGCAGGAATATTTATCTGCGAGACTCCCGCAGGAGACACGAGAAGTCTCGCACGAGACTCGAGACGAGACCAATAAAAGTATCGTCTCGTCTTGTCCGAGTTTCGTCTCGAGTCTTGTCTCGAAAACGAGATCAGGATCCTTACCCAACGATTACGTAAGATACAGGGGTGGTTCCATTAGAAGTGGGTCACACTGTATGTGGTATTCGAATGTGGTCATGGAGTAGGTAATCACTAGTTTGGTATCGTTCAAATTCGGTATGTGCGGAGATGGCGGATCCAATATGGCGGGCATGTTTGGTAGTCTGACTTCATTCAAAATTGATTCATTCAGGTTTCCGGTGTCAAAGATTATATGACTATTTTGTCAAAATTAGAGAAGTTGAGATGGCGGATTTAATATGGCGATCAATTTAGTAATTATGATCAGATTCTATCCAGAATTGGTACTTATCTTTGGCCACTCAGGGTCGGAGATTATGATTCCATATGATACAATATGATAGACGAGTTCGATGAATATCATTCGATTCTGTTCAAAATTAGTATTCAGATGTTTTTGGAGTTGGAATTTATGATTATTTCGAGAAAATTAGGAAATTCAGAATGACGGATCCTTCAATATGGAGAACAAGTTTGTCAATTATGATCTGATTGCAATGACAATTTGCTATTTCTGGAGGTTCTTGGAGTAGGAGATTACGATTCCTTTGTCAGGATAAAAAGATTCAAGATGGCGGATCCAATATCGCGGATCCAATATGGTGAACGGGTTCTGATTTTATCATCCGATTCTACTCAAAATTTGTTTCTGGTGGTTTCCGGAGTCGAAGGTTATAATTCTTTCACCGAAATTTGATAATCCAAGATGACGGATCCAATATGGCAAACGAGTTATGTTATTACCATCTGATTTTATTCAAAGTTTAAATCTATGGATTATCAGATCATCGATGTCGGAGATTATTTGATTCCGTCAACATTAGGAAATTGAACATGGCGGATTGAATATGGTGGACGACTTTTTTATTTATTATCCAATTCTATTCAAAATTCGTATCTGGAATTTTTGGGGGTCGGAGATTATTATTTTTTCTTCGAAATTGGTAAATTTGAGATGACGGCTCTAATATGGCGAGGAAGCTTTGTGATGAGTAGAAGTTAGAAAAACTATGATGAAACATGTGTCATAGATACCATTCGAGGTCAAAGAGAAAGAACTATAAAATAGATATTATAGTTTGAAAAACCAAAGAGATAGATTGTCAAACTGAAAGGAAGTACAAAATAAATAGTATTTCGAAAACCTAAAGAAACACATTTCCATGGATACTGGAACTTGAGAGAAGAAGAAAACGAAATAATGAAAGTGCGTTGATGAATATTTCACCTCGTATTCTACTGAGAAATATATTATCTAGAAATAAATGTATATAGCAAAACAACGTTTGCTGTGTCAGCTATTGTAATAAATAGTAAAATGAAAAACTGATGGAAAACGCTTTCATAGATAGGCAAAATAAAAAAGAGTAGAAAATGAAGGGTAGTTTCAAGAATGAAGAGTTAGATGGCCGAACTGATTAGTAGAAAATAAATAGAATAGATTGAAAACCTAAAGAAACACGCTTTTATGGATAGCCAAACAAAAATGAAGTAGGGAATAGAATATTAAAAGTGTGTCGATGAATATTTAGCTAACAAAATATTTTCTACAAAAAATGTTTATGGCAAAACAACGAGTGCTGGGTCAGCTGGTGATATTGAATATTCACCAATACACGAGCAAGGATTATTATCATCATCGCGCGACAGTCGCGCGCATATCGCGCGAAAATATCAATCCAATTGATGACATCGCTTCGCCTGTTGTCACGTGTTCATCGCTTGCAAAGATTGAAAATAGTTGGAAAAATAACATCCCCAATCCAATAAATAATTCACTTCGATTTTCCCATTGAGAAAACAGGATGAGATGAGAGAAAAAGAATCAATGTATGAACATTACACTGCATACCTCAGGAGAGGAGCAATTTGAGAAGAGATGAAGTATTGCGAATACCTCAGAAGATTCCATTCTTGAATCAATCAATTCTCCACAATGATTTTTCTATTGGGAAATTCGATAAATTCAGAATAAAATAATGACTGTAGGAACATCGGCATATACATACCTCGAGAGAAGAGAAATTTAAATAAAATACTATCGAAAATATCTCAAAAAATCAAATTTTCAAACCAATCGATTTTTCACCAAGATTTTCACATAAAAAGAGCTTGAGATGAGAGGGATTCAATGTCTATAAAAACATTGAAAACATTGAGGAGACGATTGAAAACACATCAAACCAATTAATTCTTTAACTCGATTGTCAAACAGAAAAATAGATTGAAACATCATTTGAGGAAAAAGTATAACGCAGCAAAAAATAGATGGCTGGTGATTGATTGGCCCATTCATTTTATCAATGGCATTCTGCTCAAATTCGATATCAATGATAGAAAGATACTCATTCATTGCTGTTTTGTTCGCATGATCATGATACGTATTGCACTTCATTGATTGTAATGGTACTAATGGTAGGTATGTACAACATTCAATTTTGTATAGGTTCATGTGAATTAAGATTCATCTAATTATTTTCACAGCATTGGGAAATCAATGAGTATTCTTCTGTTTCCAAAGATCACTAGAACAGTAATTTCATGACGACATCGATCAAATTTAATTACAATAGATCATTTTCCAATCAAATTCTTTTTACTGACACTATATTTTTCCGTCAATGGACCGTTTTCCACAAAACTATCAGTGATGACCGTCTGATATTATATTCAAAATAAACACATCCTTGAATACTATGATGTTAATGATTTGTGAAATCTGAGCTGATCACGTAACCTCGAATATTCATTTCATTATGACCATAAATTATATGAGAATGTGATAATTATAATGTACCCTAATAGCACACAACGTCCTAGGGACGTCCCTATTTGGTACAATTCACGTCCAAATGTACCGAACCAAAAATAAGTGTCCTTGGGACGTCCCATCCCGTACATCTCATGCAATGTCCGAGCAAGGACGTCCACGGAATGTCCCAGCTGGTACATCATTTCAAATGTCCTAGAAATAGCATCCCTTAGACGTCCCACATGATACATATTGCAGAATGTCCATGCAAGGACGTCCTTGGGATGTCCCTGATGGGATATGATTTTAAAGGTTCCTTTAGGGACATCCATCGGATGTCCCGAGTAGTATATATTCTGGCATGACTTCAGATCTCATATAATGTCGTTTCTAGACAACCCTGAAATGTCCCTGATGGTACATTCCTTCAAATATCTCTGCAAAGACGCCCTTAATATTTCCAGGATCGTATAAAAATCGAAATGTCCCTTAGGGACATCCTTCGAATGTCCCTTAGGGATATCCGTCGGATGTCCCAATTGGTACATGAACTGTACTCTTCCAATGTCCTAGAAATAACGTCCTATGGACGTCCCAGTCGGTACTTTCAATTTGTTGTCCCTGCGAGGACGTCAACTTACACCCCGCCGACGAATGATTGCTCGTAGGCTATAAGTACTCCTCGTCAATGTCCTTCACGTAAGTCCATTGGACATCCTTGAGAAACGTTTTGGGGACCTTCTACGGACCATCAACTCAACTGGATGTTTTAATCAGTTATGCAAGATCTGGTCCTAGAGGGACCCAGAAAAATTCGAATTCAAGAATAATTCGTACGTCCCTGGGACATCCAATGGACATCCAATTGATATCCCTCACCGTTGCTGATAGGTTGTCCTATGGATGTCCTAAGGATGTCCTCTGTAGTGCTCGATGAGGAATACTGTACGATTTGGGTATTCGATAGTTGTCCCAGGGACATCCCTCAAGGACGTTTCCAGTTGGTCCTCAAGTGGGACATTTGTGCGTCCCACAGACGTCCAATGGACGTCCACGGTACCAAATTCGTCCTGAATGTCCCGACTGGACGTCCTAAGGATATCCATGGGACATAAGTGTGTTATTAGGGTAGTGAAGACGTAATTATAATGGATGTTGCCTTAACCATAGAACAATGCCAATATTCTGCCAATGAAAAATGATGGCCCATGTATTAATGTTTGCTGGACAGGAACTTGGAGCATCTGATGGAAATGAGGAAATATTGTCCGATTATGAGAGGTCTGTATCTCAGATGCTGGGAAGGGCCGATCAAGCAGCGCAAGCGTGTATCATCCGATCGCGATTCGCTCTTGTGCAGCGTTCATCAGTTGTTTTCAGGATGTTCAGGATGTCCTTCTGTATCGCGTTTGCTCCTTCCTGAACGATGTTTCGCGTAATTTGATTCCGAAATATCCTTCGGATATGATGAAATTTCTGCAGTTCAGAACTGATTGAAATGTTGTTGTCGGGACTGGTTTTTGAGGTATTTCGATAAAAGTGCCACAACAGAACTTCTGGAAGATTCACGAAATCTGTTTTCCAAATATGAAATAAGGTCAGTTATACTTTTCTTATATAGATTGTGTGGTATCCATACACTTGTTAGGTAAATTAACGCAACACCACAAATTCACATTGATCAATATGTATTTTTAATTACTGAACGATTATTAGAATTTTTATTAAAACACTTATATATGCTTGTAGTCTTGGCAGAAATCCAAGTAGTCGGTTCCTCTGTGGTTTCATATGTTTCTGGAGGTGCTGAATCCAAATCTGAATTTTACAAACGGAATTCCTGGAGCGTTCCGAGATACCCGTCAAAAACAGCGAAATTTTTGGACATTTTTCGGTTTTTTGTCCGTAACTCTGGAATTATACGTTATATCGAAGAAACCACTTCATAGAAAATTGAAGTGGATATGATTTCCTAGATATGATTGTCATTGCTCATGGATGTAGGACTAACGAGTGCGGCGATAGAGCCAGTTGAAAATTGACCAAATTTGCGTACTTGTAAAAAAATAGCGTTTTTCGTTTGTTTTCGCAGATAATTCCAAATCTACGCATTCCTCGAAGAAACGAACCATACAGTCTAATGTGGAAGAGTCCTAGCCATATGAACTTTCACTTGTGTCAGCATGTAACTCTTTACTCTCGACTTGTCACTTTACTTAAGTATATTCACATCAACTAGGGACAATATTGTTTTTCTCAGCTGCCTCTTGTTATTCGTTAACGGAGTGAAAAGATCAAGTTTCCTAGAAACGAATATCAGGAATGTAAGACATTTGAAGGAAATATAGTTAAAAGAGTTTCCTTGACTGTCGGCTATCTTCGAATTCACTGCGAATGCTTGTTTATATACCTGCCTCACTGCGATTTCAAAATACGAAAGTTCCAGTTCTATTTCTTTTTTTTTTTTTTTTTTTGTTGAGTTTTCCTGTGGTCGAATATGTCAGACCGCTTCTAATGAAGCCTAATATTTTCTCGACGGTTGAATTTTCTGCCTCAACAAGCGTTATCTAGACCTTTTCTTGGGTAGTCAGCCTTTGGCGGACTGGTACATCACATGAACAAAGGTGCTCCGTTTATGTCAGTCTAGACCCCTTTTTTTTTCAGGTAATAGCTCAAAGGGTACTGCTTTAGCTCTTGTTTGCTGAGACTCACTAGCTTACGAATTGTTGAAGAACTCTTACCTTTTCGTTTATTAGGAGTTGCTCAACAGTTTCAGGATTTTTCACTTCATTCTCATTTTCTGAGCTCTGTGATGAGGTGGCATTTGCTTATCTCACAGCAAGGTGAAATGTAAGCTCTGCACTTTTTGCTAGGCGATCAGCTGCCTCATTTCCTTGACACCTTGGAACCCACATGAGCGAGAATTGATTCTGATACTTATTTCGACTCATTCATCACAAAATAGGTCATTTTGTTAGTTTGAATAGTTTATCACTTCTTTATCAAAATATTCAAAGAATACCCCATAGCATTTGGAATTATTGTAACAACTATAATTCCAGCGTACAGAAATTAATTTTTTTTGTCTCCCACCCCACAGAATACAAAAACAAAAAATACCTATTTATACGTTTTAGAGCTTTGATGAAAATCGGTTCATATGATCCGAATCATATAAGTTGAAAGGATGAACATTCCCTTGACACCTTGGAACCCACATGAGCGAGGATTGATTCTGATACTTATCCATCACAAAATAGGTAATTTTGTTATTTTGAATATTTAATCACTTTTTCATCAAAATATTCAAAGGATACCCCTTAGCATTTGGAATTATTTTATCGCGATTATAACAACTATAATTCCAGCGTACAGAAATTATTTTTTTTTGTCGTCCATCCCACAGAATACAAAAACCAAAAAAGACCTATTCATACGTTTCAGAGCTTTGATGAATATCGGTTCATATCAATGAATCAATCAATCAATCAACTTTATTATTCCCAAGAACCAACATTTGTTTATAGCAGGGAACATAGTTAATACATAAATATATTTGACAAAATAAAATAAAGAAGACAGTAAAATAAGACTCACACTCAAAAAGAATCTTTTTTTTTCAAGTTCAAATGAATATGATCCTAAATTGACTCAGCTGTTAGGTACACAATTGAAAACTATAGTAGTTGTACAAGAAAACTATAAAAATGAGATAAGATGTCAATATTACAGGAGTAGATGTTTCTTGAATTCTCTTTTAAATTTTTCAATCCTATTAATCAGCTTCAAGTTATTTGGTAGTGAATTGTATTGTATCATTCCATTGTGATAGATGGATTTTTTACCAATATCTGATTTAATTTTCTTGACAGAAAAATGATCTGCTTGTCTGGTTGTATGGTTGTGGTGATTACTATTTACTTGGAAAACCAAATTTGAATGCTTTTGACAATGTTTAACTGAATGAATGAACGACATTAATTTGAATTTATATAGTGAATCTATATCTAATAATTCTCTTCTTCTGTAAAGGTTCATAGTAGGTTCTGAATAATTTAGTCTGAATATACATTTGATAATTTTATATTGAAGAGTTTTGAGAGGCTTTATAATTGATAGTTTTGTTGAACCCCATACAGAAATCAAATATTCAAGTTTAGAATAGATCAAAGAGAAGTATATAGATTTGAGACATTTTATAGGAACTTGGTTCCGTACCCTAAAAACAGAAATTTTTTTTTTGTCTCTCACCCCACAGAATACAAAGACAAAAAAGACATATATATACGTTCTAGAGCTATGATGAATATCGGTTCATATGATCCAAATCATATAAGTTGAAAGGATGAACATGAGCGTGGCAACTACGACTAAAAGACGTAACTCTGAGCGCTCTAACAGCCGTTCATCTTCTTCTGAGAAGTACCGAAATTTGGTCAATTTTCAACTGACTCTATCTACGCACCCTTCAGTCTCACATTCATGAGCAAGAACAATTGCGCATCTAGGAAATTTTGATTTCCGAGTTAGGGGCAAAAAACCGAAGAAAGTGCGAAAGTTTCCATAATTTTTGCTGATATCTCGGAACGCTCCAATAAATTTTGTTTGCAAAATTCAGATCAGATTTCAGCACCTCCAGAAACAAATGAAACCACAGAGGAACCGACTACTTGAATTTTTCCTGGATTGGGTCCTAATCGTTACCGTTCTACGGAGCTATTGGCATATATGTTTGTTTGTTTCATAAACGGATTCTTTGAACGTGATTTTGACCCACTTCAAAACGTCGATTTGGATTGAAACTTCGCACATCCATCAAGGGCCGATGACAACAGCATAATTCAATGATTCTGTTCCATCATCTGCATCAGAATCTTCAGCGTGAGCGAATATTTTTCTCGAGTAAATTGAAATGGTCATCCGCCACCAGAATTTCAAATATTTCGTAACCAAAATGCGAAATATACGTTATTTTCCTTCGAATAACTTTTTGTAATGCTTTTTATATCTAGAGATACGGCAGTGTCTTGCATCCAGTACTTGTATGAATTGGTTTCATCCAAAGAGACAATAGTGTCTTGCACCACGTACTTGAATGAAATAAAGCTACAGGAGAGGGGGTCTGAGAAACGGTTACAACATCCAAATGAAACAACAGGAGCGCAAATTATCCACTTTCGCTGCGGGGCAGTATTTACAGAAAAATAAACACCTAGAAAACACGCTTTTGTATATAGATAGCTGAACTAGAAAATAGAGAACAGTAGTAGTATATAGTGTGTTCCACTTACCATGCTCACCATGGGTATCTTTTTAACGGTGAGAGATACGAGGTCGGTTAAATGACACCAAATGTGGAGTTTGCCAAGGCCAACCATAATGTGAAAAAATATTTTGATGAAGTCTATTCGTTTTTGTTTCATACGCAAATAACAGATTTTGATAATTTTCATGTCTCCTCCGTAACTTCTTTATTTATGAGAATATTCAAATAGGAATTTCACATTCTCATGGCAGTTCTTCAAAGTGATTTCGAAAAAAATATGAAATTTATACCAACTCTTCTAGAATTTGAGATATCAGCACCAACTTCAGTTTTTCAAATGTAGGTCATAGCTCACTATGACTTAGTTACAAATAACTTCTTTTTCTCTTACAGATGATATGTCGCAGAAATAGTTTTGTGTTGATAACAACGGAGTTATCGTCATTTATACAAAAACAAAAAATTATTTGGAATCCGCCATCTTGAATTCATAGATTTTAACAAAAAAATCATGATCTCTGACCTCAAAAAACCCCACTTACCAATTTTGAATGGAATCGGACCAAATCTTGTCCGCTATCTTGGAGCAGCCAATTTTTTTAGTTTCAACAAAAGTTCCATAATGTATTGAAAACATAATACATACAACTGCATGCAACCAGCGAGAAACGTATAAGTGATATTGGTTGTAGATCTGTCCAGTCCATTGCTTACTAACCTTTGTTTCACGTTTATTGTCATGCTTAGCGCAGAATAAATGAATTGTTCTCAGAGATGGATGCTTCATTTTTACACTTCTTGGAGTAAGTACCTGAACATTCTCTTCGATTTCACTCTCGTCTACTTTTCGCGTATATTTTTAATGAAGAATTCCGATACAAACGAATATTGTTTGAATAATTCTGATACAAAATATGAAAATAACAGTTGACAGTTAATACAATTGACAGGCCAGACATGTCTCGAATTACTGAAGCTGTGTTTAATGAACTGCGTTGCCATGGTGATGTGTTTAAGAAATCGTGTTGCCATGGTAACGTGTTTAATATTTTGAATAAATCACAGATCGACAATCCGTGATTAATCGATCATTTAGCATGGCACATATCCGTACGATAAATGCCATTTTAGTTATGTGAGTAGAAAAAATGGTTTATTATTCCTTGGTAGAATCAATATTAAACTATGGCATCATTGTGTGGGGAAGTCCATGCAGAACGAGTCGTCGAGTCTTATGGTAGCTCAAAAGTAAATTACTAAAGTGATGAAGTTCAAAAATAAAACATACCCTAGCAACCTACTCTTTCACGAAAGCAAATTACTAAATTCTCACCAATTATATGTTGAAAATATTATAAGATTCATGTTAACCAATCAAGACAACAAAACTAAAATAGAACATACATTGAATACTAGAAGTGCGATAAATAATAACTCAAGATTAAGTTCTGTGAGACATGTATCCGCTAAGAGACATATCAGTTTTATTGGCACTACCCACTCACTAAGAAAATCCATGACTGGATAATTGAGAGCCAATATACTCTTAACTGAAATGATTAGACTATTCATACATTGTTTGCAAGTACTATTGAGTGTTATTGATATCATTGAGTACATTATGGTGTATAACAAGAAGTATCCAAGTATCTATAGTTTCGTTAAATGAGGTTGATCAATAATCAGCACACACAGATTTCAAAATCCATTGTGCTGATGAAATTTAGTATAATCACACAAACTATTATAATGAATATGAGAAATGTTAACTATGTGCCTTAGATACTGAATAAATAAATTAATAAATAAATTGAAAAAAAAACCTGTACTAACAAAAATCCAAATGAAGGTGTTTTGCTCCAATTGGATGATTTCCTCGATAATTGAATCGAATTGAATTCATTTAGTTCAGAAATATCACAATATCATGAAACGTCACAGTGAAAAATAGAGCAATAGTCAAATTGAAATAGGATAAAATAAAGTAAGTAAGTCAAAGTAAAATGAGACAATAGTCCAAGTATGAGATTGCAAATATAAAATATCATAATATACATGGGTTTATCTAGTTCTTATTGAAATGTCTCTTTATTTTATCAACTTGAAATATTCGTCAAATGAGTATATAGGCATTGTTTTTCAGTTTAATTCAAACGATCACAGATCACGAAATTCGGTTGGTAATACTATTCAACACCTCTATTCGTATGCCTACGTAATATAGTGTGTGGTCGCAATAGCATAGATTTGTTTCTTGTGTCGTGTCTGTGAAAATCGGATTGTGCCTGATAGTTGCTCGTGTTTTTTTCACGTACGATAGTTAATGGTACAGAATGGTCGAAAATATGGTCATGATCTTTAGTTCCTCAAATATAGGTCTGCAGCTGACTTCCCAATCAACTTTATTTATACTTCGTGAGGCAGCTCATTGAATGATAAAAATTCTTTGTGAATAACAATTTGATCCATTGCCTCATATTAGGGCTCCATATGTTAAAACAGAGTGGAAGAGTGCAAAATATGTTGGACGTGCAGCTCATTCGCCAAGTGAATATCAAATTTTCTTGATAGCGTACACAGTTCTTGAGAGTTTTCCACACAATATTTTCATATGTTCTGACCATTGCTTTGTCATTCGAATACTGAATCTGAATTTGGAATGAAATTAAAAGTTCAATTTTCAGAATGCAGCGTTATTGTGAAGCTGTATTCAATTGTATAAATGAGAATGCACTTTGAATTCAGCTCCTCATAAAGATTTCAAAAATAATATATAGAGTGTTCTATTTGGAAAATTGTTACGGACATCATAGCTCAAACGTGAATCACCCTGTATATTTATTTCTCTTTATAAATGTGCCAAATTGACTAATTATGCTAGAAATGTATGTAATCAGTACTTCACAAAAGCACTGTATGGATTACATGAAAATATGTAGCTGACCCTGAAATGCTCACTCCCAATCATTAGGGTCAATCGTACTAAACGAATTACTGAAATATTTTGAAATGTTTCAGTCAGGTTAGTTCGTTATTCATCACAAATAAAATGCTTATCAATTCTTATATGTTAATTGCATAATTTTTTCAAATTGTGAAATATTGTGATCGATATTTGTCACAAACTTTATTTCAATCTCTTGTGTAATCTTCCAAATGTGATGGTAATTGGTAAATCTTGTGTAAATTGTATGTGTCAGAACTAACTGAATCTTTGACCTGCTACAAATATAAAACATAATACGTAGTCAGATAAAATAATATTCTATTCTATTCTGATACGGTTTCATAACCACTCTTCGACTACAATCTCTTCAATTCATGAAATGATTTCAACTTGTTCCGAACATTGTCGCTAAATGATTTGCCAAACTCTTGTATGTGACAGCTAGATCTCATAACTAAGAGATCCAGGATGAACAGAGTTGCCTCAATTGTCAGCAGGAGCGAGACAGTACTGTCTCGACTCACCAGGTCTCATCAGCCGCTCTCGGTCTGCTGAAAACTGGGACAACTCTACGCTTTGGGTTTATCACCCATTTCGAAGACGCAGGGTATAACATGAAGTTATAGTCATGTTGTAGCCATCAAGTGGCAAAGCTCAACGGTAGGATACAGAAATCGCGACACAAACTGTATGGCGCTGCCATCTATAGTGACACGTACAGACCCCTACGTCTATACACTACAGAGTGGTACTACAAGTAAACTACTCTGCTGACAGATGGCACTACCTGGCATCTTGAGTGGAATTTTTCCACCACCTATTCAACAGCTAGATCTCATAACTAGGAGATCCAGGATGAACAGAGTTGCCCCAATTGTCAGCAGTTGCGAGACAGTACTGTTTCGACCCACCAGGTCTCATCAGCTGCTCTCGGTTTGCTGACTGGTTGTGAAACATTTCAACCACGAAATGTCATCTAATGAACGCGAAAAGTTCACGTTTTCAACGTGAGACAGGTCACCCTTTCAAATCACCCATTTTGTTTCAAAAAGGTCATCTTTCAGATTCGAAATGAGAGAAGATTATAGTTAAAAAATGGAAATTTGAAGATAATCATCTGAATCCTAGAAGATGTCATTTCACAGTTATACAATTATCATTTAATTTCATCCTTTCTATCATTTTCCATCTTTGTCATACTCGTTCACCTCAATGAGTCATCTCACTCACCTATGAAAGGACATGATAGCTCGCGGCAGCTCGTGAACTCTTCTTGCAGAGTGATATTTTTTTTTTTCGAAAAAGTGAAGTGGTTGAGAGATCTTCTAGAAATATTAGGGACATTTTATTTGTTCATATATCCTTCAAGATTTGTTGAGAAACTACAGAATGTTGAACTACCTTTGGGCGTTATAGTGTTTTCACGATATATCGGTTAGTGTATGTATCGAAATGTCTTCCAAATTGGAAAAACTTTTATTTTTTTAACTCACCTCACTATTCACTAGGTGGCAAAAGCTTGGATCTGAACAGTTTTATCGGTGATAGATTATTGCGTATACATTGTGTCCAAGATTATTGATTACTATCATGGGGATCTCGAAAACGTCGTAAGAAAAGTTTCTCAACGCTCTTTTGAAAAGCTCAAGTGGCAATAACGGTAAATAAAATGAAACGAAATCTGCGAATGTGAACTCTGGTTTACTGACGATGCTGTGTAATTACATTTTTGGCCACCATGTTACCTAATAATCCAATGCACTAACAATGAGACCAAATTGTCCAAATTGGAAGCATTTTTGTCCTACACACACTGAGATATTGTAAACTGAGTATATCGTCCTTGTGATGCACTTCAATGCCCTGTAGTTCCTCAAAAAAACTCCACTTGGGGGTAAGTATATAAACCAAGTATATAATATGTCTTCAATATTTCTCGAAGAGTTTCAATCCACTTCAGTTTTCTGGAGAAAAATGAATCATCCTAATACTGAAATACCATGCAATCATTTGACTATGAAATTGAAAGCAAATGATATTGATATGAGTATTATTTCATTTTTATAATATCACTATTCAAGTCAAATTTATATGAGTATCTTCTCATTTTTATAATATCATCGTATAGTATCATTTCATTCTCTTATAAGTGATATTTCACAGTAATATGATTTTTTTGAAATGATGAACGTGATTACAGTGAAATGGGAACTATGCTGGCGCCTATTCAATTCAGAAATCTTTTAATGGTTATACAGTTTCGTATAACAGCTGATAGATATTTCTCTCGGTGTAATTTCAATTTGATAGAATTGTTTTTTCGTTGAAATGCTGATTCAGCGATGTTCTCATTCTCGTCATTTTTCGAAATTCAGGTTGATTGCTTTCATTCTCAACACCCTTAATGAGTTCCACGGATTCAAAAAAACTCGAAGAAGTAACTGAGGAAAAATAGATGATGGAATCTGAAATGAATCAGGTAGATATTCAACAAGAACTGAATACAGTATTCAATTAGAAGGAAGGGAGCAACAAATTTTGAAAGAAGAGTTTCTGTAGAAAATCAAGGAAGACTGAAAAAAATATTCTTTAATGATTCAACAGAGATATTACTCAAACATTACAATTTCATGAAGTGAGAGCGAAATCAAGAAGAATTCGTATATCCCAGCAATTGAGAAATAAGATGAAAAAACATACCGGAAACTGACTCAGATTCGAATACGATGAAAGCATATTTACCTACCATTATTTCCTGAGTTGATTGGCCTTAATTCAGAAACTTCATGGAAGAACGCAATTTCTAAGATGAGAAACCGAAAAATGTTCCATCCAGGTCTAAGGAGCGAAGGTTGAGTGGAAAATTTTCCGTGTATCGGAAGTGTTGAAAGTTTGTATCGGAATTCAAATTAGTTATTTATGTACCGATATAGATCCTAACGCCTGGATGGTAACATTAACCCGATGGGTAACATAATGATAAATAAAAGTGGTTCATTTCTCCTAGCATTTTCTTTTCATGTTTCTCCTCATAGTCGTAATAGCATTTGTTGATATTCTGCCGTTTGTTGAATATTGCTGTCATCATTGAATTCAGTGAATGTCATTGCTGCACAAGATGAAAATGAATACGAATTAGCGGTCGTTATGATTCACTATGCCCTCCATAACGCCACGGACGTTATGGGTCCGTTAATAGTACTTAATAGCAACCATTGCCAAGGTATTATGACGCAGTAATTGACATGTGACAAATGCTAGCTATTCAGGTCCCAAGGCCATTTTACGCATGTGATGCATAAAACATTTGAAGAACTAGTGATTCATTTCTAGAATTCCGATCAACAACATTTTATATATGGATGCAGTTATCAAGAGGGGCGTAATGGTTATGGAGAGTTCACATATCAAAATTAGCGTAAGAATAACGCAATTATCGATATATTGAGACTCTTCTTTTACCAAAAGAGAAATGTTACAAAATGCCTACCCATCAGTATGTGTGTACTTCACTTCACTTCTAATGGGAACACCCTTCCCAGATATCACAAATACCTTTTGAGGCCCTTCTGAGGCGTTCACAATAATGTCCTCAGGACGTCGAGAGCAAGCCTGAGGACGCCTCTAGCCCGTCCTCCTGTTACCTGACATTATGGGAACATCTTTAGATAGTATTCAAAAATGTCTAGGGATAGGTTGATAAAAATGAAATTTTATTGAAAAAAATATGGATATCATGATATTTGCGAAATTTCCCTGGAATAATAATATGTTCATATAAAAAACTTACATCCCAGATAGCACACAATCGCCTAGGGCCATCCTCAATGTGTCGCCAAACGCCTAGAGAGGACGTTATGTATTCTACAACCTAAGAACATCATCAGGCGTAGATTCAGTGCCGTAATTGTCCTATAGAAAAGTTATTTCAGTGACAGTCTGAGGCTGCAGCGGATTGTGTGCCTACGGATGTCTTCAGATGACATTCCATGAAATAACGTGACGACGAAGCCAAAAGGATGAAGAAGAACTAGAAATACTAGAAGTGAGGTTATGCCCCATAGGTAATAATATTTCTCTGAGAAATTGATAAGATAATAAGAAATACAGGTAATGAATTAATCGAATCATTGATAGTAGGTACTGGACATGAAATATTAAGTATATTAATTTATTTCAGGAGGTTATTGAGAACACAAACTTGATGATATCATCAGACCATTCCAAGATATTTTGGCTTCTTCGGAATCTATCACATATTGTATATGATGGCTTGAACTTTCAGTGGATTCAATAAAGATAGGTACCTACCTGAATCAACTCATTGATAATAGGTACTGGAAATGAAATATGAATACATTATTATTTGTTCCAGGAGGTTATTGATGAGAACACAAACTTGATCATTATAACATCAGATCAGAGATGTTTGATATTCCAACATATTTTGGCTTCTCCGTAATCTATAAAAGATTGTATGCAGGCTTGAACTCTCAGTAGATTCAATGAAGGTAGGTATATAAAATAAAATATTGATAGTATGGGAAGGTACTGGACATGAAATATCAATACATAATTCATTTCAGGAGGTTATTGAGAACACAAACTTTTGATGCTACCATCAGAGCAGATATGTTCAAATCAAAGATATTTTGGCTTCTTCGGAATCCATAGAAGATTGTATGCAGGCTTGAACTTTCAGTAAATATAAGCATCAGAAAGTATGTCCAGGGTTCAGAAATCACAAATGATAACAAGAAGAGAACTTACAACAGAATTAGAACAAAACAAATATCATCATAAAGTATTCATTATCTGTTGATGATGAGTTTTCTCTGAGGAAGAGAGGAACAAAGGTATAGGTGGATCAAATCATAGATATTACATGGATATGAGATATTGAATCATTGTTTGTTTCAGAAGGTTATAGAAAACACGAACTTGATTCATCTATAAAATATTGTATAAAGGCTTCAACTTTCAGTAGATTCAGCATTAGGAAGCAAATCCAGAGTTGAGAAATCAAAAACAACATAGAGAAATATTACCAATGGGCAATAACTTCTAGTAGAGCTCAACAAGAAGCTGAGATACATTTTTTCAAAACAAAACTCGAAAATCTTCACCAATAAGTCTAGTTATGAATAATAGAATGTAAGTTTTTTATTTGAACATATTATTATTCCAGGGAAATTTCGCAAATATCATGATATCCATATTTTTTCAATAAAATTCCATTTTTATCAACCTATCCCTAGACATTTTTGAATACTACCTAAAGATGTTCCCATAATGTCCTATACATGTCCCAGAAGACCTTATAGGGATGATCTAAGACGTTATTGGGATGTAGAGAATGGTAACAGGAGGACGGGCTAGGGACGTCCTCAGGCTCGCTCTCGACGTCCTGAGGACATTATTGTGAACGCCTCAGAAGGGCCTCAAAAGGTATTTGTGCTATCTGGGATTCTATTATTTATAACTCATTGGTGAAGATTTTCGAGTTTTGTTTTGAAAAAATGTATCTCAGCTTCTTGTTGAGCTCTACTAGAAGTTATTGCCCATTGGTAATATTTCTCCATGTTGTTCTTGATTTCTCAACTCTGGATATGCTTCCTAGTGCTGAATCTACTGGAAGTTGAAGCCTTCATACAATATTTTATAGATGAATCAAGTTCGTGTTTTCTATAACCTTCTGAAACAAACAATGATTCAATATCTCATATCCATGTAATATCTATGATTTGATCCACCTATACCTTTGTTCCTCTCTTCTTCAGAGAAAACTCATCATCAACAGATAATAAATACTTTATGATGGTTCATTTGTGATTTCAGAACCCTGGACATACTTTCTGATGCTCAATTTCTGAAAGTTCGAGCCTGCATACAATCTTCTATGGATTCCGAAGGAGCCAAAATATCTTTGATTTGAACATATCTGCTCTGATGATAGCAAAAGTTTGTGTTCTCAATAACCTCCTGAAATGAATAATGTATTCATATTTCATGTCCAGTACCTTTCCATACTATCAATATTCTGATTTCTATACCTACCTTCATTGAATTTACTGAGAGTTCAAGCCTGCATACAATCTTTTATAGATTCCAAAGCCAAAATTTCTTGGAATGAAACATCTCTGCTCTGATAATATGATATCATTAAGTTTGTGTTCTCAATAACTTCCTGAAACAAATAATGTATTGATATTTTATGTCCAGTTGGTATACCTACTATCATAATGATTTGATTCCTACCTAGTACCTTTATATTGTATCTATACTGGAAGTTAAAGCCTGCATACAATCTTTTATAGATTCCGAAGAAGCTCTGATAATATTATCAAGTTTGTGTTCTCAATAACCTCCTGGAATAAATCAATATACTTAATATTTCATGTCCAGTACCTACTATCAATGATTCGATTAATTAATTACCTGTATTTCTTATTATCTCATCAATTTCTCAGAGAAATATTATTATGGGACATAACCTCACTTCTAGTATCTCTAGTTCTTCTTCTTCTTCCTTTTGGCTTCGTCGACACGTTATTTCATGGAATGTCATCTGAAGACATCCGTAGGCACACAATCCGCTGCAGCCTCAGGCTGTCACTGAAATAACTTTTCTAGGACAATTACGGCACTAAATCTACGCCTGATGATGTTCTTAGGTTGTAGAATACATAACGTCCTCTCTAGGCGTTTGGCGACACATTGAGGATGACCCTAGGCGATTGTGTGCTATCTGGGTTCCACCCCCAATTCAGTAATATGATATAAGGAGTCGAATTGGTTGAAAATGACTTCGGATTCGGAATCAGGACGCCTAATACACTATAACCACTCATATTTCTTCTGAAAAATTTTCAGTTCTGAAATAACAAATTATGTCTCCTTTTCCTCGGAAGCACACCAGTATCTAACGTAAAAATTGTTGATGTAGGAGTCTGTGGGTAAAGACTTTAGACAGCAAGAAAGCAATTATTCAAAGAAGTGCGTCAGTAGAGTGAAAAGTAATAAGATTCATGGAATGGGATAAAGAACATGTAAACAAAAAAATACCGCTGGAAATCATAGAATCAGCTTGATGTGGGAGCATATTAATTTCATGAATTGATATGTGGATATAAAAAATTTGAGAACAGGTAAGTAAGTACTTCACGGGCCGTAGGCCATAACGGGGGAAGTATTGATTGTTGTTTTTCATGATTACCCTGTAGGAGCTTCCAGAGATGGCAGAATACAGTCTGGTTGGTGACTGAAGAAGTTTTAAAATTTCAGGATGATACTCATTCAGGTTATTAGGTAATCCAAATGGGTGATGTAAAGGACACCTACATCAAAATTTTGGGAAAAATTAATTTTTCATTATACAGGGTGATTCATAGGTGAAGGGAAATATTTCAATGGTAGATAGGGGTCACCAAGGTGGTTCTAAAAATAGCATATTTGATAGGTCTTAGAGTCTTCATAACGGAGATACAGGGCGATTTATCGATTTCGAATAATTATTCATTCGCCTATAAGTATTGAACTACCCGATATATTTGCCTCAAATTTGGTATGCTTCATGAACTTGGGACGTTGAATTCATTCACCTATCGGGCGGAGTGAAAATCCAGGTTCGGCTTCAGGAAAAATCTAAATTTATTCGAAATATTAAAATAACACACTGTATTTGATAATTAACACAGTACCTACATCAAAAGAATTGTGAAGAGGAGGAAAAACTGAATTGTGTATGATACTTTTTGTTTTCTTGCCACCAATTCTCCTCGTAACAATCATAAACAGAAAGTTGAAAGTATGTCAATTTGAAGAGTATTGGAATTATGAAACCAGTGTCAATTATGATTATTTGACATTTTGGTCAAAAAATCGCTCGAAAGAACTCACTAAGTCTCACAGTCTCCATAAGTCTTAAACTACCCAGTTACATTTTCTCAAATTTGGTAGGTATGTAGCTTACTTGGGACGATGGATTCATTAACCTATCAGGCGGAATGGAAATAATACCGAATAATTATAATTCGATAATTCACCCTGTATCTCTGTTATAAAGACTATAAGACTTTTCCTGGGGCTGAACCTGTATTTCGATTCTGCCTGATAGGTCAATGAATCCATCGTCCCAAGTAAGCTCAATACCAAATTTGAGAAAATATTACTGCGATGGGTAGTCTAATACCTATGGAGTTAATAATTATTCGAAACCGATAATGCACCCTGTATCTCTGTTATAAAGACTGTGAGACTTAGTAAGTTCTTTCGAACGATCATTAAACAAGAATATATCAAATAATCATAATTGAAAGTGGTTTCATAATTGCAATACTCTTCAAATTGACATACTTTCAGCTTTCTGTTTATGATTGTTACGATGAGAATTGGTGGCGGGTAAACAGAAAGCATCAAATCCAGTTCAGTTTTGCCTCCTCTTCACGATTCCTTTGATGGACTCTGTCAATTATTACATACAGTGTGTTATTTTAATATTTCGAATAAATGTAAATTTTTCCTGAAGCCGAACCAGGATTTTTACTTCACCCGATAGGTGAATGAATTCAACGTCCCAAGTGTAAGCTCCATATCAAATTTCAGAAAAATATACTGGGTAGTTCAATACTTATAGACGAATGAATAATTATTCGAAATCGATAAATCACCCTGTATCTCCGTTATGAAGACTCTAAGACCTATCAAATATGGTATTTCCAGAACCACCTTGGTGATCCTATCTACCATTGAAATATTTCCCTTTACCTATGAAACACACTGGGTATAGATTCAGAAACTAAGTGATATACAAAAATTTCAACTTGGAAAAAACTATGACGTAGGTAACTTGGGTACCATGAATAATATCAAGAAAGGAACCTTATAACTCCACTAGAATCATGATTTCGAATCTAATCACACAAGGAAAAGCTTCTAGATACTGTTAACTGAATCACCACGTTTCATTGAGATTGGAAAACAGAATTTTGAGAAATTGATAAAAATTATTGAACCCTTTTTTTTTTATTTTATTTTATTTTTTTCGCCGAGGTGGTTGAAATCTTTTATAGACATCATATGGGTCCAATCCCCCATATGATAGTGTGGGAGTCCCCTCCATGGTATACCCACTAAACACTCCACCCCGTTGTAGGCTTCGACGACACTTACATGCCGTTATCAATTTCACCACATACGACTCATGGTGCCTATTAAGGGAAACTTCAATATGAAAGACCCTTTTCGTTCAGGTTCCTGAAGATTGCTCTTCCGATCCCTGTTCTCGTCTACGAAGAAGGCCAAAAGTTTTCCTTCTCCTACGAGTGACGGGGGAAGGGGTTGGTCCAGCCCTGTGGTGCCCCCTGCACAGGGCTAAGGCTGTTTACTCTGGGATGTCGCCCTGTTTCCCAGAGGCCCCGTTAGCGACACCATTCCTCGGTGCCATCCATCCATCGCCACGGGTTCCCACAGCTTGGATTAGGTTGCCAGAGCCTCGTTGACCAGACCTCGACCACCTAGACAAACATCAGCAAATCGCCCTATCCCTGCCACAGATGTCCACAAATTGTCCCATCTGGAAGAAGATAACAAAGATGGTCCCAAAATGCTTCATCCGCCAAGCGGCCGCGGCCTGCCTTCCCCACACCACTTGATGGTGAGGTTGGGCTTGAAGGGGAAGAGGAAAAGAGAAGTTGGCCAAGAAAGGCCGATAGAAAGATTGAAAACGGAAGAGAGAAGAGGATATCACCCAAGACAAGTTGAAGTATGGTGAATATCCGGCTAGGGTACCTCGGTTTCACCATTCCCGTACTCACAAGTTGTGAGCCCCTGAGGGGATCGCCAGAGCCTCGTTATCAATCCGCGGCCACATAAGCAGATGTTCACAAATTGCCCCATCCTCGCACTCAGATGTCCACAAAACTGTCCCATCTGAGTGATGATAGCAAAGATGTTCCCAAAATGCTCAATCTGCCGAGCAGCCGCGGCTTGTCCTCCCCGCACTATGGTGAGGTTGGGCTTTAGGGGAGAAGGAAAAGAGGAGAAGTGACCAAGGGGGGCCGATGAAGAAAAAGATTGGAAATTGAAGAGTGAAGAGGATACCATCAAAGACAAGTTGAAGATTAATGAGTATCCGGCTAGGGTACCTCGGGATTGCCATTCCCGTACTCACAAGTCGTGAGCCCCTGAGGGATATTGAACCCTGTATCTTCAAAAACGAAGCATTCCTGAAAATTTGTGCATATGAACGTTTCCTTTCAGAATATCCCGAATAACACTGCTTGAAGTTTGGTCAGAAAATCAAATAACACTATGTATTCCCATCAGACTTTAATATAGCGATGAGATTACCAGAAACCGGAATAATTGAAATTTCAGACATTATTGGTCATGGAGATGAAATAATATCTGATAAAGAATCAGCAGATTCTATAAGTTCTTGTTATCGCTTGAAGCGCTTGAAAGGAAATTCCTATAATGCACAAAAAACCCTGAATTTCACGAAAACGTTGGAATGGAATCTGATGCCTCAAAGAACATCAAATCTGTATCACATTCTTCTGGAATATCTGGTGTTTAAATTTTTTCAATAATGTGGTTACACCAGAATCATGATTGAGCATGCAATCAGTTCATCAAGTGATCCCATTACTCGCTAAAGTGGATCTGAGCGGTTCTAATAATATGTCAGATGTAGATGTGAATTCGATCTATTCAAATGCAACATGGGTTTCAGTATAATTTGATGTGTAGTGCGGTATTATCATGGAGATAACTGAGGTAAATGATGTTGAATAATTTATTTACAAGATGTCAGCTCCTAGGATAGAGTATACAAACAATGCAGAGTAAACGTAGCAGCAGGAGTGAATTGTGAAATTCCAGCTTGAATCTCATAAATGATGGAGGGAAATGTATAGTCTGATACACTGAATTAATCATCATAGTTTGAAACTGTTCACCATACACACTCACGTTACACAAGTACTCAGAACAACATCTACCTATAGTTTTACTTCATGCCATCACTTCAATCATCGATATCCAATTGCTACTACTCCGAATAATGAAGATGAGCTGCATAATTTCTCATTCTACAGTTCAAGGTGAGTATTTTCGTCAAAATATGTGAAGGCAAATAATACTTCTTATATCACTGTTCTTCATTGTTGTATACAGTGTGGAGGTTGATCAAGGAGATGGAATATTGTTTTTTTCAGATTTTCTAGGAATTCTCGCTACCCGTTTCTATGCAGGTATAGAATGAAAGTATTGTGGGGCGTTATTTCAACAAGAATGAAATTATAGTCTCAATACACGGTTGCTCATTAGTCGAAGAGGTGGTCGTGTATTCAATGAAAGTTCATAATAGTTAGATCTCATGGTTCTCAATCAAGCTTCATAAATAATTTGGTAAATTGTTGGTGTCACCCAGTATAAACTGGGAAGTTGTAGGATGGGACAAAACAAAAATATCAACAATACAGGGCTTTTTCCCAAACCATGATATAATGATTGATGCATTTGGGAGTGAATACTTTCCAACAATCCATTTAAATCCAAACCAACACCTGAAGTATCTGAGGAAATATTTCATCTGTGATATAGTAATTTCCTAAACGACAATAATCTTCAGTGTTACTTATATTGAATCTGTTAGTCTGTAGGCTTATGAACTGATGCAACAGTTCTGCTATCTTGTAGATATAACTCAACAGTACACGAAACTGTATTAGTCAGAATTCGTTAGTACTACTAGATCCCAGCGAGCACAAAAACATCTCAGAGATGTTGAAAGTACGAGATTTCGAGACATTGAACCTCCACTGCGATGTTCGGTTCACACATGAATAGAACTATTATAGAACAGCCAATGTCCGCAGCAGGCGGCAATTATCGAGATGTCCTTGATATGTCACAAAACTACCTTCTCCCTAGTTCTTTTTGAAGCCTTTTCATGGACATAACAAAACATGTTCAACGCGTCTTGCGCACATTAAATCGCTGTAAAAAAAACATTTTCGAGGTACTCTTCTGGAGCCTTTTGTCAAAATGAACTTTTGCATTAGGATTCCATTTCCCTTGAATGAAAAAATGCATTAAAAATAGATTGAACATAAAAATATTTTCTTGATATGAAATTACCTCCTTAATCGGTTTCTGAGTAGTGCTTACTACACACAGACATATAATTGGAAATAGGTTCCCCAATTTTTGGAATGTTCTCCACAATGCATAATTTTGCAACTGCGGAGAAGCTGTGTATTGATAAATTCGTACTTTTATATATTGATTACACTAAGGCACCGTACAACACATCTTGCATCTGATGGTCATTATATTACAAACTAAATAAGTCTTCTAACACAATGAACTTTCTGTTCGTTAGCAGCGTGATGTAAGCGTAACACGCTGCAAACGCGAATGCCAATTGCAAACAAGAAGAACAAAATCGAAAACAAATCAGAATTCATCGTATTGTGACGTGAGCATGAGACGTTGTGGTGGGGCAAACAAAGAAAGGGCACAAAAGAACAAAAACAATACTTTCAATATCCTTCTAAGACCCCTTTGGGAAGTGTATATTACGCCTCAAAAAAACATCCTCATGCCTACATTTCTAAAACATCCCAAAACATCCCAGGGATACCTCTCAGTAGGCAAACAAAGAAATGCCACAGAAGAACAAAAACAATACTTCAATATCCTTCAAAGACCTCTTTGGTCAGTGCATATTACGTCTCAAAATAACATCTCCATGCCAACATTATCAAAACATCCCAAAACCTCCCTGGGATGTTTGTGCTCGCTGGGATACTAGAATAAGTACTACTTAGATCTTGAATTCAGCCTTACTGTAGCTCCAAAATGGAATATAAAGAACTGAAGATATGGTTCACAAGGTATGAAATATGTTTTGAGAAATATAACCAGATCCAACAAAATAGATTATCAGCGCTGATACTCTCATTCTTACAACGAAGAAGGTATACAATGACCGACAGTAATATATACAGGGTGTCCCAAAATTGCTGGGACACAGAGCTAACACGTGTAGAGGAGGTCAAAATAAGTTGATTGGACCCAATTTATTTATGTGCCAAAATGTACCGTTTGTCCGTGAGAAGGGTTCAAAGTTCACTTGAAAAAACACATTTTTGTACGCTGTTCAGGAATAAGTGGAACGAATTTGATGAAATTTGGCAATAGTGTATTTCAGAGGATTACTTTTCTTTTGATAATCTAAGAAACCTAAAAAAAATTGTAGAAGGGTTGAAACCACCCTCACCCCCTGACGTTTTCTTCAGAACTTTTTCAAGGGTCATGATACGGTTCTGAAATTTTTTGAGTTTGAAGACTCATCAATTACCTTCATTTTATCACTCTTGTAAAAATTTCGTATACCAAATAGTTTCGAAGAAAAAAAATGTTTTCTCAAATAATGCTACCAGATATTCCTATAGTGATGGTACCCGCGGTAATAACAAAATTGAAGAATTTATTGAAACATTTACAGACAACGTCAATAACGAACTTGAATGACAATAAATTTGTTTTCTGTCGAAATCACGACTTGCCTGCGTTTCCACTGCCAACTAAGTTTTATATCACAATTTAATTAAACTTGTACTATAGGAATATCTGGTAGCATTATTTGAGAGAACATTTTTTTTCTTCGAAACTATTTGGTATACGAAATTTTCACAAGAGTGATGAAATGAAGGTAATTGATGAGTATTCAAGCTAAAAAAATTTCAGAACCGTATCATGACCCTTAAAAAAGTTCTGAAGAAAACGTCAGGGGGTGAGGGTGGTTTCAACCCTTCTACAATTTCTTTTAGGTTTCTTAGATTACCAAAAGGAAAGTAATTCTCTGAAATACACTATTGCCAAATTTTATCAAATTCGTTCCACTTATTCATGAACAGCGTACAAAAATGTCTTTTTTCAAGTGAACTTTGAACCCTTCTCACGGACAAACGGTACATTTTGGCACATAAATAAATTGGGTCCAATCAACTTATTTTGACCTCCTCTACACGTGGTAGATCTGTGTCCCAGCAATTTTGGGACACCCTAGTATTAAATTCAAATCAAGAATTGAAGTTCATCTTCTCATCAGGTTGGTAGCAAATATTATGTGAAAATTCTACCTACAGAAGGTCATTATATTACCAAATATCTCCAGGTAGATCTTAGTAACTCATTGGTTCAGCATCAATCACGAAAAAAAAATATCGGACGAACTCTCCATTCAGCATTCATCAGGGAAATACAAAATCAACGCAGTGGTACTATAGCGTCTTCAGCATTGGCTCAGAAAAATTCATGTTCAGTAATAGCAAATGAATAATTTTTGCACCATTAGCAATAGTGGTCGAAATAACCGAGATTAAAAAAAAAATCTTGTTCGTCATCATGGCGGTTTGTTTTACGACATTACAACGACGGAATTGAAATGGCGGTATACGAATGAGGCATGAAAAGGAGTCATCATGATGCATGTGTTTTCTATGTATGATTGTGAAGTAGATAAAATTCAATGAATTTTATTGCCAAAGTGTTTAATACTTGCCTATAGCTGTTAATCTGCCTTCATCACCAAAATTCTTTTTGTTCGAAATTTACACGGAATTTTGCAATCTGCCATTCCAGAGAGAGAGGGAGAAGTTCATCGTCAATCTTCCCAAAGGTACTCGGATAACTTGAAACTTTCAGAAACCATAGTGGAAGGAGAAGATGGTGTGCTCAACAGAAAGCCCTAACTTGTCTTGTTCTGCGCATGACGTCAGCTGGGATATAACTGTCATTGTTATTATTCTTGTTTTCGTGATTCGAACTTCATATATAATATAAGTACTAAAATTGAATGAAATGATTTCGAAATCCCCACTTTTTTCGTTTCTGGTTATGGAAATTTCAACTAACATACAAGAGGCACAGATATTGAATTTTTCTGCGTTTCCAAGAATGGAGACCTGATGAAATGATTGGAGCTTGCTGCCGACAGAATATGAACTCAAATAATGGTACCTACCTTATATTCCATATATCCTCATTCCAAAATATTCACCTATCATTTTATCATCACATTCATATTACAGTACGTATTTCTTCGAAACGTTTCTATGCAAAATTTTCCCAAACAACTGCGAAAGTACGGTTCTTGACTTACACACCTCCAAAAACTCACAAATATTTGAAACAAGATGCCAATCCTGCAGAACATCTTCCGTCGAATATCAAGTCAGAAATAATTGAAAATGAATTCAAAACTCTTAATTTCTCACAAAATATAAATTGCAGCAAAGATTTGAATAACAAAACGGCAAAAATTTATACCCCTGTTGTCGATGTCGGAGCAGAAGGAACGTCAACGTCGTTAACTGCTGAATTTTAATCTGTCAGAATCGACACAGTAGTGGATCATTCAGATGGGATTGGCAATGCATGAGAATTCGTATATGTATTTGCTATTTGCGATTGCGAATAACCTCAAGATCACAATTTCCAGAATCAATGAAATATTAAAATCGAAGGAATAGGTACCTGTTCAATGTTCATATAAATTGAATTATTTCTAAACAGATCGAGAAACTTATAGAAATTCCAATGAACATGATTGAATTCATCGATGCGCACGCCCATGGCAACGGTATCTGTCTGTGGCTAGCAGCTGATATTGGTATCCCAGATGACGTCACATAATATGCGCGTAGGCACATCATCTTCTCCTTCCACTATGTCAGAAACCCTATTCACACCATGTATCTATTAATTAACAGTATGGACCACGAACGTCGCTAAGTAAAGCCAAAATCCTTAAGCGGCTGGAGAAGTGATGCGCATGCGTCAATACATGACGCTGCTGCAATGAGTGCAATGGTTGGCGTTGGCAAGAATTTTCAGCATGCGCATTACATCGCTTCTGCTTATACGTAGTCATTCGTTCAATAAAAGTTGCTTAAAATTTTTGTGTATAAATGAGTGCTCGTGATCCATATAGTCTTTTAATACATATATGATCCACACCTGGCCACTCGCTCACAGAACAATTTGGAAACTGTCACAGATGCCAAGTGCGGTGTGAGTAGCATTTTGCCTTGCCTACGCTTCTTCACAACTAGGTGACGAACGAAGATAAGGTGACCAGCTAATAGCTGTTCACATAAGTTATAATATTCATATACAAAATAAACATAACCTTATACGTACCTCCTGTCCCTATCCTCCCTAGGAACGCACGATGTTCCTTGAACATTATAGTGATACCCTTCGTGCGCTCCAATCGATAAAAAAAAACGTAGAAAAGTTCTATAAAATGAAAAACACATCAGATGAGATCCTTTACAGAGTATACCTTGATTTTTGTTACAGTGAGGAGAAAATAGTGACGAAAGTTCAGTGTAAGTGCGATGTAATTGTTATTGGATGTTGAAACTGACATATGGTCAGCCGAAGTAAGTTCTAAGTAGAATGACCAGCGTTCAAGCTCCTGAAAACAATGCATTCCGCAGGACAACATGAGTGGATACAGCTATGATGGACAGGAGTCATGAACGATCCACCGGTGGATATACAGGGTGTCCCAGAACAACGTACATCAAATTCAACAGGGTGAACAAGAGTTCAAAATAGGTCGATTGGGACCAACTTACCACTATACGAAAATGCACCGTTGGGCCGTGAGAGGGCGATGAACGGAATTTTTTTTTCAGATATTATTGAATATTTCAAAATCCCTGAGAGGTAATGATCAAATAAGAGGAGTGTGCATAGATAACAGGTCTCTTCAGTGCAATCGATATACAGGGAGTTACAAATTTAGCATTCTGATTGGAGAAAATCCATAGAACTTTTTTTGAGTACGCCACTGCCCATATTTCAATAACTTCTTCAATACCAAAATCTATCTTCCATCTCACTACATTCCTTTCTTATTTCTTTATAAATTTTGCTTGGTTCACGAGATATTTGAAAAAATTCTTTCGGAGTCCCTCCATATCATCCATAGTCCAAGATATCAGAGTTATTGTGTTCTGCAGGTTTCTTCCTCCTTCATGTTGATATTTTGGTCACGTATTCATGTTGATTATTTGATAACCTTTCCATCATACAGAATGGCTCATTTTCAACTTGACAGGGAGATTTTGGGTGATAAATAACGTTTATACGAAAAAATGCTCAGATCGGTCGAATTTAGTTTGCACCTCCTGCTCACAATCGAAGTCGTTCGCAGGTTTTTTTCGTTGTGTTGAGAGTTCGGGGGCACAGATATCATATCATATCATATCAACTACTTTTTCTGCTCAATCATTGCTTAGTAAGAAACCCATCAAGCGGTTCGTGAAAAAAATGTACGAAAACGAAGAATATCAATTGTCTAGTTTCATTATTATCATTATATTTTCATCCCATATGTCACTGTAAGCCTAATCATTGTAGGTGATTGTTCAATTCTCAGTGTGAAGTGTGAAAAAATATCAGATAATGATAATACAGATATAGGAGAGCCGGCTTCAAATTTCAATCATCTGATAAAGGAATGAATAATGATATAACATGTTCCACCTGTGACAATCACTATATCCTGAGCAGAATCATTGAGAAATTACATTTTTCTGTATGTAGTAATTTGCACTGAGAGTCGCGATCTGATAAGGAGATAATAATTTTGTCATCGGATACCATTTATTGAATTAATGTTCCCTCTGCGAATATTCAGACGTACTACGATTCAAACTGATCTAGGTTAGTCACAATGCGAGTGACAGGGCGTCAAGATTTCCGAGACTTTTTCCCCTCTGACGAAATATAATATCTGATCGACCAGTGTTGTTTCGGGTACGAAGCAAAACAAATCATTACAAACGGAAAATGAATAGTATGAGATGATAGTAATTCATTGATCAGAAAACATATAGGTATTCGATTCAGTGAGACCTTGATATGGTCTGTCGTCTCTCTCAATTTGTGTGTGAACTTATGATACCAGCCAGCGATTTATTATATTATTATCGAATATACGAGGCAACATATTGTGTAACGTTTTCTCGGAAATGAAAGTCAAAACCTCACAGCTGTCGTGTTCCGTGGAAGGAAATAAGTGGAAGTTTTTTAAATCGAATATCAGAAGCATCGATATCCTCTGTCCCTGACGCGAGACTATTTCACGCGGAAACGTCAGTTTCGGCTCCATATCGCTTTCCATCTTTGTTTTACTCACTCAAACGTTGCTCGTTTTCAACCTGATATTCTGATTACCACCACTATCCGTACACTGAGGAGAATAATCGTTAGGTGAATTTTGATATGGTATAGTATTATAGTATTTTGTTTAGTGTTATTATTTTATGGATGTAGTGAATGATGATGCCTATTTTAATAAAAGTCTAGTATTTTCCTTCAAGCGGCATAGAAAGTGGCTCTTCTCTGACTATCAACATCAAGCAGGAAAAGTGTACACTCTCTCTGCCTAGGCAGAAAAAGTTTGTTGCTATGCAACGTTCCAACTAAATCGAATGGAATTGGTAATCAAAATTGACACTGATATTGGGTGAACACAAAATTATGAAGTTTTCAATGGAGAAATCACCCAAAATTGAGTTTATAACATTTGGAGAAAAACTTATATGTTTCACACGGCAGCAAATGTAGTAAGACTGCCTTGGCTGATTTACTAGCCTCGCTCTGCTCGGCTATGAACTATCGGCCGCGGCAGTCAATGTTCTACTTTACTGCCTAATGAAACAAATAACTAATCTCCTGTAGTAGTCCATACTCAAAGTGGAGTGGAATGATCAAGAGAGAAAAACTCAAAGTCGTCTCCACAAATATTTAATGTCTAAGAAGGCAGTCAATTCTGCTTCAATGAGGTCGAAAATTGATACATGTTTCGGCTGACTGAAGATGACCATTTGAATGGTCGAAACATGAATCAACTTTCAACCTTATCGAAGCAGAATTGACTGCCTTTTTAGACATTAAAAATTTGTGGAGAAGACTTTGAGTTTTTCTCTCTCAAACAAATAACTATTAGTGCCGACTATTTCTTCAGTGTACAAACTCGATAAGCGCACTCATGTGAAAAAACTTTAGGAAACGTTTGGGTAATCAACTGCTGTAAACCAGTGCAAATATCATAAAAAATAACAATGATGGAATTACTGACTGACACCGTATTGTGTGACTTCTTGAAAATATTTATTTTTGATTTCCGTTGTGACACTTATTTGTTGACACCCTGTATTTTTCCTGTGATTTCATGAATTTGACAGACGAAAACGGTCACATTATATTCAAGTAATTATTTGATCTGATTACAAATATTTATATTTACCTGTGTATTGATGTACTTGTCTCATATTATGTGTTGTTGCACATAACCACAAAATTCACCCCTACCCAAATTCTCTTCTCAATGAATTACTTTAATCAAATTATGGAGATTGAAAAGAACATGTATATCACCGGTTGTGATTTTTCCCAACATGCAAATTATTTTATTATCATTGTTTTCGTCGGATGTAAACTCCCACGTTCTTGGATTGACTTGAATTCCTTAATGCGCATGCGGTGTCCTTTGCAACTCTGGCGACTCTGCTTTTGAGTAGGGTCACGAAAAATCAACCCGAGTCAGTGAACGAGTTAGCATCATTCAAGTTTCCGAACAGAGGTAGGAAACTCGGTTTGGATAACCGAACGTTCAGGTTAGGGATCCGAACAACCCGAGTAAGTTTCCGAAAACGCCTATTGTTTTGACGATGAGATAACCAGCTGTCGTAGGTCCTGAATTAGTTCGTGATTCTCGGTGTATATTCGGATGGATAACCCAAAGGTTTCGACGCATGGCATTCAAATAATAGTGGCATCATGTCAGCATAAAAAACTATGAATATTGAAAACAGTTTCGAAAAATAATCAAATAGTTCAGATTTTTCCTCATCTTATCCGGTACGGCCCAGCAAACACAATTTCGTTGAAGGAGAGGACAGCGTAGTGGCGCAATCGTTTTACGGTTTTGGAACTCCATATATAGGGCTTCATCTTCATCAGGTTATCCATCAAATACCACTGACAGTTGATTGCCAAAATGGTTGATGGGTAGACTGGGTAGAAAGGGAAAACTTCCGCCATGTAAGAAACCAAGGTTTTCCCCCTCACCAGAAAGTCCTTTTTCCAGGATTATCTGCATTTTCTATGTATATACGTCAAAAGCACACGATTCGTTATAAGACGTGATGAGGATATAAGGCCCACTTCATGAAGAATACAATTTTCAGATTTTGATTCTTTTGACGATTGTAAAATAGCTATTAAATTAAATTGAATAATTTCAAGTATTGACAAAAAAATTTTTGTTTTGGGTATTTTCATTGACTTCTCAAAGGCTTTCGATCTAGTGAATCATCAGTTACTTTGTGCCAAGCTAGAAAGATATGGAATAAGAGGTTTGCCACTGAATTTAATAGATTCATATCTCATCAGGAGAAAACAAATAATTAGAGTGAACAACACTTTTTCTGATGAAATGGATATCGAGCAAGGTGTGCCACAGGGTTTTGTTTTAGGTCCTCTTCTTTTCAATATTTTCGCTAACGATCTCATACTTTATATTCGAAAGATACAGAATGTTTATGTTACGTGTTATGCAGATGATACGAATATTTTGGTTATTGATGAAGATCTAAATAGGCTAAAAAGTACTGCTGAAATGGTTTATTCGAATATCGAGAAATGGTCAAAAAATAATAATCTACAACTTAATCATGGAAAAACAATAACTGTTGTTTTTGGTTCCAGCAGGATTGATGTAGTCAAACTATTTGAAGATTCTGATAATGAAATATCCAGCAGCATGTCAGTAAAACGACAGGCAGCTTCATTGGGTTGATCATATTAATAATTTGTGCAAAAAATTACAGAGTAGCTGTTATAGTCTGAAATTTATGAAGAACCACTGCAGTCGGCACATACTACTCTCGTTGTACTATGCCAATTTCCATTCCCACATAAAGTACGGGATTTTGAATTTGGGCAATTGTGCTCATGTGAATAGAGTACTGGTTCTTCAGAAGTATGCAATTCGAATTCTTGCTAGTGTCGATATGAGAACAAGTTGCAGAGCATATTTCAGAACTGCCAACATCCTAACCGTAGTTAGTTTATACATACTAGAAGTTTGTTTATACGTTTATAAAAATAAAAACATGTTTCTGAATACTGTTGAGAAGCACGATCATAATACACGCTTCAAAAGCCACCTCCAAACTGAGAGACATCGGACTACGTTGTACCAGAAAAGTTTTTATTATACTGGTTGTAAACTATATAACTCTCTTGATGAACAACTTAAGAGCTCCAAAAACTTGAATATATTTAAAAAGAGGCTTAAACAACAGCTAATTCAAAAGGCCTGCTATACGCTGGATGAGTATTTTATGTAATTCTATGTAATGTTAGTAACGTGATGAATATATTGTATTTAATCGTGATGCTGTCGCATTGTTTGTTATATTTTTTTTCTTTTTTTTTTTGACGTACTTCACTGTTTCATGTTATACATTTAACAGAAAATAAAAACTATTATTATTATTATTATTATTGTGTCTAGAGACTTCGATTTGTCTTCGAATGGGAGCTGATGAAATCAACTAAAACTTGGTTTCCATGACTTAACCCGTAGTATGAGCCGTTATGCTCATATTCAGCATCAGCCTAAAACAATAGCAAAAAAACCGTACATTTTTGAAGTGCCAGATCTTTCAAAATATTGTGCGAATATTACTGAATTACTGAGATTCAGCTCACAGTGCTATAAATTTAATATACTTGAATCTTGATAATAACAATTGCTCTCAGAGAACACATAGTTTATAACTTATAAAACAATAGAGAACTGAAAAAACACCGACCATTTTGCACTTTCCACGTATCATGCATGAATCAAACACAGGTTTTTCGAAGCTACAAACTTGGATTCATACTATCCTAACTGGCCCTGACAATATATCAAAAAACCAGAACTACATCACGCTTCGTGATTCCAGCCATTTTTATGTACGTTTTGACTGGCGTAACTTGACACAGTAATAGGAATTCCATCAACTGTGAGTCTATTATTTTTGGTGTGAACATTGAATGAACGTTGAATCAATGCGTACATTCACCCACTCGGAATACATTAAAAGCCATTGTAACAGCAGAAGCCTTTTGATGTCGGTAATTCAATTTATTATCCATATTCTATAAATTTATTCACTTCTGCCATGTATCAGGGTATTTGAATGTTTTGGCATCGCAATTAAACGAAATGAAAGGGAACTCTCCATGTATAGTAAAAGGTCAATTAGTGGAACGGGGGCTGGTCGTCTTTCATTTTAAGTGCTTCCTATTCATTTACGTTAGCCTGTTGATAGTAGTTTGGTAGTTTGGGAATACTGAGCTTTCCACGAAAAGCGTTAATTAGGCGTTGTTTCTGAGTGGCTGACTCAAACTGTGCTCGATTATTCTGTATTTTTATTTGCAAATCAGGAACTTGATGTTAACTTAATTATCAGAAAGCTTAAGAATTCTCTACTAATGGTAGTATCCGAGAACTTATAACCTCCAAGAATTCAAAATTTCAACACCCACCTCCTCTTCCTATCCTCCCTAGGTACGAACGATGTTCATCGAACTTTGTAACAAGAATTTTCGCCTTCTTGATAGTTAACACTCTGTAATGTTATATCTGCCTTCTTGTTTCATCCATATCATAAGAACCATCTTCATAACTTGATGACAACGGGGTAATTCCTCATACTGGTGGAAAATATGTTTTTTCTGCAACCGACACAGAAGTCGTCCATTTCGATACCAAAATTAGCTCTTAAATTGACGTTCCTATTACTGACACAAAAGTAGGTATGTTGCTAGGCAACATATTTAGTTCCTAGGAGCTAAAGTGGAACTTCAGGTCCTAGGAGCTGAAGTTGAACTTTAGCTCCTAGGAACTAAAAAGGATGTACTAGACGTCATCAAGAATGAACGACATTGTTACGGTTGGTTATTTGGGTTGAAATGCATACCTGATTTGTTTCCAATTTCAGCATATTTGGCATTTCATGCCGATGCTGGAGATATTAATACACCTTATTATAGCTAAGTATTGCCAGTATTGGAATTATATACATCACAGTTGAGTATTTTTGTTTTGATCAGAGAAGCCTTCAAGATGCAATCACTAGCTCGATCTGTATTTCATTCGTTATTCTCGGGATGGATAACTTGTTTTTGAATAATCACGGCAAGTAATTGTTTTTTTGTCTCAAACAATGATATTGTTTAACTTCATTTGATTATCAAGTCAAACACAGTGTAGTATGGAGAGGAATGAATAATCACTATTATCATTGTTGATATGCTCACTAACCTAACATTTTCCACGTCTTGTTCCTATAGCTGGCACTGGCGCGGTATTTGCCATTAGAGCACCTGGTCCATACACAAATATGTCACCCTGTGGTTGTATTTATATTGAAACTACAATTCGAACATCCTAGAAAACCTAACCTGCTGTTAATGCAGGTAGAATATTCTCACCACATGGATTATTTGTCAATATTTGTTGCATTGCCATACATATGGCACGGCATTAGTGGTTACTTCACATGTTTATTTGAGTTAATTGTTTCGGTTCCAGAAAAAATAGCATGTTTCATTCGGATCAAAAGTGACTTTGTTCGACTCGCAAATTTTGCTTTCGTTCGGCTTCGCTAAACGCTCTTCCTCGCGAATGCCAAATTCGCTTGTCAAACAAAGTGTCACTTTTGATCCTAATAAAACAATCTACTATTGTTTTTGGTTTGGTTGTCGATCGTGTATTTTCTCCATTACTAAAGTAGATTCAGCAGTCCTGTCAGGATGATTGAAAACACTGTTGATCTAGAATTCAGACAGTAGATAGTACGTTGTAGGATGTCATTTGTGTCAACTATTATGGTACGTTCCGAGAGGACGCCCTGACGGAGTAACAACGATCGACTGGTGCGATCGTTTTCCTTTGCGTTATTCATTTCAATCTGTTCAGTACAATCAGTTCTCTCGGTGCAGATCAGTGCAATTCTGTCGACAGAATTGGTTTGCTAGGGCTGGCATCAGTGTAATATTCCTGAATGGTTGACCTGGCGACCTAGGGTTGATTGTCAATTGTTATGGGACACTTGTATATGGGTTTTTGTGTCCGAGATGAACAAGGCATCTGCACAATCGTGGCTTTTTCTTCCTCGATTCATGATTCTCGATCTGATGCTGAGAAATCAATGTAATTTAAGTGGATGATATCGATGATACTTCAGTTTCTCCTCTATTAAGGGGTAGAAGACGAGGTAAATATTTGAAATTCCAGAACGGACTCCGTCTTTCTCACTAAATATCTCCGCCTCGCTCGTTGGATAGGCGCATCTTATTACCGCGAAGAAGACATACGAGGGGATGTCCAAGATTATTCGAGAGCGAAATATAGAAAAGCGAAGGCTTTTTAGATGCTGTGAGATAAGTTGCCGTGAATTTTCAAAGCTGCTCTTCTGTATGATAGTTAGAAGGGTCATTTTATAGCATGAATGCGAAACTGCTGTTCTTTTTCTCACGATGATTTCATCAAAATTCTCTTGATCAATGCACCATCATATTTCTCGACTTTTGAGTGAAATAGGAATTTCCACAAGGATACAAGGATTATATTGTTATTGAATATATTCATCAGTTTGCTGTATATTGACCTATATGAGGAAGATGCTTTCAGAAACTATAGGACAAATTTGATATACAGGGCAATTCAGGAAGAGACTCACGTAGTGGAAAACAAAACAAGTTGAGATTTCATGTATGAAAGATTCTGTTGGCCTTCAATAACGAATATATTCATTTCAGATATGATTCATCCCAATTAGGCAGTGACGTTTCTTTATTCAAGATGGCATATTATAAAAAATCAGATCCGAAAAACTCATGTTCTCTTGTTATATAGAAAAAGCTCATTTTGTGATCAGTTTTCTAGAAAAATTTCATCAGATTCAGGAAGATCAGACATAATGCCATAGGAACTGCTCTTCAATTTGCACGATACACTTTGATCGGTTCATTAAAAAATATGAAACAAGAACGTTCGAATGAATTTTCAATTTGAACCTAGCTGATAACTCTCTCATTTCAACTGGATTCATGTAAATTTATCGGAATTTATGATAGGAATCGGCAGATATAAGTAGTCGATAAAAAACCACAGAACTGCTTTTTTGGTCATTTGAAGTGTTCGTTTTTGATAGACATCGTGACTTGTTTCTCGTTACAAATATTGCAAATATCAATGAAGTAATAATGAAATAGTATAGGCGGTGTTTTTCATCATTTGACGTGACGTGACATCTGTTGATATTCCGAAAAGATGGATACTGGTGAAATTATGGCATGAAGATTCATTAGGATGTTCTGAATATTCGAGATAATTCTGTCGCTTCCTTGTTCACGAAAGGTGCTGGGCAACACCACGACGAGTGGTATTTCAACACAATTGAGTTATTTAACAATGAAAGACAGAGTCATGAGAACATATTCAGAACGGAGTTGTGATTTGCTAGAGAGAGAGAGAGAATTTCTTATAAATGAGCGATTCATATTCTGACGACAGATATAATTGTTTTATGCCAAACTGACAGTCTTTGAATTGAAAGACCGCTTGTGTTTTCGCGATTACCCACGTTGTGATATGATTGATCAGATTATGTAATAAATGAAATTAGTAAATTGTTTAACGAGCACGGAATGATAGTGATTTCCTACGAGAATAAAGTTTGCAGCATGAGACATTTCCGATTTCGTCGTCCTGTAGCCATTTGATTTCCTGTCAAGTAATGCTCATCTATTAGACATCGGTGTCATTGCTCACATTTGACATTCCATGAGCGATGAGGTTTTTTTGAAATAATTGTGATATCAGATACGGAAATAATATTGATGATATACAAAGTACCTCATTGACGTATCGAGCACAGTGAAACGAGAGCAATTGTGTGTTATAGCCGTAGTAAGGTTTTACTCCTATACATATGCTTGGGTCTGTAAATCTTCTATGGTATTAAACATTGCAAACATTTGAACTTTTTCCATGTTCAGCATCTGAAAAATAAAGTGACATCTTGAGTGCAAGAATCACACGTCACATCATGAAATAAAGAATAGGGCACGACTCGAGGCACGACTACTAATATCTATCTAGAATTTCGATCAAGAACTATAACATTGCAAATCATCACAAGAATCAGTGTTAGTGGTACTGTGCTTTTTCTCGTTCGCTCTTTTCTGTCAATTTTTACCCAACAAAAATGTACAAAAAATCTATTTACATGAATCCAGTTGGAAGTACTGTTTACTTCATCAGTCAGGTCGAAATTGAAAATTCATTCGAACTTTTTTGTTTCATATTTCTTCATTGAACCGGTCAAAGTGTCGTGCCCTGAAAATGAAGAGCAGTCCTCATGGCATTTCGTCAGATCTTTCGGATTCTGATAAGAATTCTCGCGAAAAGTGATCACAAAGTGAACTCTTTAGAAATCAGTAAAACATGAATTCTTCCCATGTCCGGATCTGGATTTTTTCCATAAGGTGCCATCTGGAATAGTTTCGATAAAGAAACGTAGCTGCAAAAGCTGCAAAATTTCAGCAAATTACAATGAGTCATATTTTCCAAAATGGCAATTTCACATCGTAGTAGATGGAATTTTTTTTATCATATACAGCGTCCCTCACTTGAAAAAACGCTTTTCTCTTTCTATATCTTAGTTATTAGTCGTGCGATTTTCACCAAATTTGGACTGGTATTCTGTATCTGGGGTTCTATTAAAATAAAACGGGGTCGATTTTCCATGAAAAGGCATCTTTCAACAGGAAAACGAACCTCATAATATTGTTCTTCAACGTTATAAGAATTTTCACATGAATTCTGTGGAGGGTATCAGCATCAGCATTTTGGCGAACGTAAATTAGTATTCTATGCATCGATCACGAGGAAACCATGTATATAGGAGTGTATTGATAGTTCAATATCATGATAGTTTCATACACTATTTTTTGTAGGACCACAAGTAGGAAGTGACAACTTCGATGGCCGGTATAGTATTAGTATTTCCAATATTTTTTAGACAATACGGGGAAATCTGAATGAAGTTATATCAATTTCATGAAATATTCACACGTATACACAAAAAGTATGAACTAAATAAATATGAAAATATTGATAGAGAAATTTGACATTTGCGACTAAGAACTTCCAAATTGCATCTCATCAGAAGTATTCATTACTCACCCTGTGTATTATAAATGAAATGAATGATTTTCGTAATCCCAGCGAGAACACAATATGATCAGATCGACTATCGGTGACTTCGACGCATGTATTACGGCTATTCAAGACTCGAGAATATATATAACCGCCATCGCATATCAACATAAATAGATATTTTGAATTGACTCGGCCGTACCAGTATATCACCTGACGAAGCAACTGTATTAGCAAAACATGTCATGTGTTTGAGAATTTTGTGGAAATCTTATCGTTTGTGGAGTTTTCACATGAATAGATATACCTACACTGGTACGCGTGCTTCCATGACGCGAGTCTGCCGGTTTACTCTTATCCCAGAAACTGGCCTATAGAACTTATCGCTCTAAAAATCAAATAATTTCTCACTATTTATATTTCAGCATTCTCCACCATCATAAGTACATGAATTGCATGAACTTTTGACGCATTCGCGTTGTCATTATGATTGTCATTTGGAATTAAATGTCAAACAACTCAAGCAGTGAGATAGAAACATAGACCCACTTGATTATACCCAAGTACTACGTGTTTTTATGGGCCAAAAATTTGTTATCATGATGAAAAGAACGTGTCTTCATTGGTTAAGATCTGTATCATGATAGAAATCCGAGATAATTAATTCGCTTTCTATAAAATGGGAGTAGGAAAAATTATGCATTCGGAAATGATGAGTTCAACAAAAAAACTATGCCTTGTTCTTTTTATGTACCTAAACCATAATTTTCTAATTACTGGAGCTATTGAACGTTCCAGAATTTGCGGTTAATTAGAAGTCATTATTTATTTGGGGCTGATAATGAAGAGAGAAATTTGACCCATTCTATAGAATTTTGAAAGTATTGAATTTTTGCACATGGAGGTTCGAAAACATGAGTACTGTAAAGTTAGTTTTCCTACAAGAAATCCTGATTCATGAAACCCATTTCAATTCCAATAAAAACGCACGGCACTGTCCATAGTGATGTTTCTTTTCCTAAAAACTGATCATATCAATGGTAATTCATGCTAGTCCAAATTTGGTAAGAATCGCACGATCGATAGCTATAATAGCTGAGATATAGAGGGAGGGGGGCATTTGAAGTGGGACATGCTGTATATAATTATATATTTACATATATCAATTCGTCTTTATCCTTCCCATGAATCATAAAAACCTGAACTTCGAAGTAAACACTCGAAACACTCGCGAAGTCTACCGCTACCGCAATTGGTTAAAAAGTTTATTTCACGAATCCCATTATAGGCGATATTTTCTACTGTGATATAATACAAAATATCTTCTCTACCCTTGAAAGTCTATACTTATGTGAAATTCCCCGCTTCAAAAAAAATCTTTATATGGTCCGAAATGCGGCTTTTCGCCGGTTCCCCTTTTGCCGACAAACGTTTCACCTCACACCGCACCTATGACATCATCTGATGTTTTTATTTATCATTTCGGAGAGGAGGATTCACGGACATCGTGCTATACTTCCTTACTGGAGTGCTAAAATTATCTTATAATTCCCATTCGATAATATAAAATAATGTATGGATAATATTGTGGACAGTATAAAAGCTCTCAAGGAATAGGATGAAGAAACAGAAATGATGAAAAATGATATAGATAGCTGAAGTACAAACGTAAATGTGTCCTACTTTTTGAATCCCTCTGGTAAAATCTCAAAAACGCAAAATAAGCCTGTATTCCAATATTGAAACACAGTTTTCATCATTCTCCGGTGAGGACGCTAGGAATCGGTGTCGAAATGTTGGAAAACATGGGATCGCGCGCCCCCACTTTTCCCCCTCTAAATTTTTTTTTTTCCTGAAACAAAAAATACTGGGCTCTTCACAAAGGATGAACGGATGTTTCTCTGGAAGCGGATTTTGAGTTTTTGTCTTAGTTTGTCCAAAAAAAAATTCTGAATATACTCGAAAAATGCAATGTTCATGATTTCTTTGCAGAATATCGGTGAATTTTTTCAAAATTCTGCTTCCAGAGAAACCTAGATATTTCAATTCTTCATCTCACCATATTTGTTGTTTTCCGAAAAAATCAATATTGAACAATGAAAAGTGGGGGCGGAGAAATCATGTTTTCATTGCACTGATGCATGGTGTATCCTCCTCTTAAATGTTTCCCGTATTTGAACCATCAAAAGTCTTTTAACAAGTTTTTTCTAGGTATGGAGCCTCTCAATCTTTGTAATATGAGTATATTTCGATAAATGATGGATTTCGACTTCAGCATTGGCCAAATGATTGAAGAAGAATTGAAAATTATAGATTATTACAATTCCGAAGGATATTTTTGTATTAATCAATTTGTTTTCAATGTAACCTAAGCCTTTTTTCACGAATGTTTCGATGTAGGATGAGCATAGATACATCATAATTATCTGAAAGGTTGAAATTGCATTGAAAAATTATGTTTCGAGTAAAAAATATCGGTGCACGAAATATCATCGATCTTCTTCAACAGCAAGAAAGATAGTTGTTCTTAAAATCACCCAGAAAGGCATTTGTTATTTCTATTCATATATCCTGGAGATTGCCTGAATTCTCCCTCTTGAAAATATGTATACAGCCCCTGTATAACATATTTTCGAATACCTCATTTTCTGAGTGTATTCTGGAGATGATCTGGGACAGACTCACATTCAGGCCGCATATAAATTCCCTAGGTGTAGGAAAGTTTGTATTCTGGAAAGCATTCTGGTCTCCAGGACTTAATAACATTATACTAAAAGACTTTCGCCAATCTCGTCCACTGTATTAATCTTGATGAATTCTAGAGGTGAGTCGACTCACTTAATAAATTTTCATGAGAGTTTTAAAGAAGGGGTTCACTTTGTTCATGGTTTATTCATAGCCAGTATAAATATAAAGCTTCTCCTAGAGTAGCAGTGACGAGGCGAATTCAACAGGAAAGCTCTCCGAGTGAATCGCAACCCGAATTCAATAGCGTCGCAACGAAAGTCAACGTATATAAACTCGCTAACTTTTCAAAATCAAAATTTTTGTATCCTCAAATTTTGAAAGAACTCAATACAGGGTATGTCACTACGTGCTTACACTATCTTTATATCGAGGATCAGTCAGGAGAAATTCATGAAAATGTGCTTGCTTATATTTCAGAACAGGCTCTCTTCATTTAAAATATTTTCGACAATGCAGTGTTGCCGCTTATACTAGAGAGTAGTAGCAACATTGATATTTCGAATAGAACACTCTGTATTCCATTGCATTTTTAGGTTCTTCCTAGAGAGCTGATTCTATCGATGCATTACACTTGGGGTCTAGCGAAAACGATTACAGAGATATAGGGTATTCAAAATCGAGATTTTTCAACTTAAGGATTTTTTTAAGTCGAAACTATTCATCATCAGTCGAAAACGGCTCACATGTCCCCATCTCAACTTTTGATTTACTATTTACTTATATTCAATCGGAACAACAGTAAACAGTAAATCAAAAGTTGAGATAGGGTCATGTGAGCCGTTTAATCCTAAAATTGAAAAATCTCGATTTTTGAACACCCTATATCCCTGTAATCATTTCCGATAGACCTCAGATGTGATGTATCGATGGAAGCAGCTCTTCAGGAAGAATATAAAAATGCAATAAAATACAGGGTATTCTATTTGAAATAACAAAGTTGTTGCTACTTTTTGATAGAGGCGGCAACACTGCATTGCTGAAAATATTTCAAATGGAAATAACATATTCTAAAATACAAGCATGCATATTTGCATGGATTTCTCTCGACTGTTTCACGATGTAAAGATAGTGTAAGCTCGTCGTGACATACCCTGTATACCGTTTGTTTTTTTGTCCAATGAATTTTTTCTCTGAAAATAAAGTGCTCAAAGATGCAAGTGGACGGTCACTCAAATTTTCGACGAACTAAATCTCATAAACCTCAATCCTGAATTCAAAAAGACCAATAAAATATCGATTTTTTTCCTTTTACTCTCATCAATCTTCAGATCAAATTTTTCAAAACTCCTCAATTATACAGGATGTTAAATATCTATGTTTTTTGATATTCGGTCTTCTTATGCATATCCACTGATTTAAGAAGTTCAGGCGATATTCAAACCATCTGCCCTGTGAAACGATCGAACTCATTCCTCCTGAAAAAGAAGTGATCACCTTTTCATCATTGTAACCAGACATGATTATATATCTATTCACGCCCCAAAGACAGTGGACTCACTTGTTATGCTGTCAGACAGCTGGAGAAAGAACACGAGACAAAAATATCTTTCATAAGAAATGAAATTAACGAGTGCAGAAATATTATTATTCGAAGCCCTTAAAGTTGTGTAACACCAGAGGCATAGTATATAATGCTAATTTTCTAGATATATCAATATAAGATCAATGAAAGGTAGATGTATGAAAAGGAAAATAGTGTATCACTTCCTATTGAAATCTCTTGATATCGACTAATTTGTAAAAATAGCGATGCGTGGGAGAATCTTGCTAAATTCCCGAAGTTTCGAATCGAATCTACAGCCATATTATATAAACAGGCACTTTTTTATTTTCACAATTGTTTGTTTGAATAGGAACTTTGCGTTATATTTTCTACTTCCTTCCCTTCTGCATAAAAAGATTTCTCAGAAATGGATAGAATGGATGAGAATGAATTTTTCCACCACCTTACGAAAGCACTCCATGGTGATTCATAAATTTCATAACAAGGAGTAACCAACAAATAATGATAAATGGAATGAATGAAACGTATACATAAATACCTACATCAAGAGTTGAGGAAATAACATAACTAATTCATACAAGTCATGAAAACTATTCTTTAATAGCATGAATATCAAATCATCAATATTTGTCGAATAACCCACAAATTTATATTTCGAATAGAAGCACCCATTCAGAAGATTTTTTTCAAATTTGTTCTTGAATTCGATATCTCTCAACTGCTCAAGATCAGTTGGTAGGGAATTATAAAGATCACTACCAGCAAATATTGGTGATCGAAAGCCCTGTAGATCAAATGATGTTATCAGAAAGTTTTCATTTTTAAATTTTGTTGAGCAGTGGCGCATCTGCAGGTATAAACATTTTCCTTCATATTTCTTCTTAGTATGATGCATGATTACCAAATTGGTGTGTGACATAACATTACGCACATACCTTAATGTACTCCCAAAGATTTTCGGATAAAACCAAATATTCGTGATAAATTTTTTTTCCTCCGATTGGCAGCAAATATTAATTTTGCTGACACATATCGATCAGCAAAGTATTACTTTTCCTGCCTAGGCAGCAAAGTGGGTACTTTGCTGATTGATATGTATCAGCAAAATTAAAAATCCATAAATCGTTTATAAATTCTTTCATATTCCATCCGAGACTTTTCCGGCAACAAATTCAACTCTATATTTTTTGCTACCTCCCTTATTAATGGAGGTGTAAGTATACTTCCAGCTCGCTATCACTGTCCATCATATAATAATTTAAATATACCGATATTTTTTCGCACAACTGTCAGAAATTTCATGAATTGTCAAACCAACAACTGCGATTTCTATCAAATTTTAATTGAACACTATACAGGAAGAATAAAGAGATTGTGGAAATTGTATTAATTCGCAAATACAATATTTTCCCATATCATTATGAAAAATCGTAGAAAAAATTATATGTTCAACTCGGCAGCAAAGTAGATTGACTGCCTTAGCTCGCTACGCTCGGCTATGAATTCAGCCACGGCAGTCAATCCACTACTTTGCTGCCTAGTTAAACAAATATCTATTATGGCTCTATTAGAAGAGAAGTAACAAAATCGAATCACACATTTCCATTGGTACCCCTTTTGTTCTACAAGATGGTGTCATCAAATGTTCATTTTTCAGTTGCCAACATCAACTTTGTTTTCTCAAATACGGCCAAGGATTCATTATCATGGATTTCGAGAGCTTTTGAGATCTCAAAATCAACTGGTATCGCACTCTTTCGGTAAATTCATATTAATGATATTTTCCATAAGATGGAGACAGAACAGATTTTCAATATGGATGAGAACAAAAAATTTATAAGAGAAAGTGCCATACACCATTGATTTGGGGAGATTGAAAGCTCGCAATCCATGATGGAAAATACAGGGTCGTATTCAAAACAACCAAGTTGAGTATTTCAGCTCAAAGACGAAACGTCGGTTTGAAAATCTAAAACCATCATCGTGTAGAACAAAAAAAGTAGCAATGATATTATGATATTCGTTTCGTTATATCCATTCGAATAGTCATGAAAAAATGTAAAGGAAATCGAAATTAAGAATTCGGGCTCTTTCAAATTTCAATGTGTCCAGTCCTAGGATACATGACTCTCTTGTTCACTGACCTTCGTGAATGAGATTCCATCTGACGTCGTAGATGAGAACCCTTCGATTCGTTGTGATGTCGAAGATTTCGACTTTTGAGGTTTGTACCCATATTCTGATTGCATAATTTTGTTCACATGAATATTGTGTTTTACGTGTATTGTCAATTGTCATGACTAGCTTTGAATGAATTGCCCACAAAGATGGAAGCTCAATCTTCACACAGAGTTCTTGGAAATATCCAAGTACTCACCTAAAACATTCTCTTCCATTTCACTTTTGTCTACATTTCGCAAGAATTCTGATTGCAGCAAAATTTGTTCGTTCCTATAATTGACAGATCCGACAGGACTCGAACGACTGAAGGTGAGATTGAAAAACTCTGTTGCCAAGGTAATGTGTTTGAGAAATTGTTCGGCAATGATAACGTGTTTGATTTTTTGAATAAAGCACAGTTCACCAATCCAAGATTTATAGATCATTTGGCGTGGTACATATTCGTACGCTAAATGCAGTTCCAGTTATGTGAGTAGAAAAACATAATTATGGTACTATGATAAAAAAGATATTTCGTCAAATTCGCTTGAAAAGTTGAGAAACTGAAAAAAAGCTGATTATTTCGATATTTTGAAATATTTGGTGAATGCGCATAATTTTCATTTCACCAAATCTGAGGAATTACTATTTTTTTTAATAACATTAAATACGATCAATACTTTTATCACAGATAATTTCACGAAGGTTCTACCGGAATATCATCTTTTCAAAACAGGAAATACTGGTAACTTCGATGAATCTGTTTATAACATGAACATGAACCTGAAAAATTGACTGCTACGTATTTCGATTTTTAAAATTTTGGTGAATGCGCACTGTAAATTCGATCATTGAGTGTCAAACCGAAGAAATACAAAAATAATGCTATTATCTTTTAGCGCCGTAGGAAATGTATAGTCGCACGGAATGATCATTCCCCACTCGTAAGATTTGCGGCATTCTCGTAGAAAATGACTATCATTCCGTGCACGTTAAACAATTATTTACTATTGTTTTACTTCGATTTCGAAATTTCACAATTTTGGTGAATGCGCTTTTTATTTTCACCAAATGTGTAGATGCAATATAATTATACCGCGTGTTTATCAACTACTGATTGATGTACAAATCAGGGGACCGCGGAAATTCCAATGAATAATGAAGACTGATCAAACATCGAATCTCTAGTCGCCTTCAGGCCCTGTGCAAACTAGATCAACAGATTTCTGGCCATGGCCAAGCTGCACTGATAGTCAAACGTCGGTCAATTGTATGGCATCGTTTGCCTATAATTCATCCAGCTTTGGGACAATAGTTTCAATTCGTAATATATTTTATCTACGTCATATCTGCCAGCACCGTACCAAATAGAGTATGATTATATTTTAGTTTCAATTGAAAAATCTAATTTTTAAGATGGCGGAATCGCGCAGTGTTTGATGCGCTCGGCTATAGTAATCAGAACATCGAAAGGTTGCTAGGTTCGGATTCCCGGAAGAGCAAAAAATGTTCTTTTATACAAGGTGATTCCAAAATAGGTGGTCAAACTCTGGGAGTATTTAGAGTGAGTGAAATAATTACGAAAACCTCGGTAATATTGCCCCCCAAGAAAGATACAGCCCCTCAAAGGGGGGCCTCGGAGAATGATTTTGTACTATTATCGCCAACACCTTGTATGATGAAAATCTAAAATATTGTTTATCCACTAACTATTCAGTGCCGGTTCGAATGGAGTTAAAATCACCTCAAAATTGAATACAGGGGTGTGTCAAAACAGGGAGGTAGGGGGTAAAAATAACCCAAACTTTTTTGTTCATCGCAATTTCAGTTTTTTTACATGAAATTATGAAATCTCAGAGCTATCAACATAGAAAAGGAGCTCTTGTTGGATCTCGATAAAATGTACCATTAGCGAATAAAATTTATTTTTCCAAGATTGCAGTTAGATTGAAATTTTTGTATGCACTTCAGTTCAATTATGTACTTCAAATCTTGCAACTGAATGTTCACCTACTTCTAATCGTTTGATCAACTTGGAATCTGGCAGATGACAGTTGACAACGCGTTATGGACTTTTTGATAGAAAAAAATAGGGCGGCTCCAATGTGGCTGACCAGATTTGTGATTATGGTTCGATTCGATTCAAAATTGGTTTGTAAGGGTTCTGGGGGTTTGGAAATTTTGAATTCCTTATCGGAATTCATGAATTAACAATAGACGACGAGTTTCGTGATTATGGTCTGATCCTATTGAAAATACTAAAATGAAAAATATTGTTAAAAACATGCTTTTTTTAAATTTTATTCGCTAATAGTTAATTTTATCGAGATGCAACAAGAGCACCTTTCCCATGTAAATAGCCCTGAGATTTCATAATTTCATGTCAAAAAACTGAAATTGCGATGAACAAAAAAGTTGGGGTTATTTTTACCCCCTACCTCTCTATTTTGAGACACCCCTGTATTTTATTTTGAGGTGATTTTAACTCCATTCGAACCGGCACTGAATAGTAAGTGGATGGACAAAATTTCAGATTTTCATTATACAAGGTGTTGGAGATAATAATACAAAATCATTCTTCGAGGCCCCCCTTTGAGGGGCTGTATCTTTCTTGGGGGTCACTTTGGAAAAAAATGTTGAAGAGGTTTTCGTAATTATTTCACCCACTCTATATGCTTCCAAAATTTGACCACCTATTTTAGAATCACCTTGTATAACGAAGTGTGCCGTACGAATTGAAAAGCTACACTTGTAGTCTAGTCTAAATTTTGTCATTTAAAAAGAAAATGAGTTTTTTTTATTCCGGCTCTGAATTTTATTTTCATTGTAGGCCATCGTGTGGTGTGTCAGTATGGTGAGTTGATCATTAGGCTATGACTGGTGAGTCATGACTGACCCTGTATAAGTATACACTTTTACGCGACCTTACATGCGTGACGTGAGTCTAGCCGTTTTACTGCCATTCCAGAAAGTGCCTAACGAGCATAAAGAAGATATTTATTCAATAACTATTAGGCTGTCCAAAATCGATTAAGTGGTACAACTTCCTCCCGCTTGACATCTCGACTATCTTGCGGGGCGGTGGAGTTGTTCTGGAAGAGTTGAACACAGGGGCGGATCCAGGCAATGTTTGAGGGAGGGGGCCATAGGCTGATGGAGGATAGCAAAACAGAGGAAATTTCATTGGTACCTCCTGAGAAAAAAGCTTTCTTTCTGTGACGGCAAGAAAGTTTCACATTTCATCTATGTTAACAGGTTATTAATTATTACTTTTCACCCTAATAACACACTTATATCCCATGGATATCCTTAGGACGTCCTGTCGGGACATTCAGGACGTCCATAGGACGTTCGAATTTGGTACCGTGGACGTCCATTGGACGTCTGTGGGACGCACAAATGTTCCACTCGAGGACCAACTAGGGACGTCCTTAAGGTATGTCCCTGGGACAACTATCGAATACCTAAATCCTATAGTATTCCTCATCAAGTACTACAGAGGACATCCTTAGGACATCCATAGGACAACTTATCCGCAACGCAGAGGGATATCGATTGGATGTCCATAGGATGTCCCAGGGACGTACGAATTATTCCTGAATTTGAATTTTTCTGAGTCCCACTAGGACCAGATCTTGCATAACTGATTAGGACAGCCAGTTGAGTTGATGGTCCGTAGAAGGTCTCCAAAAAGTTTCCCAAGGATGTCCGATGGACTTACGTGAACGACATTGACGAGGAGTACATATAGCTTACGAGCAATCATTCGTCGGCGAGGTGTAAGTTAACGTCCTCGCAAGGACAACATATTGAAAGTAACGACTGGGACGTCCATAGGACGTTATTTCTAGGCCATGAAAGAGTACAATTCATGTACCAATTGGGACATCCGACGGATATCCCTAAGGGACATTTCGATTGTTATACGATCCTGGAAATATTATGGGCGTCTGTGCAGAGATATTTGAAGGAATGTACCATCAGGGACATTTCATGGTTGTCTAGAAGGGACATTATATAAGATCTGAAGTCATGCCAGGGACATGCCAAGGACGTCCTTGCATGGACATTCTACAATATGTACGACGTGGGACGTCTGAGGGATGCTATTTCTAGGACATTTGAAATGATGTACCAGCTGGGACATTCCGTGGACGTCCTTGCTCGGACATTGCATGAGATGTACGGGATGGTACGTCCCAAGGACACTTATTTTTGTTAGGGACATTCGGGACATTGTGTTGAGCTGCAAGTCCTCTTTTCATATTTCATTCCACTTCGCGGTTGTGTAAATTACTAAACAACCACTAATTACTAAGTCCGCAATTTCCTGAAATCGAATCACATAATTAGACTGACAGTCATTTGATCACTTCAACAGATTGATAAAGATGCCTTCAACGCAGGTGGAAATCCTGTTGAAAACTTCGAATTTCACGTCGATAATTTTCTGATTTTAATATGAAGTAATATCTATTCAATATTGAATCGTGCTCTATCCTGTCGAGAAACAACACAACCGCGAGCTAGAATCCACAACGTTTTCTCCTTGTATGATAAATTACTATTTTTCAGCACTAGCTATGAAACCTATCATTATTTACCCGTTTTGGAGGCGCAAAGGGTGTTTTTACTACCAAGGTATAGTTTCCGTCATTTTATGAATCACTCGTTAATAAAGACATAGGTACCTGTGTCATAATCAACTCAAATTCAGTGTTCCTATGCGACAGGAATGACACTCGAATTTAGTAGATATTATGCTGACATAATCATGGCTACAAGATTTCAATCAGAATTGACCAGAAGTGCTTTCATAGTGAAAATAGGTCAATATTTCAGTTTCACAGAATTAAAATAATTGAGATGTATTGCTAGTAGTGAAATGAATTGAATATACACCTTGATAGTGTGGACTATTTTTTTTATTCGAAGAAAGAAATCGCATCAACCATTGAGGTTAGAAAGTACATCGAGATATTTTAATGAGTTGTAAAAAGTAGGTTGAATTTTTGTGTATATGCCTATGTCGTTGAGAAATGCCAATAGTTGCTGTAAGTCACACTCTTCACCCAATATGTCTTTCAAATCCCTTGACAGATGGTGGTTCAGTCTTTCAAGACTATTATTCCCACAGGACCTTATACTTATAATATCGTGCTTATAATCTTGGTTCTTGGGTAGTACATCAAGGGTAGTACTGATATTCTCTACTACCTTACCTTGGCCTAGTAATATCTATTTTCCTAAACATTCATTCAAGTGATCATGAAATGATAAATGCAGTTTTTTCTCAAGTATCGAAACTCTTGTTTAGAAAAAAAAACATTTTCAAACTAATCGATATGTTTCATAATTGATATTGACTATCCGATTTCAAAATACAAAAAGCAAATAAAATCACTAGAACGGTATCAGAAGCTATACACGCGTTTTATTGAATGGTACAACAATAAAGAAATGAAAATACCGAATATAAAGAAGAAGTATTTTTGGCTCATTTCCTAGAAGTGTCTGAGTCCTAGAAACCAAACACCTTATGGGCCTGCTGGCTTCCGCAATGAACCTATACATAATGCGTCAAACTGTAAGTTCACAATAGCTATTACTAATAATCAGTAGATGAAGTTTCTATTCCTCATGTTAGTTGTTACTATATCAATGAATAATTAATTGAACGAATCAATCATTTTCCTACGCTTGTAGAGAAAATATTGTTCCTAACTCATGCGGAAAGTGTCTTTTCCGCACTCGACTGCTTGCCTGAACTCCGCTTCGGGCAAGCAGTCGCTTCAACGGCAGTCGCGTGCGGGAAAGAATCACTTTTCGCACTTGTTAGGAAAATTACTATTTTCAAATTTCAACACTAATTTCTCCTACTGTTTTTTTTTTCGTCAAATGGCACCATATAACTTTATATTTTTCTAGGGGTAAACCACGGTGGAATTCTGGTGTACAAATAACTGGAACTCATTGGAATTCTTTGGATTGCCTTAGAATCATCCGGAATTCCTTGGGTGAATCGCGATATATTCCTGGAATACAAACAACTCGAATTCCTTGTATTTCCTTGGAATTCTTTGGATTTCCTTGGAATTCTTTGGATTTCCTTGAAATTCTTTGAGTAAAGAGCGGTAAAATTCTGGTGTTCAGACAACTGGAATTCTTTGGAATTCCTAGGAATTCCAATTATTTTCTTGGATTTTCCTTGGATTTTCTTGGAATTCCTTGTATTCCCTTGGAATTCCTTGGATTTCCTTGAAATTCCTTTGATTTCTTTGTGATTTCTTGGAGTCCCTTGAAATTCCCTGGAATTCCTTGGAATTTTTTGGAATTTCTTGTGTGAAGTGCGGTATAATTCTGGTTCACAAACAACTGGAATTACTTCAAATTCCTTGGAACCTTGGAATTCCTTGTGAAATTAAAGTTTGGTGTACACAATTTTGACCGCGATTTACCCCTCGCATTTTGTGGTACGTAATTTTTTCCTGCCTCGCCCTCCTGGATCCGCTCCTGTTTGGACAAGGGTACGGAAATACCCTTTTATGTTCACCAGCCCAAACGTCTCGGTGGCTGGCCAAAAACAGCGTATACAGTGAGCTCTAGTGTGACCTGGCCAGGTCAAAATAATAAAGCGTCGCACAACGTTTGATTGATTTATTGTTGCCGACATGCCGCCAGACATATTATTTATGAATTGCGATATGGGTTGGTGCAAGCACGACAACAGCATACATTGGAAATTGAGTTGTGCAGATACAGGGAGTCCCAAAATTATACTTTGAAAGATTCTGATTGCCGATTGTATGATCAAAAATAGTAGAATTGTTATTTATACACCATGGTATATATCAGGAGGGGTGAAAAAACTCACAGTCACAACTCCACCACATGAACAATTCAATAATGGCCAACGGTCATGGACATAAGGACATGTTTCGAAGGATTAATACTTCATCATCAGCAACTTTATAAGAAAAAAATCTGTAAGAAGAAACAACGCTCATGTTAGTTTTTGAGTATTGATTAAGCAATCTAAATGTACTTACCATTATTGGTGAAAAAAGATAACTTATTAAAAAACATGAAAAAACAATTTTTAACCGCGCATAGTGCGGGTGAGTAACTGTTAGGGAACCATAATAACTGCTCTATAAGAGCTTAGTAGTTCTCGAAGATATGATATAAATCAAATATTGAATTGAACCAACATGTGGGCCTGAATTTGTTGGATTAGGTTAACTAATCAAAAATGGCCATCGAAAAATGACAATTGATGACAATGACGCTGAGGACAAAACAGAGAGAATGACACCAGTCAAGTCAAACCCAAGGAATGTTTTGATTCGAAGTGACATATAAAACACAGAACAAAATTGTGGTTGAAATAACAAGGAATTGAATAATTTAAGACTATCGAATTGGGTTTGTTCATTGAGGCAGTTGAGGTTAGAGTTTTTGACAGCTTCCAGATTTCCAGAGTTTCAAGAAGGTTAAGTTTTTTCCCTTGTCACAGATATGTAGAATTCCCATGTTAGAGTTGGGATCAAAAGAGTGTTTGTCATTGATAATATGGTTAGGAAAAACGGAATTGGCCTCAACAATTTTTTTTCAAAATTGTTTTCTATAATACGATTGTGCCCAGCACTGATGCCAAATCGAAATCAATAGGCATTCAGGAAAGAATCACTTGTATCAGTATTCGTTTATACGATTTCGGGAGGATGTAATTCAATGTTCTGCGTGGCATTACCCAGGGAAGAAATTGTTTTTCTCCCGAAATCTACCATTGTTGTTCATTTCATGGAAATTGTGTGGAAATGACTTTGAGCTTTCTGTATTTATTTTACATTTCTTTCCACTTTGAGCATTGTGGCTATTCCATAGTTGATGAGTCTATACATTTAAGTTCTCAAAAAATTAGTGATGTCATTCAAAGTTATTTCGTTTTGGATTGGAGTATGATGATTCCTATCCTACCTAGGTACCTACAAACAATGTTCTTTGAACATTATAGGAATCTTCTTCAGTGCGCTACAAGAAGTAAAAAAGCACAATGGTTTCTGTTTCATGCCAATGTCTTATTTTCAAGATAAGATACAAGTGTTTCAGATAGTATGGAAGATTTTGATTCTCATAAACAATAATAATCAGGACCTACTTACATGGACTTATCGATCAACAACTTGAGAATACATCAAGAAATTAATATCACCTATTCCCACAGTGTTTTCTTCGCAATAAAAAAGCTGAATTACTAGATGTATGATGAACAACGGTATGCCCTTCTCGAGGTTAAATTACCAGCATTCAAGCGCCGTAGCATCGAATTGATCCAAGAGGCTCTTGGAGAGTATTTGCAAGGCAAGACGAAGATAAATGCGCCTCTGGAGCTCATCCGAAAGATGCTCTACTGATTCTGAATTATTGTTTATAAATTTATGAAAAAAATTCCATATTTATTTGAAACACCAACTCGTATCGTTTCACGAAACTGAAATATCTAGGTGACAAGGTGAATAAAATAACGCTGTGTTAACACATCCAAAGTATAATGAAGCTAAGTTCTATCACTCACTCTCGCCATAGGGCTCAAAGGAGTGGATAAATAACTTTTATTTGCAACCGACACAAAAGTCGTCCATTTTGATACCAACATAGCTAGGCAACATATTTAGTTCCTAGGAGCTAAAGTTGAATTTTAGTTCCTAGGAGCTAAAGTCGAACTTTAGCTCCTAGGAACTTGAAAGGATGTACTGGACGCTCGACTGGACGTCATCAAGAATAAACAACATTGTGACGGTTGCTTATTTGGGTTGAGACGCATATCCGATTTGTTTCCGATTTCAGCAGATTTGGCATTTCATACCCATGCTGGAGATATAAATACACCTTATTATAATTCAGCATTGGAATTATGAACATCTCAGTTAAGTATTTTTGTTTTGATCAGGAAAGCCTTCAAGAGTCAAGATTCAAATACTTGCTTGATCTGTATTTCACTCGTTATTCTCGGGATGGATAACTTGTTTTTGAATAATCACGGCAAGCAATAGTTTTTTTGTCTCGAACAACGATATTGTTCAGCTTTATTTGATTATCAAGTCAAACACAGTGTAGTATGGAGAGGAATAAATTATTCCTATTATCATTCTTGATATGCTCACTAACCTAACATTTTCCACGTCTTGTTCCTATACCTGGCACTGGCGCGGTATTTGCCATTAGAGCACCTGGTCCATACACAAATATGTCACTCTTTGGTTGTATTTATATTGAAACTACAATTCGAACATCCTTGAAAACCTAACCTGCTGTTTATGCAGGTGGTATATTCCCACCACACGGATTATTTGTCAATATTTGTTGCATTGCATACATATGGCACGGCATTGGTGGTTACTTCACATATTTATTTGGGTTAATTGTTTCGGTTGCAGAAAAAATAGCATGTTCCATTCGGATCAAAAGTGACTTTGTTCGACTCGCAAATTTTGCTTTCGCTCGGCTTAGCTAAACGCTCCGCCTCGCAAATGCAAAATTCGCTTGTCAAACATAGTGTCACTTTTGATCCTAATAAAACAATCTACTATTTTTCTGTGACGGGAAAAAAGTTTGGCATTTCATCTCTGTTGGTAGGTTATAAAATGTCACTTTTTTATTTATTACTTGTTTCCCGAGTATATCTAACATATATATACACTGTTGATGGCTCTTGTTGTGCTAAAGTTCCGAAAAATGAGTCAATAATTCCGTCTCCGAGAAAGAACTGCAAGTACTTTTATCTTCCATTCGACTTCGCGGTTACGAATATTACTGAACAACCACTGAATTCGCGATTTTCTTAAACAAATCACACAATTAGACTGACAGAAGTGATATCAGATATTTGATTACCATACAAAAGAATGATAAAAATGCCTACGACGCAGGTGTCCCTACTGTTGAAAACTTTAAATTTCACGTCGATAATTTTCAGATTTCAAAATAATGTAATATCTTCTCAATATTGATTGTTCCTTTCTTCTCTCACAGAAAAAAAATAGTGTATTATACACGGGAAAAATATTAGATTTTAGCTCACGGTTTCTTGTCTACCTCCGCTACGCGTCGTCGGCAACACAACCTGGAGCTAAAATCTACTACTTATTTCCCTTGTATAATGAATAACTATTATTTTTTTATCCTCGATAATGATCTAGCTACATCAACTCTTCTTGAAAAATAGTTTAACATTTTGGTAAAAACTTCTCCAGGATCGGTCTGCAAGAATTAGAAAAGTTACAAGGCGATTATTACGAGTTAATTCTCTCAAATCTGAACAAGGTAAAATTAATAATATAATATATGTTGATCCAAAATTGTGGATTTTCGAAGAGGAAATTCATTGAGCTATACAATGTTGTACATAAATATGTGTGTTCCCTTCGTCTTTGCAGGAAATAGAGGACGGTTTAGAGAATTTTCATGAGCATCAATACATTCAAGCACTCTCTTCGAGATGCCTTTTGAAGTGGAAATGAACAACCTGAAATTAATGATAATTCTGTTCAATTCCTTCCATATGAAAGGACACAGAAATTGTGATCTCGAAAGCGTATTTCAATGTGGACTGAAATAATAAGATCATTAGAAAATTCGAGGGGCGAAAATAACACAGTTGAGGAATCAGAAATATATACGGCATTAGTTATCAATGCGTATTTCATATCCAAGAAACTTAGATGATTGTGTTTCATGAAGGGAGTTGATTGAAATGTTTCAGAAGTGATAATTTCTATAGGCAGGTCAGGCACTTTCTTGGATGGCAGTAAAACGGTTGGACTCGCGTCATGCGCGTAACTTCTCACCGGCAAAATAATCAATCCACTCAAAATATTGATAAAATTTGATCAACGATAACTTCGTTAATTCATGTCTGATTCGTTCCATTTTTTTTTTATTCTGTAGGTAAATTCATAAAGAATCACACACAATATTGAGATTTCAAGAAATGAGGCATATCATCAAATTATACAGAGTGACAAAAAAAGTGAATTTTTACTTCAATTTTAAAACAATCTCTGGAGTGGCTAGGCTGGTACATTCTGTAATTTTCCATTCAATCATCAAGCTACGTTTATTACGAACATTTTCTTTTTTTATTTGTTAGGATAACAGCATTTTTGTGAAAGTTACAAGGGTTTCAGAAGAACGTTACATTTCAACATATTTTTCTATGGTAATAACAAGGTTCCCCAAGCCATTTTTTGCATAGCTTTCTGCAACCGACTCTGCGAGAGCAATTGCTTTGGCGCAGGATGGTAGATCACAATATTATGTGGCCAGAGCTTTGGGAGTTTCAAGATCCAGGGTGCAAAGGGCTGTGAAAGAAGAGGTAATAGTGGTCGGAAAAAGTCTACGAATGATCGAGATAACCGCTTTATAACACTCAAAGTTTTGAGGGACAGAAGACTAACTTCTGTCCAATTGAGAAAAGAATTAGAGGAGGTGAGGCAAGTTCAAGTCAGCGATAGAACAATAAGAAGGAGGCTTTTCGATATTGGACTCCGAGCAAGAAGACCTGCAACTGGTCCAGAGTTATTGAGGAATCATCGAGTTAATCGCCTCAGATATGCTAGGGAGCACGAATATTGGGGTAATGAACAATGGAGCAATATCCTATTCACCGACGAGTCGAGGTTTTGTCTCAGATCACCGGATGGACGTGAAAGTATTTACAGAAGAGCTGGGGAACGTTTTCTCGAAAACCACTTTTCGTCAAGAGTGAGCAGTTACGGAGGCGGTTCGATAATGGTGTGGGGTGGCGTGAATTTTGAAGCTAAGACGGACTTAGTCATAGTGGAAAGGGATCCATGACATCTGATAGGCATATAAGAAACGTTTTGGAACCACATGTTGTTCCATTTGCGCCGTTCATCGAAGACGATTTCATGCTTATGCATGGCAATGCCCGACCGCATGTTGCTAGGATTGTGAATGAGTATTTAGCCGATGTTGAACTCCCAGTAATGCATTGGCCTCCTCGAAGCCCCGACTTGAACCCAATTGAACATGTTTGGGATGCTCTCGGGAGAAAAGTACGATCTCGTTCACCAGCTCCTGCAAATTTACAGCAACTCAGTGAAGTGTTAATTGAAGCATGGCAGCAAATCGATCAGGTGTATATTCAAAATCTGATAATGGGCATGCCAAGACGAATTGCAGCAGTCATTCGTGCACGTGGGGGAAACACGTCGTACTGAGTTCATTAGCATTTTTCAAATGATTTTTCAGGTTTCATTCGTTACGTCTGTTATGTTCATCATTGCTTAATTTGAAATGTTTATTATCACCAAAATGTGAAAATGTAACGTTTTTTTGAAACCCTTGTAACTTCCACAAAAATGCAGTTATCCTTACAAATAAAAAAAAAAAATGTTCTTAATAAACGTAGCTCGATTATTGACTGAAAAATTACAGGATGTACCAGCTTAACCACTCCAGAGATTGTTTTGAAATTGAAGTAAAAATGCACTTTTTTTGTCACTCTGTATAATTTGAAGATATGCCTCATTTCTCAAAATCTCAACATTGTGTGTGATTCTTTATGAATTTACCTACGGAATAAAAAAAAATTGAACGAATCAGACATGAATTAACGAAGTTATCGTTGATCAAGTTTTATCTATATTTTGAGTGGATCGATTATTTTGCCGGTGAGTGTATATGTCTGGGTCAGCTGCACCTGCACCTTCAGCAGCGTTTCCAGAATTACTGGTTCAACAGTGGATCTGCTGTTTCGTTCCACTGTTCTCCTGATTTAGGCATAAAATCTACTGTTTTTTTTTTTGTTGAACCAGAAGCAAAAACTGAAGAATGACGAAATTACAGAAAATCGGTGGTAGAAATTGTGCAACGAGCATCAAATTATTGAACCATTTACAATTCCCAATTCACAGCAGTTCCGTATCACGTTGCCATAACGTTGTCGTGTTCTGTCTGTAGTTCCCTGTTCCCAGTTCCCCAGATCAGAAGTCAGAGAGTATCGGGACCAATATAGTATTATGGTATTTGATTGATTTTGAGTTCTAGTTCATCCTGAAAAAACTTCACAGACGATAAGATTTTCACAAAATTCTCAAACACCCGACATGTTTCGCTAACAACAGAAGCTTCGATAGGTCATATACTGGTATGATGTAAGTATATCAGCTACTGTGTTAGCAAAACAAGTCGTGTGTTTGAGAATTCTGTGGATATCTTATCGTTCGTGAAGTTGGTACATTTGCTTTGGATTTACATCGAGTGAAGGCCTAGTCATTTAAAAAAAAAAACTAGATCAACCTCTTCGCGAATACGCGAAAATCTATACTAATATTATAAAGGGAAAAGATGTGTTTGTTCATTGGTACGAACAAACAGGAAGCACCGCTCGGAGGGTCGGTTCTGGTCACCCCCGAAAAACTGTTCCAAGAGATGATCGCTTCTTGAGATTGCGGATTTCACGGAATCGATCAAATACTGCGGTAAATGTTCAGCAAGTTCTTCGCCAAATTCATAATGTTGCAGTAAGTAAGCAGACGGTATGTAGACGTCTAAAAGAAGTTAATTTAAAAGCTAGGTGACTTGCAAAAGGTCTCAAATTATTGCCTGAACGTCGTGCTGCTAGAAGAAATTTCGTTGAAAATTATGGACAGTGGAATATTCCTGAATGGTCGAATGTCTTGTTTACGGATGAGTCAAGGTTTGGCCTTAACATGGAGGATGGAAGAAAAAGAGTGTAGAGAAGAACTAGTGAACGATTTATTCAAAATTCAATAACAGAATGCGACAGTTTCAATGGTGAGTCCGTTATGGTGTGGGGAGGGATTTCAATGGATGGAAAGACACCCCTTCAAGTTTCTCCGGTGAGGCAGTCGATTAATGCCCAAATTAACATTGACATTTCATAGCAGTATGTTTTACCTCATGCAGAGTTAGTGGGCAATAATTTTATATTGATGCAGGATAATGCCCGACCACACACCGCAGCAATAGTGCGAAACTTCTCAGAAGCTACTGGTATTACCACATTACAATGGCCTGCGAGAAGCCCCGATATGAATCCTATAGAACATTTCTTAGAGTTGCTAGAGGAGGCAATACACGGTATCAAGCAGTCATCCCAATTGATAATTTTGTGTTCAATGAAAATGTTTTTTAAAATTATTTGTATCAGTTTATTTCATTAGAAAATTGTTTATCGATGAATTTAGAAAGTTGGTTATCTGCAAGGATTCAGCAAAAAAAGCTGTAATTCGGAAAAGTTTAGAGATAAATCAATGAATGAAAAAGCAAAATGCTCGCAAAAGAAGCCTCTTTCGTATAGGGTGCAAGCACTTTCTATGCCATTACTCAATTAACACACAGGGTGAGTCAAAAATTGAGAATGAATCATGGTTCGAGTTATTCCACCACCATCAAGGAGGCTTTGAAAGAATATTCACCTCTTTATTTTTTCTTGAAGACAAATGCATTACATACCAACAATTGACAAAAAATAAAAATCGGCCTACTATTTTTTTTCAAGAAGATAGGTCAAATATCAAGTGTGCCACTTTTTTTGGAACTGAGTGTATTTTAAAACGGAATTCCAGAAATTCATAATTTGAATTTTACCATCCACAAAATTTTATAACGAACGGCTACCGTGGGAAACTTTGTATAGAAGGAATGTTCTGATTTCAATTCCACTGTATTTATTTTCGTGAAAATAAATAAATGTGGATTTGCAAATCAAATGGACATGTTCCACATACATGTATAATGTATGAAAGAATTCATCTATTCAACTCCTACTAACTTATTGTGGGTTGGATGCGAAACGAGTGAAATCCGATTATGTTAATGTACATGCATGGGTAGGAGGCAATTTCCTGGGAGGACATATTTTATTCACGAGGAAATTGTGACTGTGACCACAAGTCCCGAGAAGGCAGCACATAACTTTCTGATAAACAGGCCGACCCACTTGGAAATGGTTTATGGTTCATAGTTTATGGAAACGCGATTGTTAATAATATATACGAGTTTCATAAACTTAACATTCTGTACTAGCGAACAGTATGGAAAAATATGGATGATTCAGTTTCAAAATATAGATTCTTAAAAAACGCATTGTAGATTTCATAAATAGAAAATAAAGCTATGACATAAATCAATTTGGTTTTCAAGAAAATAGTGGCACACAAGCGGCAATATTACAAGTAATACAAGCAATACAAAAAGGACTTGATACCGGAAATAATGTGATAGACATTTTTGTTGATCTCAAGAAAGCTTTCGATACAGTAGACCACATAACACTCTTGGAAAATTTAGAATCAATGGGACTCAGAGGCATGATAAGGAACTTTTCAGATTCGTATCTTCCAACTCAGAGTCCCATAGACTACCGATGACTAAAGGTGTCCCTCAAGGATCTGTTTAAGGACCAATTTTATATTTATTATATATTCAAAATATCACGAAAATTGATACAGAATATAATTACATGTCAATTTCTACAGCTTATATTACATACACAAACAATTATATAGTCATCCATTCACGAAACATAGATATACATACTCAGAAAATATAATAGAATAATAGTATATTATTCAACGAGCGCATAATGATGGCTATTACCCACGAAGATGAAAGTTACAGTACGAGCCGAAGGCGAGTGCTGTGATTATCTGAGTGGGTAATAGTCATTATGTGCGAGTAGAATACTATACTCTATCTACACCTATTCAAATATAAAAACAATTCTGAGAGTTCAGGAGTATATCCTTGGAAATAATGAAGGTTATTGTTCTCGCAAAGCGATATGTTATGATGAGGAAGTATGATCATTTTGAATACTGTCTGTAGGTTGATCGAGGAGGTGGTTCATTCATTATCCCAAATTTTTGGGATTTTCTCTCCTCGTTTGTATAACATGAAAATATGAATATTATTTCAATATATCGTGCAGTAAGGACGAATCAGATGATTTGCCCTCAAAATGTCACTGCGTTCAAAGAATGTTCCTATCAGAGTGCCTAAGAGAAAAATTCACTAGCTTGTCAGTGACAATTTGTATTGAAAAACTTTGGAGAAGAGGAATAAAGGTAAATTGAAAACATATCAAATTTTCACTTATCTTTGGACGTTTCGGCACCGAATCTGCTTCCGTTTTCAACATAAGAAATCATTATAGCAGAGTCGTATTTGTCTTGTTCTCAGTGAAAATTGTCAGGACAAATACGACTTTGCTATTGAAATAATCATTTGTTATGTTGAAAACGGGAGCTGATTCGGTCCCGAAACGTCCAAAGTTGAGTGAACATTTTTTGAATACCTCCATTTCTCTTCTCCAAACTTTTTTCAATACAAATTGTCACTGACAAGCTAAAGTGAATTTCTTGATTAAGGTCTCTGATTATAGGAAAATTCTTAAAACGAAGTAACATTTTGGGGCAAATCATCTGATTTGTCCTTACTACACGTATATTGAAATAATATTCATATTTTTATTTTATAGAAACGAGGAGAGAAAATCCCGAAAAATTTTGAATAATGAATGTACCACCTCCTCAATTAACAGACAGTATTCAAAATAATTATACTTCCTCATCATGACATATCGCTTTGCGAGAACAGCGTTCATTACAGTAGAGCAGAACTATTCAATAAACTGCCTTCCGGATATAAGATCATAAAAACTTCTAATTGATACAGCATACTACTCAGTACTTGATTCTCCCAATGATATGTGATATGTGTATACCTGAATTGCAAATTTGTATTGGTCCATTATTTCAGATAAAGATACTCTGAAATTTTTCTCTGTTTTCATTTTATATGAATATGTTGTATGATTGTAAACTTGTAATATCTTAGAACATCTGTAAAATGTTGTATACCAATCAACTTCAATTTTAATGAAATGAATTTGTACTGTTTCAGATATACTGAGAACGTTTTTCTCTTATTGTAAATTGATTATTATTGATTGATTGAAAGCTTTAATTCAACTTGCACTCTATGTATGTGAGTATGTTTGTTCGGGTGGAATATGTGAACAGAATTTTGAAGTAGACATTTTCGATTGAGCTGAAATTCTGTAAACACGTTCAGTTTGGATGACAATGAACGGTGAGGTGTGGGACATTATGCTGAATCCAATATGGTGGACCATATGCTAGTTGGCGAAATAGTTATTTTGAATCAACTTTAGTTGTAGAGTAGTTATTATTTATGCATGAAAAGGATTGCCGAAAATAATTTGAGATAATGTGCCATCACTCTGAATCCAATAGGCCACACTATCGAAGTTTTTTGTGGTTTTCTATGAAATGGATGGGTTCGCTAAGAATGAAAATGCAGGCTTGAAAAAAATCGATTTTTGAACCTGTGACATCGATTGATTGCCTTTGACTTCTGATGTAATTTGGCGAAATGGGCGTCATATCGGGAATCCTATAGTCAGCTATGACTGAAAAGTGAAAAAAAGATGAGAAGTAAAAGAATAAATTGAAAAAAAAATTCAATCGCTCTAAAAAGAAAATATTAAAATTGTCTTTTTAAATTTCATCTATCAACCTATTACCTCATCATACACAATTGTAATGATCATTTAGGCATGTCGCGATGATCAACATTTAATTGAATTGAAATTTCAAGAATTCAAATCAAGCGATTCAATTGTGTAAATAAACTAGTACTAATTCAATTATGTAAAACCTACTGAGTTTAAATATTCAAAATTTTAATTCAATCAATTATTTATCATTGCGGCAAGCTTTTATTACTATACAAAATGTATTGTAAATTGATAGTTGAAATTCAAAAGGTTAGTAATTTTCTCCTGGTTAGAGCGTTTAAATGTAAACTTGTTTGTACCTACAAATCCTGTTTTTTCCGGAATTAAATATCTGATCTTGCCATTGAATCGAAAGCCAGTCATCCCATAGAGAAACTTTCGATTGTATTTTCACACAAATGAGGATCGACATTTATGTTCAGAATAGTATTCAAAGCATTATAAAAGGAAATAGATGTTCAAAGGAGAGGAGGAGGTATTGAAAATATTCAGTCTGGTGATAGACACTGTGGATATTTTTATGATACTTTTCGGTGAATGGCCTCATCAGAGTCAAAGGAGATTTTCATTATAAGTTTCATAATCATTTCCGCTGCTGGTGCATTTGCCAATTTCCCGTCCTCAACACGGAACTGGCCTTCCTTCTTTCTTTCGCATGATCTTTCTCCCTTTTATAATTGACGACACCAAACGAACCAAGAACAATTCAAATAAAGCACCAAATTTTTCAGTTATCCAACTTCACGAAAGATCTCCGATAACAAATGAGATTCGATTACGTTTTACACAGTGAGAAATTTCTGGGTGTAATTCAAGTGGATTTCAGGCACAGTATTATTAGAAATTTGAGAATACCGTGTACATATTTAGAAGGGGATCTGAAATATCCATTTGAAAGAAACATCAAATGAACGAAAAGTAATGTTTTCGATAGTGGTATTATTCAAGTATATTCGCAAAAATACACTTATTATATTAAATCACCACCTACATTGAAACCGTGACAAATTACAAGAAAATCAGAGTCGTGTATGAATCATGAGATTTGAGGCTGATATAATTCACTCATCAAGTCTTGCATTCTCCCTTTTTTTTTTTTTTTTTTTTTTTTTTTTTTTTTTTTTTTTTTTTTTTTTTTTTTATCGCTTGGAGCGCACGAAAGGGAATCCCTATAATGTTCAAAGAACATCGTGCGTTGAATATTGAAATTACCTTTTGGATGTATGATAAATTGACATTCATCATACAGGGCGTGGAAAGAAATTCTGAATTGAGACTCTATCACGAATCTGCGATTAGAGGTCTATAAAAATCACAAGTTTCCATCGTTCAAGTTTGAACCCCCTGATTGGGTATGAATGATTATTTTTGGAAGTTTTCAAGCTCATCAAGATCAGAGTTTATGCCAGTATACTTCTCCTATACATTCCAATTTTCATTTCAATGCTGAATATATTGGTAAGTTATCCTTCTAGGGAGCACGACTAAATATCCCGTCCAAAAATATCCTGTCAAAAAAATCCTGCCGAAAATAACCTGCACATTAATATATTTAGACAATGATAGCCTGACCAATAAGATTTCCATTCCTCAGTCAAATTATTATAATGATTTTATAAAGGATATAAATGATAAGGTTATTTTCAGCAGCATATTTTTGACAGGATATTTTTGGACGGGATATTTAGTCGCCGTAGACCCATATTTCTATATCATTATACATCATATTATTCATCCGATTTGAAGAAGAATGTCAATTCTCAATTTCGGAGGATTTTATTCTTTATTTTTCATGTTCTCCTTTTGAATGTTCATCAGATATAATTCAATGTTCGACGAGGCAAATAGCCAGGAAAGTAGTTTTTTTCTGTTGAATATTCAGAATGATGTGTGCATATACATATTTTTGTCTGAAGGAGAATGCAAATTCTCAATTTCAGAAGTTTTTAAATTTTATTTACAAACTCTTATCGTGTGTGTTCAATAGATTTAATTCAATGTTCGTCGTGGCATATAGCCAGGAAAGTAGTTGTTTTCTATTGAATCAACTGAGAAAGAGTAAATATTCTCATCACATAGAGAATGCGAATTCTCAATGTATTGCTTTATTTAAATATATATCCATTTTTGTATGTTCATAATTTATCTGAGAATATTCCTTTTCATTGAAATTACCCCCTGAAAAACTCAAAATCAATGAGGAATGGGTGAAGATGTTGTTTGTATTTTCCACGAATTCTGGTATCTAGATTCATAGATTACATTATAGGAACGGATGATTTCGTGATGATAATGCATTAAATAAATTTTCAGTTGATTCATGGATTATACAGGGTGTTTCTCAAGTACGTGTGGAAAATTCAGGAGCATGTTGCTGACGTCAAAATAAAAAGAAAAGTTTGTATAAACATATTTCCGAAAGATATCCGTTTCTGAGATACAGAGTGTCAAAGTTGAATTCTCATTTTTGTTGTTTGTTAATAAATTTCAAAATATTTGTGATATTGGAATGAAATTTGTTATCTAGGGGAATTTCTCAATGACAATATCAAATTTTATGTTAGTATGTCTCTTTCGTGGAGGTGGCGCTACCTACATGTCTTTTGAATCTTTTGAATAGTCATAACTTTTTTCTGCGTACCTGTATAACGTTTTATAGTGACAAAATAGATTTCTAGAACACTTTTGAGTAAAAATTATATTCCTGGTAGAGGTCGCTGTGAGCAACTGTTTTCGAGTAATTCAAGTTATTGGGATTTGAAACAAGCAATGCAAGTAATTTGGAAGGAAACGAAGTTGGAGTTCAAAATTGATTTATTAAATAAGGGATTTATTTTCTTCACTTTCATAAAAAAATAGGACTCGGGTGTTATTACAATTCAATACTAATAATGATAACAGTAATTAAGACCAAATCGATACTAAAACAGTTAGTTGAAAAAGCTTGGATCACAAGTATAGAAGACAACGAACCTCACTGTCACAAGAACGGATTGGAATTACTTGAGGATGAGGAGTACTCACTTGATTGTTATTGTTTTAAATTGGAAGAGTCCAAGAAAGCAAAATTGTCATTATCTCTCAAATCGAATAGAATAATATAATGTGTTATGGTATGAAAATATAACTTATCAATGTGTTCAGTATTGAAATGAAAATTGAAATGAATAGGAGAAGTACACTTTTATGAACTCTGATCTTGATGAGCTTGGAACTTCCAAAAAAATCATTCGTATCAGTTTCGGATTTCATAATGATTTTTTTGAAAGTTCCAAACTCATCAAGATCAGAGTTCATAAAAGTCGATTTGAGAGATAATGACAATTATCAATTTCAGAGGATTTTGATTTTTCATGCTCTCTTTTTGGATATTCCACATCAGTTATAATGCAATGTTCGACGTGGCAAAAAGCCAGGATAGAAGTTGTTTTTTGTTGAATATTCAGAATGATATCAAATGTATATCTTTATATGAAGGAGAATGCGAATGGTTTTCAAGATACAGTGTGTTGAACTTTTTAGACAAAAACGTTTTTTCATGAATATCTCGAATATTCTTTCACTAATTCTCTTGAAATTTGGTTATAATATTCTTTGTCATTAGGGGCTGATTTAGCCATTTTCAAATTAGAATTGTGAAATCCAGTGGCGTCCCGGGGGCACCCTACCGAATATTTTTGTCAATAAAACGTGCATCCCTGATTTTTTTAAATTCTCTGTCTCCATATCCTAATGAATTACTAAGAAAACAACATTTTAGTCTCTTGAATTGTTTTGCAATTTCGCTGCATTTCCGTGGAAAAAAAGAAATACCAATTCATTGTATAAATTTGTGCAAAACATTGCTTCACAAACAGGGGTGAAATTAAATGTGTTATCCATGTCCATAGACGTAGAATAAGAATTAAGATTCATTTTCTTCAAATATTTTATAATACATGTTTGACACACTTGTATTATCGAAAACTATGCCTTCCTGGACCTAGAATACATAGTTCTCAATATACAAAGTGTAGAGTATGTCAAACATGTATCAAGGAATATATGTGAAGAAAATGAATCTTCATACTCATTTCCTATCTATGGACATTGATGCCGCATTTATTTTCACCCCATTTGTGATGGAATTTTCTGGCACAAACTTATGCAATGAATTGGTAATCATTGTTTTCCATGGAAATGAAGCAGATTATCAAAATAATTCAGGAGACCAAAATGTTGTAGTTTCAGTTGGTCAATAGGTTATGAAGATACAGAATTCAAAAAAATCAGTGGTGCACATTTTATTGACAATAATATTCGGTAGGTTGCCCCCCGGGCCGCCACTGGATTTTATAATCTTAATTGAATTATGGCTATATCAGCCTCTCATGACAAAGAATATCATTGCCAAATTTCAAGAAAATTGGTTGAAGGACATTTGAGATATTCATAAAAATACGATCTTGTTTAAAAGTTTTAACACACTGTATGTTGAAAACTGTGCATTTCCGGACCCACGTACATATGAGAATAATTTCTTATTTCATCATGTTGAATCACCCCTTGATTTTTTGCGCATAATTTCCGGACACCCTGTATAGCCAGGAGAGTATTTGTTTTCTGTTGAATAAACCGAGAAAGAATTAATATTTTCATCACATGGAGAAAGTAAATTCTCCATGTATTTCTTGTTTTTCATATATCCACTTTTTCGTGTCCATAAATATATCTCAGAATATTCCTTTTCAATACTTTCACCCAATCAAGTGGTTCAAACTTGAACGATGGGAACTTGTTATTTTTAAAGACCTCAAACGCAGATTCGTGATTAGGTTTTCTCAATTCAGAATTTGTTTCCACGTCCTGTATGATGAATGTCAATTTATCATACATCAAAAAAAATGGTTTTGTTTGAAAAATGTTTTCACGTCATTCTTGAATGAACCGTAGGTAGGTTTTGATTTGATGTCATCTGGAAGAACATTGTGTTTTTATGTGTTATTTTTTATTACGGTTTAGTGACCAGTGACAAAATGTATCTTATCAACATATGAATTATTTTGATATCATCTAGAATATCCTAATATGATTATGATGTGAAATTCACTCTATAAAACTTAGGAAGAATTACTTACTCACATATAATATTATGCATGATTATGCATTTTTTTTACCCATCCATAATAGTGATTCATAGTGCTTAAGTTTCATAGCTTTGAATAATATGAAAAATTACTACAATAAAATCGAACTTTCCACTATGAATTATGCTTGGAGCTATAATTGACGCATTTTATAGTGCATAGTTCAATGATTATAGTGTTTTGTGTATTATCATTTCACTGATGCCTTTGACTTGATTTCATTTTCTTCTGTGAGAAAAAAGTCTGTGAGGCTCCTCCTATATAACAGATCAAACTTAATATCCAAAACTTACACTAGCAATAACGGTCATTTATAATGAGTCGATGTCAAGTCACATGAGTTTTCTGTGGTATAGAATGTGAGGTTTTTGTGTTTCAGTAAACATTTTCGGTAATATCACCCATGATATAAACCATCTCGGATATTGAAATCGATATCCGGATATCCCTATTCCACCCTATTCATCGTCACATTCTTCAATTATAAGTTCCTCGTTGAGTGCTTCTCCAGTATACGTCATCTATTCTATATACGAAGTATTTTCTGAATATATCGTAGATTTTTGGGATGTATGGAGCTGAAACAAATTTTATGTCAGTTGATAATCAAGATATAACAGAATTGATCTCTGCGCGAGATATACAGGGCTAACAAAAAACCTTGGTACCTGGGTCACGTGACGATATTTCACCACAAAATCCACAGATAAGAATTAGGAAAAGTTTTCATGAACAGGTATAGGAAAATGGCTATAGCCCTTTGAATAATAATATGGGCATTTCCAAATACATTTTTTTTATCGCTTTGAGCGCACGAATCCCTATGATGTTCAAAGAACATCGTGCGTTTCTAGAGACGTATATCATACAGGTTGGACTTGGGCTCATATTCTTCGTTGTTTGCAGTCAGTTTTTCCCTACAAATTTTATTTCACTTGGAATGGATTGTTTTTATACTTCCAAATCAGTGAGAAACAACAACAAGTGGGAAAAGCTCAACTTTTTTCACGAGTGCGAAAGTTTGTGGCACGAGCCTGAAGGGCGAGTGATGCGAACGCACGAGTGAGAAAAGTGCTTTTCTCCACATGTTGCACACTATACTTCTTCTACAACTGCACTCATTCAAGGAATCCGAGTAATGTAACTCATCGGTATTCATTCTATAATGTGGAACTATGCCACATTGAATATTGTGACCAAAGAGTAGACGCCTTTTCTAGTTCCTCAAAGTATTTCGAAACAGTACACTTTCCGAAAAAGATTTCATGTCTGTATTTCTCTAGACTCCATAAATTTTTCGTACCAATAATTATGCCAATTCATACTTTTTTCTTGAAATTTTCGGAAACAATTCCAACTTCTGCAGCTTTTTCCATTATCTCTGTCTCTGACGGTATATTTATACAAATCGTCACATCTCGATATAAACATCATATTATTTATTATGAATTGTTGAAACAATATTTGATGGAAAATGCCATTTCTATCAAAAGCACTGAAGAGAAATACTCTAAAGAATTTGAAAAACTTCTTCGGACAGTTGTGACAACTATTCAAAGCTGAATAGCATCCAAGTTTTGGTCGATTTTTGTTGATTCTCCATGGAAATGTATGTGGTGTTGGCAAAGTGCGGTGAGAAATAATATTTCTTACAGTATGAGCAATGCATGGCTTTGAATTTATGTAAGCTATCAGAAATACGCTACTTTTCATAGCAGTAGTAGGAAAATTGATTTTCCAACTACAACTTGACCTTCAAACTTCGTCAAATGAATGTTTTATCTGCATCACTCAATCGTCTTCATTTGAGACGAAAGCATTCAAACAAGTCGAGCAGAGCCTTATCACAATCTATGATGTGAATTTTATTTTTCATCATTCACCTAATGAAATAGTTTCTTTTTATTTTCAGATTCCTTGTACCTAGATCTATCAGAAATGTGCACATATAAGCATGAACCTGATGAGAATTTATTGATCTGATACATTTTTTCCTGAAAGCTTCGCTTTATAAATGGTCCTATAAAAATTTTATAGAAATCAGTCCAGAAGGTAGTTTTCCAGGAAATCGGACGCACCTATATAGGCCTTGTCATGCGAACATCGGAAATGGCAGTTTATTGTAGTCGATGTGACTCGTGAAATATAAAAATTCTGAAAATGTTTCTTTGAAATCTGTACAAAGATCAGAAGTGGAAAGTCAGATGTGCTTCTTCCCATCATAAGCAGGATGACTTTTTCCGGGATTTCGAGATTTCTAAGTCAATAATATTATTATGAACTTCACAAAATCGAGATTGTTTTGAACGATGAGAAAGCTCAATATGAGATTCGGATGTCTGTTTATTCACCAAAACCTCAGTTTCTATATCGAAATAGGAATCGCAGTAGTGCTATTTCTCTCCCACAGTGTTTTGAATTATTCAACATCGATTTGGAGTGGCAGAATATTGAAGTATTTTCGAAGGCATCTGCATGATATTCATGAAAATGTATGACTCGAGAGAAAGAGAATGAATTTTGTGATCAAGAGCAAGACATTTCGTGCTATTGGCTTATCTAAAATCACAATTATAATTCCGATACAGGTATATTTGGAATAATTGCTCTTGTAATCATCAGTGTCGTACAAGCCCCTTTCCTTTGTCTACGAAGAGTATTATCAGATCATTAATGCAAATCACAATAACCTTCAGTTGAATGATGAACAAAAGCAGCTATCATATCAGCTGTCAACCGACACACTTCTATATCCTAGGAGTCAAACTTCAACTTTTCTTCCTAGACACTGAAAGTGTTGCCTAGCAACACACATACTGATCATTTCATTATGTCAGTAAGAGAAGCTAATATTGGAACAAAAATCGGTGACTTTTGAGTCGATTGCAGAAAATAGTAGATTGTTTTATTAGGATCAAAAGTGACACTTTGTTTGACAAGCGAATTTTGCAAGCGAAGCCGAGCGAAAGCAAAATTTGCGAGTCGAAAAAAGTCACTTTTGATCCGAATGAAACATGCTATTTTTTCTGCAACCGAAACAATTAACTCAAATAAACATGTGAAGTAACCACCAATGCCGTGCCATATGTATGCAATGCAAAAAATATTGACAAATAATCCGTGTGGTGAGAATATTCTACCTGCATTAACAGCAGGCTAGGTTTTCTAGGATGTTCGAATTGTAGTTTCAATATGAATACAACCACAGAGTGACATATTTGTGTATGGACCAGGTGCTCCAATGGCAAATACCGCGCCAGTGCCAGCTATATAGGAACAAGACGTGGAAAATGTTAGGTTAGTGAGCATATCAACAATGATAATAGTGATTATTTATTCCTCTCCATACTACACTGTGTTTGATTTGATAATCAAATGAAGCTGAACAATATCGTTGTTCGAGACAAAAAACTATTGCTTGCCGTGATTATTCAAAAACAAGTTATCCATCCTGAGTATAACGAATGAAATACAGATCAAGCAAGTATTTGAATCTTGAAGGCTTCCCTGATCAAAACAAAAATACTTAACTGAGATGATTATAATTCCAATACTAAACTATAATAAGGTGTATTTATATCTCCATCATGGGTATGAAATGCCAAATCTGCTGAAATCGGGAACAAATCAGGTATGCGTCTTAACCCAAATCACCAACCGTCACAATGTTGTTTATTCTTGATGACGTCCAGTAGGTCCTTTTTAATTCCTAGGAGCTAGAGTTCAACTTCAGCTCCTAGGAACTCAAATTCAACTTTAGCTCCTAGGAACTAAATATGTTGCCTAGCAACCTACCTATTTTGGTGTCAGTAATAGAAACGTCAATTTAAGAGCTAATTTTGGTATCCAAATAGACGACTTTTGTGTCGATTGCAGAAAAATGCTCTTTATTGGTATATGCTCCGTGAACGTGTAGCAAAATACCTCTATGTTCTGAATATCTTCCCATAATTCTGTCGCATTATTGTTGTTCGGCAACACAATTTCGTGAACAACGTGATGTTATTCATGAAAACATCCATTTGATCAAGACAGTTTCTGATTGTTGATACATTCAGAATTTCAATCAATTAATGTTTCATATAAAATAGAAATCAAAGATTATCAAGGCATAGATCCGACCTGTCCTGGAATACTGTTTAGAGTGCAGCACCCAATCATACCCTGATACTGTTGGATTCTGTCCAAAAACGTGCAATTGGTCCCGTGGGTGATGCCTCGCTCACAAACTCACTCACTTCTCTGGAACACCGTAGAAAAGTTCGCGATCTGGCTCTATTTTATAGATATTTCCATGGACGATGCTCTTCTGAAATATCAACAATTGTTCCTTCCTTGGAAGTCCCCGCGAAATTAACCCGTCGAGTTCAGGCTTCGCACCCCTTCGTGGTCACTTTGGAGACCTGCAGAACATTCTTTTCCGAAGACTTGTTCATCCAACGAACAACGAGGCTCTGGAACACATTGCCAAGGAAGGTGTTCCCCGAGGCATATAACCTACAGACATTTTGAGGAGAACACCCATTCCTACCTTATTTCCCTTGGTTCTCACGATGTTCTCTGAACATAACAGGATATCCGTTTTTGTGGGAACCAGAACATATAAAAAAAACATTGAAATCACAAAAGGAAAGAAAAAGTTGTATCATAATCGTTATTCCTCCCCTGAAGTAGAATCTGATCATTATCAGGAAGGCACACAATTACGAAGGTCCCGCGGTGAAACTTTAGGTGAGCAAGTGTAGCAATACAATGAAATAGGATGCAGGAACAAATAGAGGTGCTTCTAGAACTGTAATTTTGAATTATAGAGTGCTGGTTCAACTGAAGATCCGTCATTTGGAATGTCATCCGTTTCTTGCAACTGTAGGCAGATGAATTGAAACGTTAACATGTCAGGAATTAAAAAAATCGGCTTTCTGCTAGCAAATAGATTTTTGTTAGAGACTCCATCCTGTATATTCTGTTGTTTCGTATGTTTATTGGGGGCATGTACCACTTTCCAATTATTGCCACGGCACCGAGTAGCACCAAGTAACTTCGAGCAGATCTTGATCAACAGCGGTCCCATTACAAACAAAGAGCTTGGAGCACTCGTGTTGATCAATGCTATCTACCCCCTTCCCCTCGAGCACCAGCTTTCACAATGAGGTAACAAACTCGAAAATAGTCAGGTATATCAAAGCAAAACAGTGTCTGTCAAACGCGTCAGATGTTTGTCTTTTGAAATGATTATTCTTGGTATTGTTGAAAAGGAACGTATCACTAATTAGATATGTTGGTAGAAAACATCAGCAATCAAATTAACGACCTTCTCTTCATCATCAATGACTGGTATATGTGTTCAACCTTATCAAATACATAACAGTGAGTGAAATGTATTTCTGGGAATTACCTAGATGATCCTGAAAATGGAGTAAAGTATTGTAATGATATTTCCCTTAGAGGGTCTCTAGAAACATCAGCAGGAAGACAGGAGTACAACGATCATTCTGTAACACGCATCCCAGATTGTTCTTCAACATCCCAATGATTCCTACATGCACCAACATATTTCCGAACACTCAATATATGCCGCGGTGACAAATAACGTGACAGTAGATTCTGTAATGTTCTGGAAACAATCGATGGAATGATTAGAGAGAGAGGTATTGTTCTAAGAAGCTTCTAGAACGAAAATAAGGGTACGGAATATCATTCGAGTACGTTCGAGAAGCAAAGCCTACCAAGGGATCCCATATACAGGGTGTTCATTTCAGGACTTCCCACCCTAATTTTCTCGAAATGTGTGTATTTGTTCAAAAAATCCCGAGACACGTCAACAAATATATCGAAGGGGACAAGTTTTCATCAGAAAATAAACGCGCCCCCTTTCATCCCCTGCAAGGGGGAGCTACCTACTGCGAAATCTTGAATGCGAAGGGGTATCGAGTCATACCTCGTTTTGAAGGTATTTGTAATCTCTACACGTCAGTGTTTTGTTTTTCGAAATTGATCGATCCGTTGTTGAGATATTTAGGAAAATCAGTTTTCTGATGCGTATACCATTGAAATAAAAACTGCAACTGTTTATTCTCATTCCCTTTACTTCAAACCTAAATATCAATATTTCACCCTACTGTCACTTCAGTAATTGCTCAAAATGTTGTCCATCATTGCCCAAGCAATGGTATAACCGCTGTTCAAATGCGTGGCGCACATTTTCAAACATTTCTGGTCGAAGTACTTGACATTCTGCGGTGATCCTTGATTTTAAATGTCCCCAAAGGAAGAAATCACATGGTGCTAAATCCGGGGATCTGGCTGGCCACTCTATAGGTCCTCGTCGCCCTATCCATCTACCGGGAAACACGTTATCTAACCATTGACGGACCGGAAGCACATAATGGGGAGGAGCTCCATCTTGTTGAAAATGTAACTGGTTTTCATCAAGAAAGGTGTTTCCATCTCTATCCAGTTGATTTTTAAGTGCTTCAGTAATAAGCGGATTGATCGTATTTTCTAGCATATTCAAATACACCTCACCATTTAGATTTCCATCGATAAACAATGGACCAATTACTTGATTTCCTAGTATACCGGCCCATACATTCAGTTTTTGGGGCTATTGGGTATGCCCTTCGACAAACACATGGTCATTTTCATTGTTCCAATATCTGCAATTATGTTTATTGACAAATCCATTCAAATAAAAAGAACACTCATCAGAGAAGCAGACATTTTTTAAAAATGCGTTATTGTTATTAATAATTGTTGTCTCTGCTCACAAAACTCAATTCGTCTGTCAAAGTCGTCTTCACTCAACTCTTGACAGATTTTTATTTTATATGGATGGAATTTATCAATTCTCGTAATTTTGTGAACAGATCCTAAGGAAACTCCAGTTGCAGTAGAAATGCTACGTAACGAAGTATTAGGACTCATACCAAAATAGCCTAATACTTCAATTTGAGTGGCTTCAGTCAGGACTCTTGGCTGATCATGTTTTGAATTTGCAACAGATCCTGTCTGAGTGAATTTGGCGATCAGATTGAGAACATACCGATGAGATGTGTTCTTATCTGGGTGCCTCTCGTTAAATATTGCGGCAGTTCGTCGAGCACATCGATTTTCGGCGCCATAAATTAACACTATTTCGACTTTTTCAGCTACAGTGTAAACCATTTTTACTAAGTACAGTGCCTTATCAAATCACAACTATCACACAACTGAGAATTATAGTGAATAAATCGATGTCTTTTATTTTTTTGCCAAGTACACTTTTTTGCATACCTTTCGAGGCACATTAGAAGTAAATTGAAGCAAAAAACAGTTAAAGTGTTTTTATTCCGATGATACGCGGCAGCGAACAGAATGCTTAAATATCTCGAAAATGGATCGAACAATTTTAAAAAAGAAGTACCGACGTGAAGACATTAAAAAGACCTTCAATGGTATACGCATCAGAAAACTGATCTTCCTAAATATCTCAACAACGGATCGATCAATTTCGAAAAACAAAACACTGACGTGTAGGAATTACAAAGACCTTCAAAATGAGGTATGACTCGATACCCCTTCGCATTTAAGATTTCGCAGTAGGTAGCTCCCCCTTGCAGGGGATGAAAGGGGGCGCGTTTATTTTCTGATGAAAACTTGTCCCCTTCGATATATTTGTTGACGTGTCTCGGGATTTTTTGAAAAAATACACACATTTCGAGAAAATTAGGGTGGGAAGTCCTGAAATGAACACCCTGTATATGGAACGCCGAACAACTGCAGTCAGTCAGTCAAGCAGCGAGTGTCAGAGAGATAGTCATATACAGCGTGATATAAATCGTTATACATATACGGGTGTAACTGAATAAGTGTAAAACATTTAAGGAGGTGATTCCTCATCGAAAAAAAGATAGGATCTTTCATATAAAGAAACTTCATTGGAGCATCCCTTGTTAAGATACAGCCCCTTAAAGGGGGTACATAAAATTTGTATAACAATTTTTTTCACAAGCACTGAAAAAGTTACAATATTGAAATTAACCTGACAGCGTCATACCAATTTAATTGTCACTATCGCTAATAGCGACCTACTAGATAGATTAGTTTCGTATTTTCGCATTTATGACGATGTATCTCTGTAGTTGTTCGTAAAATAATGTTTTGCTGCTTACTGGTTTATTTTGGGCAAAAAACCCAAGAGACATTTTTTGTTTAGAATGAAACAGGCTATCGGAAATAAATTTTTAAATGGTAAACAAATAATAAGACAAAAAGTTACATTGGAAATAAATTTTAGGGGTTGCGTTTTTCACCCCTTACAACCATGGGGTAAACCAAATAAATTACTGGCTAAGTGTCTTTTTGGTAGTACAAAACGTCAGGTTAATTTCAATATTGTAACTTTTTCAGTGTTTGTGAAAAAAATTGTTATACAAATTTTATGTACCCCCTTTAAGGGGCTGTATCTTAACAAGGGATGCTCCAATGAAGTTTCTTTATATGAAAGATCCTATCTTTTTTTCGATGAGGAATCATCTCCTTGAATGTTTTACACTTATTCAGTTACACCCTGTATAGTAGTTAAAAGTTCGATATAAATTAGTGTTTCATTAGTTCAAATAAATCAGTCTGAAAATAAATAGTGTCGTGTTCGCTTCTGTACCCGAATAACGTAACAGTATATAGAATATATTTGTACCAGGAGGACCAGCGAAGGACTACCTTGAAGCTTGAAGCAAAACAACACAGTATCTTCTATGATGTTTTTGATTCGAATTCTTTTTGTTTTTGTCGTTATATCAACTCCATCCCCATCATGTGAATTTTCCCTACCTACTCTATAGTGTTTGAATCTGCTTCAGCATCATTTCCTGTAGATTATTCAGTATAAAATATGCGAGATGAGGCATATATTATACCTACTAAAATCATATAATCCCCAAGTCTTTTTATCATAAGAATATTACAATCAAAACTTCAAATTCAAATTCCGAGCCAAATCTGACAATAAAATGTTACTGAAAATACGCGGATGAAAATGTTGTTCCAATCACAACATACTGGTTCAGTTCCATATTGGATGTCCCAAGTAGTACATCCTCTGGCATGACTTCAGATCTCATATAATGCTCCTTCTAGAACAACCATGGAATGTTCCAGACAGTACATTTCGTCAAGTATCTCTATACGTACGCCAATGATATTTCCAGAATCGTAAAACATTCGGAATGTCCCTCAGGGATATCCGTCTGATGTCCCAATTGGTACATGAACTCTAATGACTTCGGAAGGAACTCTTTTAGATAATCTACGAGAATATTCTTCAGAAAATATAATTCAATAAGATATCATGAGAACAACGTCTTATGGACGTCCAAAGGACGTTTTCAGAATGTCCTGGATACGATCCGGAATGAGTCCTAAGGGACCATCAATCGGTAGCGAGATCGGTAGTATACATTGGCATCAGGACTTCAGATAGACATACTATATAAATGTCTTTCACGCAACCCATTGATAATTTCATTTCCCAATATCCTAGAAATGATGTCCTACAAAGATCCTAGTCGGTACGTTCAATATGTATGCTATGAATTTTCCCCGTCAATGTCCTTCACCAGAGGTGTGTATAATCTCTGTCAGAGTCCATTGGATATTCTTGAGAAACTTATTTGATGGAAATCCTTGGGGACCTTCTTCATGATCTATTAGGGACCTTCTACAGTCCATGAATTCAACTGGATGCCCAAATCGGTTATGCAAGATTTGGTCTTGTGCAGACACAAATAAATTCAAATTCGAGAATAACGTAGGTCTCTGGGACATCCAGACGTTGTCCTATAGGTGTTTCAGGGACGTTCTATGATCGTTTCAGAGGACGTCTTATGGATATTCCAGAGGGCGTTTCGGAGGATGTCCTGTGATTGACCTCTGTCATAGTGGAAGGAGAAGATGGTGTGCTCAACAGAAAGCTCAAACTCGTCTTGTTCTGCGCATGACGTCAGCTGGGATATAACTGTCAATGCTATTATTTGTTTTTGTGATTGATGTCTCGGACTTCATCAGATATTATATAAGTACTAAAATTGTATGAAATAATTTCGAAATGCCCACTTGTTTCGTTTCTGGTTATGTAAATTCCAACTAACATACAGAAGGCACAGATTTTGAATTTTTCTGATCTTCCGAGAATGGAGACCTAATGAAACGATGGGAGCTTGCTGCTGACAAAATATGAACTATAATAATGGTACCTACCTTATATTCCTTATATCCTCATTCCAAAGTATTCTTCTACTATATTATCATCACAGTCATATTACAGCACAGCACGTATTTCTTCAAAACATTTCCATGCAAAATGTTCCCAAACAACTGCGAAAGTACGGTTCTTGACAAAAAATCACGAATATTTGAAACAAGATGCCATTCCTACAGAACATCTTCCGAATATCAAGTCAGAAATAATTGAAAATGAATTCAAAACTATTAATTTCTCATAAAATATAAATTGCAGCAAAGATTTTAATAACAAAACGGCAAAAATTGATACTCCTGTTGTCGATGTCGGAGCAGAAGCAACGTCAACGTCGTTAACTGCTGAATTTCAATCTGTCAGAATCGACACAGTAGTGGATCATTCAGATGGGATTGGCAATACATGATAATTCGTATGTATTTGCTATTTTCCATTGCGAATTACCTCAAGATCACAATTTCCAGAATCAATGAAATAGTAAAATCGAAGGAATAGGTACCTGTTTATATAAATTGAATTATTTCTGAACAGATCGAGAAAATCAAAGAAATTTCAATAAATGATTGAATTCATTGCGCACGCCCATAGCAACGGTATCTGTCTGTGACTAGCAGCTGATATTGGTATCCCAGATGACGTCACATAATATGCGCGTAGGCACACCATCTTCTCCTTCCACTATGACCTCTGTACAAAACCAGAATGTTTGATGGGACTTTTCCAAAGGTCGTCAAATTGATGATTTTCCAATGAGGTCCAGTTTTTATCCTTGAGGGACATCCGTTTTTGGTGAGAAGTCGGGACATTTTCCACGGACGTATTATGGATGCCTGCGGTATCAAGAACGCATGTCCTATAGACGTCCCTAATGTCCTGGCGAAAAGTCCTATGAATATCCATGTGAATTCAGTATGCTATTAGGGAACCGTTAAAAGTGATTATATCTGGTTCAACAAAAAAACAATAAAACAAACATATTTCTACTCTTCCTAGTGGAAGCGACAACATCATGTCCACCATTAAAAATTTACCCTGTATCACACCACAATCACTCTTTAGAGTTTTTATGATATTTGATATCCCTTTCATCTTTTCGTCGAGAAGTTTTATTTCCTTATAGCTTTTTATTCCGGAGAAACCGGTAGTCACCCAGTGAGCAGAATGGCATCATCGGAAATGCGAAGTTAGATTGATGTAAAACTAAAAAGTTACCTTCCCCTTTTCTAATTGAATTTTCTGAACAGACGAGACTATTCCGAATAATAAAATCGTGAAGTGAACCCGATTCAATTTGGAACAAAATAATTAGTTCGATACTTGTCATCGCAATCATCCTCCTGTGATCTCGCGTCCATTCTAGTCGACGCACTGTATTTCAATTATCATACAATAATTTTTTTCTACCCACATAACTAAAATGGCATTTAGCGTACGGACATGTACCACGCGAAATGATCGATTAATCACGGATTGTCGATCTGTGATTCATTCAAAATATTAAACACGTTACCAGGGCAACACGATTTCTCAAACACATAACCATGGCAACACAGTTCATTAAACACAGCTTCAGTAATTTGAAACATGTCTGGCCTGTCAATTGAATTAACTGTCAACTGTTATTTTCAAATTTTGTATCAGAATTATTCAAACAATATTCGTTTGTATCAGAATTCTCCATTAAAAATAATGCCGAATATAGACGAAAGTGAAATCGAAGAGATTGTTCTGGTACTTGCATATCTCCAAGAAGTGTAAAAATGAAGCATCCATCTTTGAGAACAATTTATTCATTCTGCGCTAAGCATGACAATAAACATGAAACAAAGGTTGCATTGGACTGGACACATCTACAACCAATATCACTTATACGTGTCTCGCTGGTTTCATGCAGTTGCATGTATTTTGTTCTCAATTCCCATTCTTTTCGAATTATTATGTGGGTTAGCAGGAATACGAGGTATATTGATGTAATTTTTCGAGTTTGTAGAAAAATCATAGTATGTAACGCGTTTATAAACTCTTCTAGACACTCGTTTATTAAACACTCGTTCCGCTCTTCTCCGCTCGTGCTTAAAATACTCGTCGCTAAAAGGACGTTTATAACACTTGTTACATAATATACTATTTCTACTCACATACATAAATGAAATGGCAGTCGGCGTACGGATATGTACCACGCTTAATGATCTATCAATCACGAATTGACAATCTGTGATTTATTCGGAAAATTAAACACGTCAACATGGAAACACAGTTCCTTAAACACATTTCCATGGCCATACAGTTCTTTGAAACCACAAACTGAGGAAAATTGTGCTTTCAGAGTTTTTGCTGAGATATTTCTTGCTACCATTACAAGAAAACATAATCTCGTTATACATTTTCAAATAGAAGCAGCACCTTGATATCCTATAATAGCAATTACGACTTTGTTGAAAGTGAATTTCCTGCCACAGGAAGGTATACTGCTGTCGCTATCAGGCAGCCACTCTTGGACAGCATGATTTTTTTATAAATTGTCTAGCTGAACAACTACTAGTGAGTTATTTGCTTGTGGCTGAACTGCACTCACTACCAATAATGGAACTGTCAGTCTGCCACGAAAATAATATTTGTCGGACCTATTTCGGGTTATTCAGCGCCTTCGATATTTTGCTGATTTGCCTCCCTCTATAGAAGATAAAAATTCAACTTTGACACTCTGTATCTCAGAAACGAATAACTTCCGGACATATATTTATACGAACTTTTCTTCTTATTTTGACGTCAGCAATATGCTCCTGAATTTTCAACACGTACTTAAGAAACACCCTGTATAATAAACGTCCATATGTTGCCATTTATGATTTTGAAGTCGCAGAATAAAAACTTCAGCTGTGATGATGAGTACCTCGATGAGTACCTTTTGACTTGTTATACGTACGAGTTTTATTGTATTTTGTCGTTTATACAATCTTCTCATCGTAGTTTGAATGTCAATAATTGTCAAGAGTATAGTATTTTTTTACTTTCGAAATAAAATCATGATAGATTCTCAACCTATCGAATGAATTATTCTCAGAAATAATTCACGTTCATTCAGATAGACCACAGATTTTTCTACTCGAATTTTTCTCATGACCTTGAGTTTGATTTCCTCACAATATTTTGCAATGAAACTCACTTGCGTCCTGACGTAGATGACGAATAGTTGTTGGCATGCCTGAATGCGATCAATTCATATCTCGAAGCATACTTATATGAAGCTAATTCATTAATTCTTCAGCGAGATGATCGGAAGAAAATATCGATGAATAAGGAAAAGGAATAATGAGCTAGAATAAAGAATTCAATGTGATACGAATATTAAAAATGGAAAGGTATTCAGTCAGACATGCCAAGTATAACAGATATCATGAAATGCTTCTTGTTTTGAGGCAAATTGAAAATCACATTATGCCCTAATGAAGCATGATCAATTCGAATAATCTCTGAATATTATCGAAATTTTCTTGTTATTACAATCTAGTGGGACATACTTTCTCTTCAAAACAGATTCTCAAAAACATTTCAAAGAATTTTTCCGATATCACTCGAGTCGATGATGAAGTTCTTTTCAAACCGTGAGAGCCGTTTGAAGTCAAATTTCAGGACTATAAATGGCCGATAAAACGAGAACAGACAGAATAGACTTTCTAGCTACTTGAAAATAATTGTAGAGATGGTTGGCGGAAAACATGGTGAAGTGGCCACAAAGGCTTCGCAAAGATAAGTCAGAAGAGTTAATGGATTAATGTAGTAGGTATAACCTAATGAAAGAGAATTCGTGATGAAGCACTTTAGCACTCAAGTTGTGTTTAGAGAGACTAAGATGTTGTATTTGTCTCCTGAATAGAATTTAAGATGACTACTTCGTGATTGCATGAGCTAGCGCAAACAATTATCAAAATGAGACACATTCGATCATTCAATATGTTAAAGGAGTTTCTTAATGAATTGTGAATGACACAACTCCAGATTCAGGACATATAATAATAAATGGACAACTATTATTTCACTCATATTTCGAATTCGAAACTTCGAATGAAATTATACTTCAAGAACTATAGAGTCTTTCTATTCTCAGTGACGTAACATCTCAGGCTGGGCGCAGTTATTTATTGTTTCACAGAAAGAAGATTGACTGGGGGACTTACGAAGTGGAGATGAATAACGTACTTGCTAGTCAACTATTTACAATGAAATATTTTATCCAAACCCATCAAGTGTGATAATATATTTCTGATTTCAAATGTATTCACCTGGTTCAGCATGGATTGCCTTTGATATTTTTCACTTTTCCTTTTCATTGCTTGGTGTGCACGAAAGAGAATCTCTATGATGTTCGGAGCGACTTCTACAATCAAAACTGGGAAGAGAAGTACCAATGAATATGAGACGAGGAATGTCTCCTAAGATGATATTTCTTGAGTATTTTCGAAACTCCATGAGATGAAAAAACGGAATTTGGTACAGAAACTGAACTTTCCATGTTCAATGCAGTGAAAATAAAATCATTTCGAAATTTCACTCAGGAGTGTATGATACAGGGTGGAACTATATTCAATAATGCTCAAAAACTTTCGTATGCTCATTTTCAACAATTTAATTTCGAATTATGAAAATCCATAGCTCTTCACGATATCTGCATCAACAACACTCTTTCATGAGATAATCATATTAGATTCATCGCGAAAGCTGCTCCACAAAAACTCGGATTTTTATTCCGTGTGAAAAGCTAACCTACATCTGAACAGCTTCTTATGATTTACAATGCACAGATACGACCTGTTCTAGAAAACTCACTGTTCTCACATATGGAGTTCAGAACCCAGACACACTCTGATACTCTTAGATTCCATCCATATATCACAGGGTGGGACTACAATAAATATTGGTCAAACTTTTTTGTATACAAATTCTTCGACAATTCAATCTAGGATTATGAAAATTCACACCTCTTCACAGAATAAAGGTACTCTAGTTCCGCAACGATCAGATCTATCATTATCTAGTAGAAGCGTTCCAGAAATATTGTTTAATCTTAGATATTATGCATTACATTGCAATGAGTCTCAGTGGAAATGGAACAAAAAGCACAAAAGTTTAGGTAGTTCCTTTATCATCATTCTCCTATTTTTTGCGCTTCCATAAGATTGTATGATGAGAAGAAAGTAGTTATTTTTTTATAGGCACTATATGATTTGAAAATTGGCAACGTTATGCGTATGAAAGCGTGAGTGTATATATCAATATTTTCAAATCGACTCTACTTGAAAATGATCGTTACGGAACTAGAGTCCTTTTTTTCTGTGAAGAGGTGTGAATTTTCATAATCCGAGATCGAATTGACGAAATATTTGCATACAAAAAAGTTCGAGCAATATTTATTGTAGTCCCACCCTGTAATATATGGATGGAATCTAAGAGTATCAGAGTGTGTTTGGGTTCTGAACTCCATATGTGAGAACAGTGAGTTTTCTAGAACAGGTCGTTTCTGTGCATTGAATATCATAAGAAGCTGTCAAAAATAAGAATTCAACTTTGACACTATGTATCTCAGAAACGAAGAACTTTCGGACATGTATTCAAACAAACTTTTATTGTTATTTTAATATCAGCCATATGCTTCTGAATTCTTCCCACGAACTTGGGGAACAGCCTGTATTGTACATATTATAGTTCTCAGAGCATCAGATAGGTATAGTATATTATGTAACTAGCGTTATTAACGTTCTTTAGTAACAAGTGTTCGATAAACGAGTGTCTAGAAGAGTTCATGAACCCTTTATATACTATACTTTTTTTACGAACTCCTAATTCCTCTCTTCGACAAGATCCCATAAATCCGAAAATCAGATAAACTACTTGCTAACATACAAAATAATTCGAAGGGAATGGAAATTGAGAACATATTATCATGCAACTGCATGCAACCAACGGGGCACGTATAAGTGATATTGGTTGTGATTGTGATTGTGTTTCCAGTCCATAGAATTTTACTAACCTTTGTAAATAAGAAGTTTTCATATAACGTAGAAGATAAAAACTCTTCGATTCGCTGAAGTATCGAAGTTTTGGATTTTTCAGGTTTGTATCCAGATTCTGAATTCATGATTTTTGCTGACATGTATGTTCTTACGTTTATTCTTCATGCTTAGCATATGATAATTCACCCTTATTTAACAGAGTTCTAGGAAATATGCAAGTACCTAAAATATAATCTTCGACGGATTGCAAATTCCAACAAAATTCAAAAATGACAGTTGAGAGTTTCTACAATTGACATGTTAGACAGATTCCAAACGACTGAAGGCGCACTGAGGAAAATTTCGATTAACCATAGTCAAAAATCGAATAATCCCAGCAAGAAACTCTACTAGCATAGGGGACAAGAGATTTATCACCTGTGATTATAAGGTCGACTTTGCTGATTATAAAAACCCACCTGCGATTATTAGATATAGAACCTTGCTGCCACTAGCAAGTGCATCTGTATATTGCTATTAGACGAAGTTTCTGTAGAAGGTATCTGCCTTTGCTACCGCTAGTGAGTGCATCTAATAATAGGAGTAGGGCAATGTTATAATTGTAGGTAGGGACCTTTGCTTGCTACTCGTGATCATATAGATAGTTGCATGACCTTCCTACTGTAGTTATTCAGTTATACTCCACGAATGTTGTCATCAAGAAAGGTAAAATTTTGACTGATATCCAATTCCACTTCCCATGCATAATTTCCATCTTGATATTTGGTATGAATAGCAATTTATTGATTCCGAAAGGCATTTTTGCACCAATGATCTTTGAAATTCAATAGATCAATTGATTCATGCACCCTCATACACGAGAGGTTTTGGAGTAATTGATGAAAAAAGGAATTTTTCTGGAACTTTCTGAAACCATTGTATTTCGGAAACTAGGAAGTTTTTACAGATGCGTACAGGGCACTAGGTGTTGTCATTGAAACTAGAGCAAGTGTTAGTTATTCAGCAGCGGTGTTTATACAAGTTTGCGAATTGAATATGCTGCGATAACTATGAGCCACCTGAAAATTCACTTCATCTATGGTAGCGAATGAACACATCTGTCCCCTATGTATTGCAGATATCATAATAACGGTCATTTGATTTCCAATTATGATATCTCAAGTTTTCTCTCAGTGTAGGCCTGTAGTTATTTCCATCCTGTTTACTTCTCATCTGTTCGTTCACAGTGAATGATCGACATGATCGATTTGTATCATATGTCATGAATAACGAGTTGATACACTTTTATTATACTCCCCTCAGTAGTATGTCTGTGATTTTAAAGATTTCTCCAGGCGCCTGATCTCAATTTGATTTTGCCTTTTTTCATTTCTTCAGACCCTGCCGAAGGGCGCTGATCCTATATAAAGGGAGTTTGGGATTCTTTCCCAGCGAGTTTCTGCTCTAGTTCACCTCTTTGTACTCTTTATTGACCTGACACCAATAGAAATGTGACTATTGTGACTGTACTCCTGTGGGCCAGCAGTTTTTCCAGGTATTCTAAGACCAATTTCCATGCTCTCAACTCTTTCCAAAATTATTGAAAAATTGGTGAAACGGAGAATGCTTGGCTTCCTAGAGCAACATAATATACTAGCGCAGGAACAGTTTGGTTTTCAAAATAAAAAAAACACCAATGATGCTATTTTCAATTTTCTCGAGAGAGTATACTTGAGCTTGAATGAAAAAGAGGCGGCTGCAGCAGTGTTTCTTGACCTTTCTAAGGCATTTGACTGTGTGAGTCATGAAATTCTGTTGCAGAAGCTTTTTCATTACGGTATTCGTGGTACAGCTCTAAACTGGTTCAGATCTTATCTCACTGATAGGAATCAAAGAGTATCATTGTTAAAAAAGACTTCGGATAAAGGTAATATTATACGGGGGGTCCCTCAGGGGTCAGTTCTTGGTCCGATTCTCTTCTTGATTTATATCAACGATATGGTCAGTCTAGATATTTCTGGACACCTAACTTTATTTGCAGATGATACCACGATTCTCTGGCATAACGAAGATCGAGCTAGTCTGGCTCAGTCAATTTCAGTGGACGTTGAAAAAATTAAAATTTGGTGTGAAGCTAATATGCTAACTCTGAATGTTTCTAAAACAAACTTAGTGACATTTAAGTCAGAAATTGAACAAATTGCTCTAGGAGATCAACTCATTGAGAGCAAGTCTGTCACGAAATTTCTTGGTGTTCACATAGATAACAATTTGAAGTTTGACCATCATATATCAGCTCTTAAGAAAAAAATATCAGCTGGCTGCTTCGCAGTCAATGTGATATCCCGTGAACTTGGATTGCAAGCTTCAATATCAGCATACTACTCACTTATTGAATCGCATCTACGGTATGGAATTTCATTCTGGGGGTGTAGCTGTCATGGTCTCTTAAATAGTGTTTTCGTCCTTCAAAAACGAGCTCTGAGATTTGTATTCAAACTCAAGCCGCGTGACTCATGCAGGCCAATGTTTCACAAATATAAGATATTGACGGTCTTTGAAATTTTCGTTTTAGAAACAGTCTGTTTGCTTCACAAATATAGAAGAAATTTCATGAACACAAACATAGACAAGATTACGCGTAATAAAAGGAACCTTGCTCTTCCTCTGCCTAGTTCATCTTTAACGAGACAATCCTTAATTTATAGGAGTAAAAAGATTTACAATCATTTACCAGAATGTACAGCTATGATCAATGATTTGAAACAATTCCGTAGATCTGTCAAAGATATGTTAGTGGGAAAAGGCTTGTACAGTTTGGATGAATACTTTGCCTACAAATTCTAGTCTTTCTATGATATGTGAGAATAATTAGAGATTCATATCATTGATTTTAAAGATAATTGTTGTTTGTGATAATAATGAAACTTGTCTATGTTATTTTATTTTATATATTTTTGTTCTGTATTATTTTTATATATTCCTGTTCTGTTGTATTTATTTATAATCTTGCAATCGATATATCGCAAGATACTGACTTTGTCGACAAAATGTGCTCATTTTAGACAATAAAGCTTATCTATCTATCTATCTATCTATCTATCTATCTATCATTGGAACGATGTTAACATTTTTCGCTGGTAAATCCCACAAACGATCCGCTGGCTGACTCGCCAATATTGACGAAGCATCAGTATTTCCATTAATTTCTCATCCATTGTTGTCTTGGTGAGAACTGACCAGGGTCGGATTCAGGGGAGGGGCATGGGGCCATGCCCCCCTCCCCCTCGGGAACCTCATGGATGTGTAAAAATGTAGGTATTTTGAATAATTAAAATATTATTGTATATGTCTCTATAGCTAGAAACTCCGCAGCAGCTCTGAGAAATTGCTGATTTGTAATTATACTCTGCTGTTTGACAAATATATTTTCGATAACACTGCCACTCAGAAATCTGCTCCAAACAAAAAACTTAGACAAAAAACAAGTTAACGATGTTGTTAGTATCACTCTTCTAACACTTCAAAATTAAAGGGATGATATTCTAAATACTATCTAAGTATTTCGAATGAAGCCAAACAGAAATTGAAGAAACTGAAAAAAAAATGAATCTATACAACCTTCACCTTTGTGTGTCATCAATAACTAAAAACAAAAAAAAATGAGGAAATACACTCACCGGCAACCGGTAACTTTTTTAATCCTTCTCCGATTTTTGTGAAATTTTGATCAAATTATGATTTCATGTTCCGGAATGTTAGCCTGAGTGTCAGTTTTCCTGAAGAGCTGATGACTTGATCATTGTACAGGGATAAACCAAAGTTACTCTTTCACCCTATACTTCTCAACGCCCTGTGGCAAAATTGCGTGATTGAACATGACTTTATTATGCTTCGGATTGAAGTGTGATCCCTTCTTAATACAAAAGATTTTGATTCACGTCAATATCTTATTTTTAAAAGAAGATACCAGTGTTTTAAGGAAGTATGGCGTTTTTAAACTTTTTTTATCAATAATCAGAACTTACATGAACTTATTGATCAACAACTTCAAGGATTGATATCACATATTTCTACCTTACTTTCTTAGCACTTACGAGAAATTGAATTACAAAAGACAAACATGAAGCAAACCAGTAGTCAATAACGAGTATGCTCTCCTCGATATTGAATTACAGCATTCAACCGAAGTGGCATCGAATTGATCAAATTACTCGAGTAGCCTTGAAGAATTGCCTAAAATCCTCCTTGAAGGGCGAATCGTAGCTCTTGAAGGGTATCTGACAAGGCTGGGCGAAGGCGAATGAGCCTCTAGTGGTCACCCCTAAGATAGGTAGATAGGTTCTGAATTATTGTTATTGAAAATCAAAAAAATCCATACTTTCTTGAAATACTTGTATCTTCTCTCAAAAAGGAGATATTGACGTTATTCAAGAACCGTTGTATGAAGAAGGAACGAAAGAGGATCACACTTCATTTTAAAACATGATGAAGCATTGAAGCAGAAGGTTGGAGAATGGTTCTGAATTATTGTAAATGAAAATTTGAAATATCCATACTCTCTTGAAACACTTGTATCTTCCTTTAAAAAATGGTTATTGACGTGAATAAAAAACCATAATGTAGAGAAGAGATCACTCTTCAATCTAAAACATAATGAAGCTGAGTTAAACCACTCACCTTTCCCACAGGGCGTTGAGAAGTTAAGGGTGGAAAAGCATCTTTCGTTTTTCCCTGTATAATGATCGAGTCATCAGATTTTCCTAGTAACTGATATTTGGGCTAACATTTGGAAACATGAATCTACGATTTGATCGGAATTTCACCAAAATCGGACCAGAATTGAAAAAGTTACAGAGCAAACAATTTGGCTAAATTATTTGGTGGCCGGTTTTTTTTGCCGGTGAGTATATATGAGGTATTATAAATACTTGAACAGTTTCCGACCATTTTTGAGAAGAATGATGAAATGTCCTTTCAGAAGATCGTTTCTGAAATGTATATATGGACGAGAATGAGGGATACTTTGCAGAATATAACAAACAATGGTGAACTTCCCTAAAGAAATGTAACAAACATTTGTCTCCTAACATAAACATTCTTCTGGAACCATTATGTTGCCTGCCTGGTAAGTGTTGCATCTTCTGAAAGAAGTTTTTCAACATTCAGAAGGCTGAAAGATTGGATAAGATCCAGAATGGTCCAAGACAGGTTAAATGAATTGGCATTGATGCATATTCACAGGGGCAACTGCAGCAGTCTGAATGTTGATGATATCATCCAAAGATACGCTAGGCAGAAGAATAGAAGACTGGATTTGGTTTTCTTCATTTTATATATTTTTATTTTTGTCTGTTTTATTTGTTTTGTTTCTTGAAAGGAATATTTTCATCCACTTTTGAACCCAAGTTCTTCAAGAGTAATATTCGTTTATTTACTGTTTTCATTCAATATGATTTATTACACAATTCTGCATATATTGATGAATTATTAATAGTTTGAATTTGTTTTTCACAACCAGTAATTTCTATACTTGAAAGGAAACTAAAGATTTCATGTTCACTATTATCATGTTCTGTTTTTGATGAAAAAACATTTGTCTCAGAAGGTCACCATATAATTTTTTTTCTACAAGCGTGCGTGATTCACCCTATACCCGCACGCAATTTAGTTTGGGAAGTGTCATTTTCCCGCACTAGTGCGGGAAAACAAAGATATGATGAAATCACTAGTAATGTAAGTGGTTGGTGATGGAATATAAAAGTTTAAGTTTGGTTGTTGCAGTATTAAGTATGTATGTTCAGAATCATCCATCAAATTGCACTATTTATGGTGAAAATTAAGAAATATTGAGAAATAAAAATTGATTATTATAAAAATACCCCTATAGATTTGGATTGATCTGAAGGGAAACGTCAATTTGTCATGCCAATAAAACCTCAAATAAGTTTGAAGTTCTCGAAGTGACAGACACAGCGTTACTGTCATTTTCGATTCAGTGGAAATGCCACAATGTGATCAGAAACTTCTAGCTATAGGGATTTGATACAGATGCGTTATCACCAACGAAGTCTTGAGGAAGGTATGAGAAGCTATACACGCGTTTTAATGAATGGTGCAACAATAAAAAAATGAAAAAACCGAATGAAGAATAGGTATTTTTGGCTCATTTTATAGAAGTGTCTGGAACCTAGAGACCAAACTCCTAATGGGCCTGCTGGCTTCCGCAATGAACCAACATAATGCGTCAAACTGTAAGTTCACAATAGCTATTACTAATAATTAATAGATAGAGAATATATATCTCTTGTTAGTTGTTCCTATTTGCTTGAATAATTAATTGAACGATTCAATCAATTTCCTACGCTTGTAGAAAAAATATTGTTCCTAACTCATGCGGAAAGTTTCTTTCCCGCACTCGACTGCTTGCCCGAACTCCGCTTCGCGTCGTTCGTGTCAACGACAGTCACGTGCGGAAAAGAATCACTTTCCGCACTTGTTACTTGTTGTTGTTGTTACTTTGCAGATGACTTCAGTCAGTTCTGATGGAGCGGTGTCATGAAATATACAGGACGGGACAATATGTTATTTTCTCCAAGATATGAGAGTGGATTTTAGTCAGTTTTTAGGATGTGAGTTAGAGAGTGCGCATGAAAAAAATGTGTTTAACAATCATCAATTCGGTTTCCGAGAAGGTATCGCTCCACCCAAGATGCTACAATTTCTTCAAATTCGCATAATATGTCTGATTCTGATATGAAAAAAGCGTTTGATGTAATATATATTGACCTAATGTTGGATAACTTTCACAGATGCTGCATGCGCGGTCTGGCTTTCGAGTGGATTAAATCCAATAGAGAACGAAAAACCAACAGAAAAATGACATTTCGGTTCATTCAAGTTTTATTTCAGTTACCAGTGGCGTCCCTCAGGGAAGCATACTACTGCAAAGGTATAAGGAACTTGTGTTAAACGAAGATAATACTGAAATGATACTATTTAGCCCTACTGATTTGAATAAAAGCCTGTTTGTTAACCTCAACAACAGGACGATTGAACAGAAGAGGGTCGCTAAGTATCTTAGAACTTTTATAGATGAGCATTCGACTTGGTCGTGTCAAGTTGATCTATACATACGTTCTTTGGCAACTCAGGGATGACGTGGACGCTATTCTCTCATCACTTTATCATTTTGGATTGGATATGTTCAATCTTGTCGGTCTTATGCTATCATGTGTTGGGGCAACTGTACCAGGGCTGATGAGGTCCCCAAAGCTCAAAAGAGAATAATCAGAATTATATTATTTGAATCGTATACCTTTTCTTGTGGAGAATTATTTCCAGAATCGAACCTACTATGAACTTTTCCCTCCCTGTTTATTCTTGCATCGATAATAAAGGTCAAATATAACTTATCTTCTTCTTGTGAAGCATTATTTCCAGAATCGAACCTACTATAACATTTCCTTTCCTGTTCATTCTTGTTTCAATAAAAGATGTCAAACATAACTTATCTAAATATGCTGTTTCTAGAAATAATCAATATGGTTCCTTACAGCTTCTTCTAAATTGATCAGGATCCATGATACAGGGTGAAACAAAGGTTCGTGCATTTTGAAAAAAAATTCTCCGCCCCTCCATTGTCTCGGAAGACCACGATGCTCATATTTTATTCAGGCATTTCATAAATAGCAACCATACCTCGGGACGTTTTCGAGTTTTTGCCAAAAACTACTGTGGTTTCCGAAAAAAAAATTTTTTTTGCATTTTTTTTAAATGGACTGATTACCTGTATCCTCAAAACGATGAATCAGTCTATTTATTGTCATGACTGACTTATTGAAAATGGTACTCAAATGAGTTTGGGTATATCCTAATCGTCGTAACCTGAAATAATAATTATCTGTACTGAATTATAGTTTATATCACTATAGTGATCTTACCTAATGATATTTTCCATTTCGACCCGATTTGAACGAGGCATCTTTAAATTTTTTGGTACCCGAAATACACTGACGTTCTCATGAAAATTGGCAATTGATATAACCTCTATGCATACCTACATTGTTTCAATAATGCGTTGTTATAAAAACAAGGTATCGTTTTTTGTTTTTGTTGATGAGATGTGTTGATTAACTGTTCACTAAGGTAGAAAACTTTTATCATAGACTGCGAAGTAATAAATTATTGATTGTTTTTGAGTCACCTGGTATACATATCTGCTCCAACGCTTCCCTGAAAGGCAAAAAATCATCCATTCATGGAACTCCTCTAAAATTAGTCCATTTAAAAAAAATACAAAAAAATTTTTTTTTCGGAAACCACAGTAGTTTGTGGCAAAAACTCGAAAACGTACCGAGGTATGGTTGCTATTTATGAAATGCCCGAATAAAATATAAGCATCGTAGTCTTCCGACAAAATGGGGGGGCGGAGATTTTTTTTTCGAAATTCACGAAACTTTGTTTAACCCTGTATCACGGGTCCTGATCAATTTGGAAGAAGCTGTGAGGAACGGTTCGAAAGAAGATGAAGCAGGCATTCAGAATCTGGGCGGCAATTCAAAATTAGTTCAATATTTTAGAAATTACGAGAAGTCAAACTTAATGCCAAATTTCACTATTAACGTTTCAATTGACGCCCAGTTTAGTCCCATTGTGCTATTTATCAAATCATATTATGATAATCTACCAATTGACTTGAAAAATATACAAAATAAACATGAATTGAAAAATACCTCCAGAATTATGTTGATTGAAGAACATTTTCATTCAATCAATGATTTTTCCAATTGCTCTCTGACTTCGCTCCCAATACTCATTCTGGATGTCTTCACCACTTTTGTTTTTGTGCAAAATTTTTCGAGGTTCATTTTTCTACCTATCATGTATATTCACTCAATGTATATCAGAGAACCTATTTTGATATTATCCAATACTGCAAAGTCTATGGAAATGAATATTTTGTATTTGTATTTGTACAATATATTCCTATCTTCCCAATATGGAATGAGGATACAGTCGATCTGATTTGCTATCTGCGGTAAACTGGACTAAGCGTTCAGAATCTATACCAACTCAACAAGTTATCAGAGCAACAAACCGAATCAATAAGCAGAGCGCCGTTTCTAAAGGAAATGGGGAGTTAGGTGCCAGTGAACGGATTTAATGGATGGGGAAATCTGAACTGAACTAAACTTAACAACCCTAACCCCCAACCTTTACCGAAAATAATGGTTATAAACCTCTGCGTTCTACGCTTTATGTTCGGACAGCTATCAAGTGACGTCATTCGATGTCAAAAATAAATTGACCAAACATTTGGATGATAGAAATAGGAAATTGGTCGCGTGCACGATGAACGACCCAGTAGGTAAAACATTGAACAACCTCAATTTTCATTCTTGTTCACGAAGGAACTAGAGTATTGGGATAGATTTTCATAATATCTTGGCATATGTATCGTGTTCTTTGCGCTATCTATTATCTATTCAACCATCACATCGTCCTGTTGGACAATGTATTAAAAATGCAGCGAGAGACGAAGGAATATGAATTTTCACTCGTAGTTCTCATTAGGTTCACGACCCAAACATACTCTGATGCTCTCAGATTCCATCCAGAGAAGAGCCGTTCGCCTAGTGGGTGATGCCACACTCACTAAATACTTTGACATCATTGAAACACCGTGAGAAGGTCGGTGACCCTTCTGCACTTTTATCTAGATACTTCCACGGAAAAGGTTCTTCAGAAATCTCTGCTATCATTCCACGACTAGCAATACCAGTCAGACATCAGAATTCCTTCTGTCACTTCTGCAATAAAAGTTAAAACTACTCATTGAGTCAACATATCTACAATATACACGATTATATTTCTTCAGCAAGTGAGACCTTCAGACAAGTTCTCCTGTTTGATTGCATGAATCCAATCTTCTTGCCTATTTTTGGAAACTTTACGAGTATTTTCATTAGCTCCTATTTCGATAAGAAATTTCAAAATACCTTTGTATTGTGTACCTATCATCTCTCGCTGCATTTTTTGTGCATTGTGAGAAAGCATAATGTAACGGCATTTTTGATTCGATTAATAGCCAAAGAACACGATTAGTAGGAAAAAATATTTGTGAAAAACTATTTTTTCTATGACTGTTGAAAACTAGACCCTTTTACTGTAACATTTTTGTTGGGTAACTGGATGCATTACACAAAACAAGCCACGCCCCGTGTGTAAGAGCCTTTACACAACAGGCTATGGCCAATCAGCAACAAAGCAGATTCATTACCTACAAAACAGTTAACACCAGTTGTAATGATAATATGGGGCATGCAGTGAAACGTTTGAATCAGACTCGTCATGAAATGTCATAATTTGACAATAGCTATCTGGCGTGATTTAGAACTGACTCTTTGTCCAAATATGGATTCAGAAAGCGAAAATGAATTCAACTGCTCTCCACCATCAGAAGTTTCGAAAGCTGCCAATTCAAGTACAGCCCGCGGAATCTAAAAAAAGGTATGAAGTGGTTTGGCGAAAAGCAAAACTCGCAAATTCGTTTTCGGATAATGTACTGCTAGCCTATTTTGGCGAATTAGCAGCTAAACACAAAGCATCCTCCTTGTGGTCACAGTATTTCATGCATATACTAAGAAGCACAATTTCAATGGAAAATTATGTGAATATTGACAAATATATGAAATTACGACCATTTCTAAAAAGGAAATCTGATGGATATATGTCAAAGAAAGCGAAGATATTCACTGCTGATGAACTCAACCAGTTCATCACTCAGTCATAAAAAAAGTATAGTATTCTATACTTGCGTGTAATGGCTATTACTCATTCGAATGATTACGACGTTCGCCTGCGGCTCACGTCGCAAACTTCATTCTCATGAGTAATGGCCATCATTACACGCTCGTCGAATAATATACTATTGATCCTTTGTAAACATTTGATGAAAGTGAGGTTTTGTTTCAATGTTTCACCTCCAGGGTCGGTCATCTGACCAGGCAACCCATTATCATAGGAGAATTGTTTGAATTTTCATCATGAGATCATATTCAAAGGTGTAGTTCAGAGATTCAAGAAATATTTCAATATTCACCAGCATTGGTCAAACGTAGAATTATTTTTTATTAATTCAACAGTCGACACAACTAGCGTCAGTGTGACGAGTATCGGAAAATTAAGCAAAAAAATGAAGATATGGAGATTACCTTCATTTAATATTTTATATTATCACACTCATGATAATTCCCGGTGTCGAATTCGTATATGAGTTCGGAAATACTCAAGAAATATCATCTTCAGGAGCCCCTTTCCAGGGGGCCAGAGCTCCCTTAGCAGACATTTCTCGACTCATGTTCATTGACAGTTTTCTTTTTATTTTTGGTAGTAAAAGCCGCTGTTGAAGTTTGGCAGGCTAATTTCGGGACACCCTGTATAGTGTCGATAATATTATAATCATGATATTAACTTCAAGTAGCTTTTCCATTAAATCAGAGTTGTGAAAGATTTTTTTCAACATTGAGTTATGAACGTATTTTCGTATATCAGTTTTTTCCCGTTTTTTCCTTTTGGAATTATTATCTCGAACGATTTATGAAACGGATAGGTTAACTAATTAGTCTTATGTGACTCGAGTTATTTTTCAAATATCAAAGTTTTATAACTTCACACTACATATTATCATCTGTCTATTCCCGCGACTCTATGCAGGTGGCGCTGCCGAGAGTGCCGAGATTTCGCAGCTTAACGTCTGCTGGAGACCAATAAATACTGTGACATGTGAAACTTGGATGAAAATCTCAACAGTAAATAGTGCCTAGTTCACTCAACTAGTACTCCTCATCAATCTAAAATGATGACTCCTTATTAGCACCTAAACACATATTAGTGTCAATTTGAATAATGCAGGAGCAATTTGACATCCAGGTAAAGTGAACAATTCAATCAATTTCCGACTGTTTTTAGTGTGAAATCTTCTCCCAACTATTATATTCCAACTGTCAACTTCTGTGACTATATAATAAAATAACTCGGTTGATGAATTTCACTCTGAAGTGATGACATTGGCACTAGCTTGGGTCTTGAGTGGAATGTTTACTTTTCTAAATTGTTTCTTCCAACCCTATGCTTGTGTTTATTCAATATATTTTTGAATGTGCTTGCATTGAAAATTTACACTATCATAAACTGAACTATTGAGTTGAATCATTTACTCTGAAGCTCAGTGGTCCTCCTGGGAACAGGTATAGTGTTCAATTTCACTCTGTTTTATTTACTGTGTACAGTGTGTCCAGTTTTCGATGCTTTTGTGCGATATCTCAGTTGTCTTTAGAGATAGAGAGTTGCGGTTTTCACATTACTATCTTACTTTTTTGTGAAACGGACAATGCCGCAAACAGAATTGTTACAGCTCTCCATGTTCTTGAGATATAGGGCGAAATTGAAAATTCTCACTTTCTGAACACCTCCCGTATCTTGGTTAGTATCCAACTTATTGGCGAGGTGAGAACGGAACCTTTTATAACTTTTTACGCATAATACAGTGGCGTTCTCATTCTGTTTCCGCAATGGCTCATTTTGAGAAATTGATGCCAACATTTTCTTTTTCAAATGGGACACCCTGTATATTCCTTCACAATTCGATTCAGATTTCTTTTGGCTTTCCGAAATATATAATAGTTGACATTTTTCTATATTATTGATATTTTAATTCAAAGATATTCTTTTACTATGCGTTTTCGCAAGTAGGCCGTTGTGACTCAGTAGAAAACAAAGTTGTTTATAGCTGTCAATAGATGTTGTTATGAACGCTCATCAAGTTTTCATGCTATTGTGTTTTCAAATGGAACATACATATATAGTTCAATTCAGATTTTCAAAAGCTCTCCGGAAATATTCAATAGTCACAACCTTTTTTTATTATTAATACTTCAATTCAAAATTTGACTATCAACATGTTCATTGTTCAAAGTCTTTTCCAATTATCATAAATATTGTTCAGAATGATTACCGTTGTCGCTCATAGCAATGCATTTTGAAGTATGAATGGACGACGGCCCCGTAAATATCGGAAAGCAGAATGCGTGGCTGCTCTAAGTTCTTGTTGTTGTAAATCTTGTCTTTCAGAAAACCCCATAAAAGGAAATCTAAAACTGATAGATCCGGTGATCTTGGAGGCCATCTCATAGGTCCATTAGTGGCTATCCATTATCTATCGTTGAAAAAAATAATTTCTAGAAATTGTCGTTTTATTTGAGAATTGTGCGCAGTCTTGTTGAAAATATATGTTATTCAACTGAGCCAGAGGGTTATTGTCTAGCAGCTCTGGCAAAACATCTCGTAGAATTTCTAGGTGACGGTTTGCAGTGAGACCAACTTCATAAATCCGATATAAAATATTTCTGCCCAAAATCTACAAATAATTTATGTTAACATACCCTTCGGAGTATAATTCTGAAGCATTATGTGAGTTCACATTGCATTGTATGAAGCAAACTAACATATCATATTTTTCATAATTTTGATACAGTGCTGCCATCGTTTGAATCGCAGAAAAATACGAAAATTACAAAATCACGAGTGTGAAACTCTTGAAAACACAGTATAGCATGAAAACTTGATGAGCGTTCATGTCAACAACTATCGACAGCTATAAACAACTTTGTTTTCTACTGAGTCACCACGGCCTACTTGCGAAAACGCATAGTAAAAGAATATCTTTGAATTAAAACATCAATAATATAAAAAAATGTCAACTATTATATATTTTCGGGAAGCCAACAAAAATCTGAATCGAAATGTGAAGAAATATACAGGGTGTCCCATTTGAAAAAGAAAATGTTGGCATCAATTTCTGAAAATGAGCCATCACGGAAACAGAATGAGTACGCCACTGTATTATGCGTAAAAAGTTATACCAGGTTCCGTTCTCACCTCGCCAATAAGTTGGATACTAACCAAGATACGGGAGGTGCTCAAAAAGTGAGAATTTTCAATTTCGCCCTGTATCTCAAGAACATGGAGAGCTGTGACAATTCTGTTTGCGGCATTGACCGTTTCACAAAAAAGTAAGAGAGTAATGCAAAAACCGCAACTTTCTATCTCCAAAGACAACTGAGATATCGCACAAAAGCATCGAAAGCTGGACACACTGTACAATGTACCTACATGCTGTGCAAACTTATCTTGGTCACACTTTACACATATGGTTGAACCATGACGCCTGAACCACGATTGTATAGTTTTCTGATTTTCTTCATGTATACTGAAGGTGCGAAATCTAATATCTTGGTTTCTTTCTCAGAAAAAAATGCAATCTGAAATGCTTTTTGGGAATGTATATGACTATGAGCCCGCGATGTTTTAATTAATTCTTCCATAATGACAATTTGTGCCGTTAACCGTCCTCAAAGATTTCATGAAATCTTCTGGAAATGAAATCATTCGAGTCGAAGGGGAAATGGGAAACATCAAAGGCCAAGAAAAGATAGCGTTGGCGTTAGGGCCCAGATCGGGGCGAGCGATTGAATCTCATTGAAATTCGTGATTAGCAGTTTGATTAACGTTGGAGTTAAGGTTTGGCCATTATAGATACCCATGATTCCATGTCCGTTGTATCGTCTCAGACCTCCTGCTTTGTGATTACAGATACTAATTTGAACTTTGTCGTTGTCTCCGCTTGAGATTTACTTTATTGCCTTTGGTTGTAGATACCTCAAAGTAGACACTGAATGGAACTGTATAGTTGAACGGACAAGCCATTATTGATTGTACCTTTATTCACAGCAACTGAAATTCACGATTCTCTTGTATTCGAAAGGATGAAATAGCGATCTGGATTCTGGAATATGTTAACTAGAGTCACTGGGTGGTATTAGTTTGATAAGAGTTCGGACACAGCTGAACTTTTGTCCTTTTCTATTTTCTATAATACAATGGTTTAAGTGAATAAAAGAATAAGACATATATCCTGCTCTTTGTCTTTTTAATTTCCCTAGTAGCGCCTGAATGTCAGATACGATTTTAGAGGTTATATTTTCTGTCAAATCAATCATAGCAGTAGATGGACAACGGATATAGGGTACAAACACCCACTTCAATCTATAGTGATACACTTCTAGCAGAACAACTGTTATATAAATGAAAAGAATGCATGTAACAACATTTTAATATTAGAAAATATATACACATATGGATAAACTTATAGCTATAATTCCTTATTGTATGTGAAACTGTACTCCAGTGATAAGTATAAAACATGAAGTTATTAATATTGAAGTATTCTCAATATACAGGAAGTAACATAAGTACGTTCAAGTGAAGTAGTCCTGAGACAATAATTTCAAGAAATATAGTCTATATAAGCGTGTATCCGGAAATGTTTCATTTCGGAGATACAGGGTGTTGAAATACAGAGAACAAATCATTTTTCGAGAATTATTTCATGGGAAAAAAGGTTTTTATTGTGACGAGACCTATATACCAAATACTTGATTTTGTAAAGTTCTCAGCAACTTCACTTATAGCATCCTAGGAGCTAAGTAACATGGATCGATATAGAAAATATTTCCTAAACGATAAGCTCCAGCATAATTAATGAGGCCCTTATAATAATTCTCTTGATACATAAATATCTATTCACTTTCCACTGTTGAATTTTGAATTTGGTCGGCACCAAAAACGCCATTGAATAATATATCACGTTGTAGTTTACTTGCTTTTCTTAGTTTCGTTTTCAAATTTTCAATTTCATTATGTAATTTTGTGATATTTTCCCCATTTTCCATGATTATTTTGTTTTGCATTTTGTGTGATGATAATAATGGAATTTTGTTCTTGAAATCGTCTGCTTTGTAAATTGATGGAACAGCAGATTCTCTCAAACAGATTTTGAAATCTTCTGTTTGAAAATATGGGCCTAAAATATAGTTCCATTCTGATCAGATGCTGTTATAAGAAGTGGATTTCAATGAGTACCTCACAAATTTTGCTCGTCTTCAAATTGATTTTCCACCCAGGCCGTTACATATCTTCCTTCCATAAGCGAATGCTTGATGTTTGAGTTGGAAAATTGAATAAATGATATCCATTTTTTTCAGAATTGGCCTAATTTATTGCACAGCAAGTGATTTCCATAGCTGCTTTTTTCTCGAAAGTATGATTATGAAATTTTATTTCAATTCAGACGTTAATAAAATTAATTGTCGAATTCGAACAATTTTGAATGAAAACGCGCGGGACGACTATGGTGCTCTTGTCACAATGCAGGGTGTGTAACTTAACAAATCCAAACATTCAAAAACCCTCACCGTTGTTATTTCTGTGTCCGAACTCTCATCAAACTAATACCATGCAGTGACTCTAATGTAAACGATGTATAGATCGCTGGATGCTTCCTCAGGCGTGACATTCAGGAACCTGAGAAGGTATAATATTCGACATAATTATGCTCATTTCCAGCGGAGAGCTACAAAAAATTATAGGATAAAAAAAGAAGGAAAAAGTTCTTATACTGAATACATGATTGTACAGTACAAGTCGCATCGTGCGTATGTGAATGATTTATTTTTTCGTTTCCATAATTTGCTGTTAGTCTCCGCTGTGATTTTTTATAATTGAGTCACTTACCGTGTAGGTATGATATTATTTTGGATATTATATCACAGAATGTTGATCATTAGAAGTGTTTCCACTTTGTGGGCCAACGAAACTGAACAGACTGAATAACTTTCCGAAATAGTAGATTGTTTTATTAGGATCAAAAGTGACACTTTGTTTGACAAGCGAATTTTGCATTTGCGAGGCGGAGCGTTTAGCGAAGCCGAGCGAAAGCAAAATTTGCGAGTCGAGCAAAGTCACTTTTGATCCGAATGAAACATGCTATTTTTTCTGCAACCGAAACAATTAACTCAAATAAATATGTGTAGTAACCACCAATGCTGTACCATGCAATGCAACAACTATTGACAAATAATCCATGTGGTGAGAATATTCTACCTGCATTAACAGCAGGTTAGGTTTTTCAGGATGTTCGAATTGTAGTTTCAATATGAATACAACCACAGAGTGGCATATTTGTGTATGGATCAGGTGCTCTAATGGCAAATACCGCGCCAGTGCGCCAGCTATAAGAACAAGACGTGGAAAATGTTAGGTTAGTGAGCATATCAACAATGATAATAGTGATTATTTATTCCTCTCCATACTACACTGTGTTTGACTTGATAATCAAATGAAGCTAAACAATATCGTTGTTTGAAACAAAACAACTATTGCTTGCCGTTATTATTCGAAAACAAGTGATTCATCCCGAGAATAACGAATGAAATACAGATCAAGCAAGTATTTGAATCTTGAAGGCTTCCCTGATGAAAACAAAAATACTTAACTGAGATGTTTATAATTCCAATACTAATCTATAATAAGGTGTATTCATATCTCCAGCATGGGTATGAAATGCCAAATCTGCTGAAATCGGAAACAAATCAGGTATGCATCTCAACCCAAATAACCAACCGTCGAAATGTTGTTTATTCTTGATGACGTCCAGTAGATCCTTATTAGTTCCTAGGAGCTAAAGTTCAACTTTAGCTCCTAGGAACTAAAATTCTACTTTAGCTCCTAGGAACTAAATATGTTGCCTAGCAACATACCTATTTTTGTGTCAGTAATAGAAACGTCAATTTAAGAGCTAATTTTGGTATCAAAATGGACGACTTTTGTGTCGGTTGCAGAAAAAGAAAGTTTATTTGTAAAAACAATGAGATACAGAGTGCCGGATTCATACTGACTTACGTCGGGGGCTAACTATAACGAAACCGCCGCGTCGCCGCCAAATAATGAATTTCAATTGTCAGTTCCAAAATTCAAAGTACACTACCCGTTCACTGCTACTTTATCACAGCATATGAAAAAAACATGAAATCATCACGTATGACGAATCAAATTATATTTACTTTTCATCTTAAACCTAACAACAAACAACAAATATGTATATTTTTGTTAGATAAATGCTAAAATACACTGAAAATATTTTCTATTAGTGGCTAAAAAATATTGTATAACCACAGCGGAGTATCTGCATCGAATTGGTGCCAAAGCAATTCATTTGCTGAAATAAATAAATTGAGAGAGAGTGTTATATGTACTTTGTTGTATGTGTATGTACACACCAACTTGGCCATCGACCTTACAAGAGGTCTTTTAGCCTTCTGGGTTCTGTGTAGGCTTTGCTACTGACTCCATATGTCACTTCAGAAGCAGCACCATCAATTGGAACGTAACAGTCAATCGTGCGGAATCATCTCCAGCCAGGGCTACGAAAATTAGGATTTATTATTTGTTTTATGAATGAATACTCTCTGCTTTGCCGGAGATTCGATCTAGGGACTGATTAAAAATACTCGGAATTTCAAGTGATCACAGGAAATTGATTTCGTTACTCATAATGTGAATGTTATTATTTTCAATGAAACACTCCGACTGCCCGCAATCGCTAATTGCGCGTTTGCTTCTCTCTACCGCCTCTCAAAATTCACCGCCGGGGTCTGATAGTCCCATAGCCCCCCCTAAATCCGGCACTGATGGAATATGTCGATTTGTGATCCAACAAACCGTTCCATTCGACCCTCAACTGTACTATTTCATTCTCCTTTCCTCCACTTGGCTGACCAATAGAATTCGGAGAAATCGTATCGTGTCAAGCACATTATCGAAAAGGTTATTCAATTGAGAAATTGGTAATATTCAATTAAGTTTCCACTTGATTTCAGCGCTTTCTAGCAAAGAACAAAAAGTTATGTATCCCAGTTTTTGGCACGATTTTTGGAAGTTCCTGCATGTGGCGGTCGACAGTCAGGACTCACCACGGTATATGGTTAACACTATCATCCAGTGTGATACCACAACATCGACCCTAGGCGCTGTGAAATAGGTTATACCCATGTTTCAGTATCTGGTTGATGATTCCTGCCAACGT